>JAQJVL010000688.1:0-430000 GCA_035578905.1 Stictocephala bisonia | reverse complement strand
TAAAAATTTTAAGTTACAAAATAAAAAAAATAAATAAGTAGTCTGTGTATTTTTCATCAATATTAGTTTGTTTTTTTTTCTTGCAGCTTCCATATTCAGCGCATACGCTGTCATGTACTTGTGGTGCTCTTTCGTTTCGATAGATGACGTAGTTCACTGTGAATGTAGAGAAGTTGAGTACCCATGCTGTCATGGAGACTAGCATGGCAAGTCGTGTATTTTTACTTTTGAAAGGGATGTCCATCAACCATATACGGTTCACTATACACCCTCTCCTATATAGATTATCTCATTTGAGTTGTTGCCAAACGTATCGTGCTTGGACTGTGAACATCATGATACCTCAACTAGTGCATTCGAGCGTAGTTGTATATTTCAGCTACTTAGGGCCTGAGTGTTGTAGGTTTGCTCATAGTTGACACTTCCGGGGAAGTCTAAGGTGTCAATATTGGGTCTTAGCTATAACTCAGATGTTGTCCGGAAAAGAGGACCAACATACGATGGATTTATCCTAAAGTAACAACAATATTACGTGGTATGAATTCCTTATTACCAAATGTAGGCGCAGAAATTATGTGTACTCGAGATTAAAGGTTCTTTACTAAGAATCAAGAAATTAAGAAGCCCATGAAAAAATTAGTCACAACATTGCTTTCTACGTTTAATTTCGCGCTATGACATATGCATTTTTACATATTACTATACTGTACTACATACAATAGGTTTTGACCACTTTTATTCTATTTGAAACAAAAAGTACCGGAAATTTAACGAGTTTTATTTCTGCATGAAGATTACACCTTTATTACTAAAACATTTTTTCGTGTATAGTATTGATATTGCAGTACGTGGGTTACAGGAATGTTTTCTATACGTTTTATACATTTAAGAATTTTAATTTTTCAATAAAAAATTTCTTATCTATTTCCTTGATTCTTTACTTTATTTTTCATAAGAATTACAACTTGACCAAGAAATTAAATTTACGACCTCTATAAGCCAAGTAAACGTTTTTTCAGGAAACGTTAAAAACTTTACTTTATGATTCATAACACTATGAAGTTAAAATTATGAAATTCATAAAACTTTCATAAAACATTCCTGTGAACTACGTATTAAAATATAAATGCGATACATTAACAAGGTGTTAGTAATAAAATTGTAAATTAGGTATAAAGTGAAAAATAGTTTAAAACCCAGTATTGTTTTAGCTAGGATAAAAACTATTAAAAGTTATAATACGTTTGAAATGCATATTTCATAACGTACTATTATACTAGGAAAACAATGGTGTGATTGAATGTTTCATAGGCCTCTTGGTTTTTATCAAACAACCTTCAAACTCGGATAAATAATTTCTGCACCGACAAGTGTGGGTCCCATGGCTATTGACCTAATAATAAACAACTGTTTCTAAGATTATATTAACCTTAGTTTGTAAAAGAGAATAATTATATTCCTTCATCTACACTCATTCACAATCCGTTCTGCACCTTCCTTTAACGGATATATACTCCCCCTCAGTAATAATCCCTGAACTGTAATGACAGGTACATTATTTGTACCTTTATACTAAGGTGAATTTTAGTAATACAATCAAGGCTCTTATTTACTAGTTTATATGACTCCTACTTTTAACATACGTATTTTCATTAAATTAGATATAAATTAGCTCATATAAGGAACTCTTTGAGACTAAAAATACTTTACTTTCTCAATATGACCATAGTTTTATTTAGAGAAGACATGCTTATTAGTTCAGTTGGATCTTATACCATCCAAAAATAGATTTAACAAAACGGTGCTTTTGAAAACCACTACCGTGTAAACAAAAATGTTTGGTCGAATATGCAGTTACAAACATAGTTCAAATACTGACACAAGATAAGGTAAAAAATTACAAAAATGTGGTAAAGAATTATGTTGCCTTTAACTTAAGGTAAGAAAGTCGTGTCACTGAAAATATACAACAATATAAATTATTTGCTTATAAACTTTGTAATAAGTGGTCTTAAATTAGTTAATTAAATATATCAATCATGAATAAAATAGAGTGCAATTCATTATTTAATGACGAATATATTTAGTTCCTTCGAAGTTAAATATGTAACCATCGTAGTAAAATACCGTATCAATTAATTTATTTAGTTTATTTTTATCATACAATTATGTTGAAGTCATTTGTTGGGCACTTTGTTAAATATTTTTCGTAAATGCTATACGTATCAACTATTATAAAGTTTAAACGTTTTAATATTTTGGTATTATTTACAATTTTCAATAAAGAACTCAAAGAAGAAATGGATTATTTTATTGCCTTACAATACAAGTTCAATTATGATTTACTAAAGGGAAAAGACAGACCATTTTTTATCAGAAAAGCGGACTATGAAGTTATTTTGAAAGTGGCAAGTATGCATGCCACTCATGCTTTATAAAAGTGAACCAGACCACTTGACACATTTAGCCTCACCTCATGTCGTCGGCGTTCCTTTAAAAATGTTAAATATAAAATAATCTGAAACAACGATGATGTGTTAACGTTTAACTTTAGAAAGATTAAAGATAACTGTGTTGTTAATTTTTTAAACTTAAATAAATTAAATATTAACTTATATACTTTTGGAAGTATCATACTTTCATTCCTCAGTGTAAGAGAGGAAATTTAATGTTATCCACTTAAATATTAAAAAAAGGGTTGAATATATTCTTGTTTGTGTTCCATAAGGCTCCTCTAATATGGTAGTTAATATCTAAAAAGAGTTGAAAATACCTAGATACAACACATCAAAAAAGAAAAATCATTTTAAAGAAACAAACAATAAACGAAGGCTTTTTCATATCGGTAAATTTAATTTAATTTATTGTAATTTATAGATTTAAAGGCCCACTTACCTACCCATACACATACAGTGTTATTGATCCACCCATTCATCCATTCACGCACAGTGGTATTGGCCCAAACATGTACCCATACACATACAGTAGTGATCCACTTATTCCTCCATTCACGTACAAGGGTATTGATCCACCCGTTCAACCATTCACGTACAGTGGTATTGACCCACTCCCCTACCCATATACATACAGTGTTATTGATCCACCCATTCATCCATTCACGTACAAGGGTATTGATCCACCCGATCAACCATTCACGTACAGTGGTATTGGCCCACACATCTACCCATACACATACAGTAGTATTGATCCACCCATTCAACCATTCACGTACAGTGGTATTGGCCCACACATCTACCCATACACATACAGTAGTATTGCTCCACCCGTTCAACCATTCGCGTACAGTGGTATTGGCCCACTCATCAACCCATACACATACAGTGTTATTGATCCACCCGTTCAACCATTCACGTACAGTGGTATTAGCCCACACATCTACCCATACACATACAGTAGTATTGATCCACTCATCTATCCATTCACTTACAGTGGTATTGGCACACTCATTTATTCATTCACGTACAGTGGTATTGGCCCACTCATATACCCATACACATACAGTAGTATTGATCCACTCATATATCCATTGACTTATAGTGGTATTGGCACAATCATTTATCCATTCACGTTCAGTGGTATTGGCCCACTCATCTACCCATACACATACAGTAGTATTGATCCACTCATCTATCCATTCAATTACAGTGGTATTGGCCCACTCATCTACCCATACACATACAGTAGTATTGATCCACTCATCTATCCATTCAATTACAGTGGTATTGGCCCACTCATATACCCATACACATACAGTAGTATTGATCCACTCATATATCCATTGACTTATAGTGGTATTGGCACAATCATTTATCCATTCACGTTCAGTGGTATTGGCCCACTCATCTACCAATACACATACAGTAGTATTGATCCACTCATCTATCCATTCACTTACAGTGGTATTGGCCCACTCATCTACCCATACACATACAGTAGTATTGATCCACTCATCTATCCATTCAATTACAGTGGTATTGGCCCACTCATCTGCCCATACACATACAGTAGTATTGATCCACTCATCTATCCATTCAATTACAGTGGTATTGGCCCACTCATCTACCCATACACGTACGGTAGTATTATAATTGCACAATAATACCAGGTTTTTATACAATACACATTTAAACGTCTTTAAGGTTTTTATAGGGGTACGTGTTTGTGTGTGGGTGAGCCTTCTTTACGTATGTGTTGTGTGGGTAAGCCATCTTTACGTATGTGTTGTGTGGGTGAGCCTTCTTTACGTATGTGTTGTGTGGGTGAGCCATATTTACGCATGTGTTGTGTGGGTGAGCCTTATTTACGCATGTATTGTTTGGGTGAGCCATCTTTACGCATGTGTTGTGTGGGTGAGCCATCTTTACGTATGTGTTGTGTGGGTAAGCCATCTTTACGTATGTGTTGTGTGGGTAAGCCATCTTTACGTATGTGTTGTGTGGGTGAGCCTTCTTTACGTATGTGTTGTGTGGGTGAGCCATATTTACGCATGTGTTGTGTGGGTGAGCCTTATTTACGCATGTGTTGTGTGGGTGAGCCATCTTTACGTATGTGTTGTGTGGGTAAGCCATCTTTACGTATGTGTTGTGTGGGTGAGCCATCTTTACGTATGTGTTGTGTGGGTGAGCCATCTTTACATATGTGTTGTGTGGGTGAGCCATCTTTACGCATGTGTTGTGTGGGCGAGCCTTCTTTACGCATGTGTTGTTTGGGTGAGCCATCTTTACGCATGTGTTGTGTGGGTGAGCCATCTTTACGTATGTGTTGTGTTGGTGAGCCATCTTTACGTATGTGTTGTGTGGGTAAGCCATCTTTACGTATGTGTTGTGTGGGTAAGCCATCTTTACGTATGTGTTGTGTGGGTAAGCCATCTTTACGTATGTGTTGTGTGGGTAAGCCATCTTTACTTATGTGTTGTGTGGGTAAGCCATCTTTACGTATGTGTTGTGTGGGTAAGCCATCTTTACGTATGTGTTGTGTGGGTAAGCCATCTTTACGTATGTGTTGTGTGGGTATGTTAGGAAGTATTAGGATTTATTAGTTTCTCCAATGCATCTATTTATATCTATAGTAGACATATTTCACTTTGGGTATTGTGGAAAGCTTGTCTTATTTAGATCTACAGATATGTGTATTTATTTAGATTTCGAATCAAGTTTTCACAGGTAATAAGAACAGTTTCCTGTTATCAAATTTGTCTTGCATGAAATAGGTTAAATAGATATCAAAATACTATGTTTTACCTAAGTGTCTGTACGGGAACGTTCCCAAATAACTATTATTTCTTTTAAAAGTGTGGTACCAGTATCTCTTGGTGAAGTGGAATAAAGGCAAGAATGGAGCAAAAAAGTTAAGATTCTTCATTAGAGCTTATTATAAATTAACTTCTTGGTGAAATTAGTAAACCACTTAAAGAATAATTACTTTTATATTGTTTATAACATCTAGATTTCAGTTTACTAATGTAACATCACTGAACAAAACTAACGGGCAATTTTGTTGCAATACAGAATGTAAACAAGATAACTAATTTCAATTCCCAACGAAATGAGAGTGCAGTTTAGACACCACAGCATATATAAAGGTGCCATTAAATAATGACACAAAAAAACGACGCTTTGTCAAAAAGTGTACTATTCACCCAAACATATTGAATTTTTCGACCTGAAACAAATCACTCCTCCAAGCTATTGTGATTTTTATTGCAGTAAATACATATTGTACTGCGATAGTAATCATTAATGTCATATTGTTTTGTTGGTGATGTAAACTTGTTTTGTACAAATGTATTTCAATACTAGACTCTTAAAAAATAATTGAATTTGATTGTTCCTAATTAACATTAATAAGGTGTTTAAAAAATTAAGCTCTGCTGCACATGCTATAAACCTCCTAAAAGACACGTGCAGTTTGGAAGTTTCGCTTGATGTCTACAGGGGATATTACGAGAGTCTAATTAGGTATGTGATAGCTTTTTATTTGGGGGGGGGGGGGGCACACCATTATTGGATAAAGTATTTAAGGTACAGAAAAATATAGTAGAAGAATTTTAAAATTAGGCTGGTCACAGTCATGTCGGGGAATTTTCCTGCAGAGCAAACTTATGACAGTACCCTCAATTTATATATTCTCGGTGCTTTTAACAGTTTTTAGAAATATCAACGTTTTGTCCAAAGTGAGGGAATCCCAAAAATAACTAGATCGGACAAATTACTATTTTATCCCATTAACAATACAACTAAATTTTAAAAAGGGGCTCTTTATACGGGTATAAAACTTTTTAACAAGTTGCCAAAAGAGCTAAAATTGAGTCATAGTGAACACCAATTTAAAGGATAGCTGAAAGTATTTTTAATAAACAATGAATTTTATTCTGTTAGGGACTTCTCGGAGTTTGGGATTCGTAACACTTTATTTATTAATTTGGATTTAATTGTGTGTTTAAGTTAGTTTTAAGATTCACATTATATGACAAAACATTATATTTATATCAAATATCTCTGTATGCAAATCAATATGTTAATAAAGAATTTGAATTTGTTCTCCAGGTATCTTAATATTTATTTATAAAATTCTTTGTTAAATTGATGGTACGTTTTTAATTTTGTAGTTTTATAAAATCTGAAAAAAAGAACACGTGAATCTTAAATGAGCTTCGTAAAAAACAACTTAGCAAATAAAAGAAATAGTTTTAGGAGAGCCATTTAACTTTTTCCTATTCTTGGCACAAAAAAATTATTTTAGGTAATCAGTAAGCAATAATTAGAATGTAATTTTTCCTCATTCTAGAGAATGTTTTTTTTTTTTTTGTTTATTGAATTTGGGCACCATTAAAATATGGGATCCCAATGTATTATGGTAAAGAAGGTATTGTATGTAATGGGGGGAAGGAGTTAGCAGTTTCCACATTACCATGGATTATTTTAGATGATGGTTTTGTTCTTAACTATTTTAAAATTATTTATTGCAGCATTAATCCTAACTTTGTAGCTGATGCACTGAATGTACTGTATATACATAAAGCACAAATAAACAAAAATTCATAACTTCAGTTATTAGTTACCTTTCCAATACGACATTTGTAAACATCTCTCAAACTATATAGAATCATGTGGTTGTTCAATATTAAACCATCTATCATGATAATCACTAATTTAGTTATTAAAAACACCTTTAGGGCCCCAGGTTAATGAATTTTCGATGAAAACGGTAAATATTACATAATTTAAAGAATAAAACAGTAACTTTACAAGAGGACCTCGAGAGCTACCAAAATATTTTATATGCAATATATTTATTTATTCTTAAATCGCCGATCGTCAAGATATGGGCGAATAAGGATTTCGAATGAGTGTAGATGAACGAGTGTGGTCATTGCTACTGAGTTCGACTTAGCACAGAAAGAACTATTTATTAATAGCTCAATATCCAGGGCAGCTATGTGACCTACAGATTTACGTGGAATCCGAACCACGTAGTGTTGTTCTGATTTTCAGCTAACTGACAAGTCTGACACTCAGTTCTCTTCCCTACACAACATCTATCTAAACCTTGTCTACCATCTAACATTGACAACCCAGACTTCTCTAGTATATGTTACTTTTAGGGGAAAATCATACTGGATGTGGGTTGAATTGTTATAGGTTTGGTCAAGATAAGTCAGGTTTTGAGTGCACGCAACTGGGTGACGGCTCGAAGGCTTAGGTCACTAACAACTAATTCTAAATTTGTGTAAACTTACTATGCCTGATTGTCATTGCCCAAAATGTTGTATACACACTTTTTAATACGACACACTTACTTGCGGGTGTCCAGTTTTCATAGAACACATTTAAATGTTATCAGACCTTCTGTAAAACAGATCTGAATAAAGCGATTTTAGGCCTTGGGCAACCAGCTAGATGTGTACCTGGACTCTGAAGAAGTACAAACTGACAACAGGATCTCCACTTTTATCCTATAGAAAAAGCGTTTGAGTTTTTAACTTATTATAGTGCATAACAATGTTAGTATTTCATTAAGGAATTAGTCGAGGGCAGTAAAGAAACATTATTCAAAACATGTTTCTTTGTATGAATTCCGTAACAATGAACATATTTTATCAGATGGGCATTGCAATAGCTCTGCCGTATGGTTCCCTTTATTTATGGTGTCATGTGCTGGTGGCAATAGAAAGCCCCACCCATTACATTATTAGCATCATTTACCATTGCTTTGTTTAAATTGGTAAAACTTAGAACTATTAAATTAAATAATTATTTAGTATTTAAATAACAACTAATAATAATAACAACACAATAAACAATATCACGAACAATTAATAACAGCTAAGCAAACTTTTACAGCACAACTTTATTTTTTATTTTATTTTTTCAAGTGTTGCGGGAGTTGAACACTTGAAGCCAGTCACGTTAGTGAAATAGGGCAGCTCATCAGTGGAACGTCTCCCCTCTACTTCTGAAACCCCTATGCTAAATATAACACGTAGGTCGCATAGTGTTTGGCCCAATTATACATTGTAATTTGTGAACCAACTTCCTCTCTACGTTTCTGAGCGTTTGAAAGGTATCCAAGCTTGAGACTTGGTCAGAGGCCGAATTAAATTTTTTTTATTTGCAAATGATTTATAAAGAATACCTGAACATTAGCAATAATATGTATATTGCTTGAAACCGTATGTTACATTTGGTTAAGTGCAACAAACACGATTTTAAGATGATCGGCTTCCACTGTATATGGTTCAGCTTAAGGTGGGTTGATTAGTATTGAACATTTCTTACCATTGAACCTACCATCATTATTACAATTGTAGTTTCTATCACAAAATGACAATCTAAACTGAGTAGAAAGTGTACTTAAATTTAAAAATCATGTGCCACATTTAACAATGTGAGGAGGCTAAATAAACTATATTAAAATATGGGATTTATACAATTAAAGCGCTTTAAATATACATACATTAGCTGATTTATGGAAGAAATGAGACAGAATTCCGGTTGGGCGATCTCGCAACTCATAACAATCATAATGTGGTTTACAGGTCCATGCATATATATATATATATATATATATATATATATATATATATTTATACATATATATTTATAGATAGTGTTTGCAATTTTTTTTACAATTCAAATTAATCCCCCAAGTTTTTGCCTAAGATATTAGCAATAACAAAGCCTACCCATGTCGAAACTCCCAAGAGCCGGCATTCAAATTACTGCCGATAGATAGTGGTCAAGGGTTTCTAACGAGAATGTCATCAACTGTCATATTTTGGTGGTAAGGGTTGGGGTGGTTTGGGGAGCCGACCACGGCTATGTCTTGATAGCATTCCGGGAATTGTTCCAGTAGGCTTTGGTGGAGTAATGTCGCTTTTTAATTACGAATACTTAGCGTATACTTGCGGTTCATTATATCATATTAAGTTTCGCAAAACTCCTCCTTTCTCTAACTTACTTCAGTTGTTAATAAGAGTAGGACGTCTTGGTATAAATATATATGACATTATCAATTATATAAAACCAATAAAACTATGGAAGTTTAATTATATACATGTATTTATAAATGTGTGGGGTTAAAAATTAAAAGTCCTTAATTTAATAAAATAGTCTACGATTTTAAATAATTTATTCCTTTACCTACCTAATAATAACTAAAACCATCAACAATAATATGTATATCCTACTTCATTCACCTTAAATATCACATTTATTTAGAAAGTGTTTGGCTTAATTTCTCAACATTACTCTAAAAAGTACAATACAAATCATATGTAGGCTACTAAAACAGTAATAAATACCAGTAAAATTGTATAAAACTGTATATTGTTAGTGTCATAGCAATGGTAATAAAAAGACGATTCGGGATTCACGAGTTTATACATTTTATTTTAAGTGATAATTGAGTTATCATTATCAATTTAATATTATTAGTTCTTGATAACTTAATAAAGTTTTAACCAAAAATATAAGTTACGTTATGCGAAATCGTAAAAATAATCATTTACATTTTTTTGAACTCATACAAAATAACAAATAATCAGATAACATGAATCAGTGAATGGTTTATCTAAGCTGTCATAATCCACCTTTCGAAAGGTGTTTAACATGTATTATCCTTCAAAGGATACGTGATATAAGATTAGGGTATCATCCGTTACTAATTGGATTTCCAAAAGACGGCAGATCTCCTGCCCAGCTGCGACAGATGTTCCTGAGTCCAGGTAAAACGAAATCTGGGATAAAGGGACCTTTAAGAAATCAGCGTAACGAAGCCTGAGTTGCGGTCTCCGAGACGCACCTGATTAGAAACAGTCGGTTAGACATGTATGCATTCACCCCAGGAGTAACCTCCAACAAAGGGTGGCTTTGTCGCCGGTGTGCAGGACGGGACATTTCAGGAGTTATAGGGTGTTTATTGTTTCACCTCCTGTCAACATTGGTAGTTCGTTCTTAAGAGATGAATTAGATTCTTTAATTGTTCTTTGTTTAGTTGTGTTTGTTTCAAATAATAAATGAAAATGAAATGATAAATCGTCTTTATTAGGTGCGCATTTAGGACTATAAAGTCCTCTCTTCCACTGAAATCTTGTTGCGCAGTGGTAATATTGTTCAACTGAGATGTGATTGTTGCTTATTGAAAACGTGTTCTAAATTAAATATATAGGTAAACAAAATATATTAATGAATTATATTTTATAACTACTTTGAATTAATCATGGATGCTCCAAGGGTGCTCGATCGAAAATTATTTTTATACATTTAAAAAAAAATTTTTAGTAAGTATCCATGTAAGTAATAAATGTGTTACGGGAAAAACTTTAAAAAATTCTTTATAGAGGGAGATATGGCTGCCAAAAGTGACTAAATTGACGTTTTAGGTGCATAACTCATGAACAAACCGTATGATATAATTTACTAACATTTCGAGAATATAGTGGACAAAAGGTACTAATCAACTTAGTAAATAGTAAATCTAAAAAAAAAATAATTTAGTTTTAAAGTGTTGCCAATTTCTTTTTCTATAAATTATATTTGTTCAAATTTTAAGTTGAAACTTGTACAGTCATCTTTGGCTAAAAAAGTAGATTAATAATATATATATCTCTAATAATACTATAATATATAATTAATTGCTATATAATTATCATTTTTTTTTTAGAGTTTACCATAAATGTGGGAGTTATGCCCATCTGTAATATTTTCGGAGCAGGGCAAGCAGGGGCTATGAGGGGGAGAGAGGAGAGGGGAATACATTGCTTGTTCGTTAGTGAGTCAGGATCGTTAGTATTCTTAGTGGTAGTTGTTATAAAACCTAGAAATTCCTTAGAGTGCTAAACTGAGCGTCCGGATGAACACTCTTAAGATGTACAGAGTTAGTATTATGTTTAAAAGATGTGATATAGATATAGTAAAATATGTGTATGTTCCTCATATGTACATACTCGTTTGTGGCATGCAATTATCTTTGTAGTAATATTGATGAAGCGAAACGTAAATTATATAATTTCAAGCTTAAATTAAAACCAAGTTACACAGAAATATAAAACATTCTTACAATACCAGACACTGCTGGCCCCTCGACGTACCAAAGAGTAAAAGATGTTGCTATATTGGAGACTAATTGTATGGTAAAATAACAGATAGTATTAAAAGCATAGTTAACTGTAAAATATTCAAAAGACCAATAAAAGAATATTTATTGGGAGAGTATGTAAATTATAGGGACATCAACAAAATACATTTCATGTATATAAGGATTCATTTTGAAAATAAAAATAAATATTTATAATAGCTTACCAACTTTCAAAAATAACTTTATAAGGAACGATAGCCTATAATTAATGTAATTGTTAATGTAACATAGTTTTCTGAATCTATATTGTGTAGTACTCAGTTGCTATTATATGTTTTTTATTTTTATTATTTTTTTTTTTTACGATGGGAAAATGCATTATGCACTGTCAGTGTCCTTATTATAGGCGCCTGGTTAGTGGGACTCGCACTCACTAAAAACCCATTGGTCCAGGCAGGATTCCTTCCTCTAGGAATCGCTTGCCGCATCACTTCGAGGATGCCTACGTGAACTCTCACTGGGTTACTACTGCAGTTTTTCCACCGTTTCTACTAATGCCGGTGCCGCATTAAATTTCCTCGTCCTTCTTTTGCTTCAGCACCCTCTCTAGATAAGCAGCTAAGGTGTTCCAGCCGCTCGTCTGGGAACTATTTGTCGAAAAATAGTGTCCGGCAAGAGAGGCCTGCCGACTGCTTCAACCTCTCTTCTTTCTGCCTTCCACCTGCTGCACTGGAAGATAGTGTGTAGAGTGTCATCATGGTCAGAGTCCCAGTAACGACACTACGAGCTCTCGACCTTTCTCATCTTCTCCAGATAAGCCTGGAAGAACCCGTGGTCGGTGAGGAACTGGGTTAAAAAATAATTCACCTCCTGCGATTTCTTCTCCACCCATTTTCGGAGGTCCTTGATCAGCCGTGCGGTCCATCTGACTCTTGTTTCGTTTCGCCATAGTTCTTGCCAATCACTCATGGTACGTTCTTGGGCTTCGGTGTAGCTCAGTGTACCACCCTCATCAAAGACACGTTTTCTTTTATGAGCAAGCAAATCGATGGGTGTCACGCTGCAACTCCGAGAGTGGTTGGCTCTGAAACTGTCCTGTATGTGGACGCAATTCTTAGCGCACACCAAATCTGAACAGCTGCTAGGCCTACCTTTTTTCTGTATCTCTTCTGCCGCAGTGCGTCAGTCCATATCTCACAGCCGTACAAGATGCGGACTGCGTAACAGACATGAGCTTCTGACTCTTGCTTGTGACGGAGCCGCCAATATTGTTCATAAGCCTGCTCAGAGAAGTGGTTATTCTTTCAGCATTTCCAGCTACGGTGGAAATGTCATCCAATAACGTAAGCTTGGTGTCCAGCTTCACACCCAGACACTTCACAGCAGGCTTGGACACTATAATTATCCTATCGACTCGGACCGGAACGATAGTATTGATCCGAGTCCGAGTCTGGTGAGAAGTACGATCTCTTATTTTATAGTACGGGTGATAAAAGCACAAGATGATGGTGTGATAAGTTTGTCTTACCAACTGAACAATTTGTATTTCTCAAAACAGAATCACTTTGAATCACACGTCAAAAACGAAATGTATTATTACTGTATGATTGTTGTTTTTACTAGTGATTACAGACTTTATTTACTCTTCCTAAATTTGTGAAAATCATGCAAAATTGTTCATAGTTCCCTACATTATCCTATTGGTACAATAAAAACCCTGCATCCAAGTATACAAGTTGTGTATTTTTTATGAATATACAACACACTAACTTATCTCACTTCAACCTAGAGCTATCAAATGTTTTATTACTAAGTCTATAGCTACAAGGACTAGATCTATACCAGAAATGTTCAGCACCAGCTTGGTCTATATTCAACGTCATAATACCGGCGAGGAGGTCGCTACTCCGCAGGTGGCCACGAGATTTATACTTATTTAATTAACTTTCCCCTCATGAGCGTATAAATTTTCATTTCAATCTGTTAACTAAGCAATAACTAGGTGTTTCATAGTTCATTCCTTCACATTTTCTACATATTTTTTTTTAAATTAATGTCTAATGAAACTGTAAACTATTAATATTTTATTATTGTGAAAATTATTTGTCCAAAAGACTTTTTTGGCGTTACCATTCGTCAGAAAAACTATATATAAGATTGTTTTGTCATTTTGTTAGTTATCAATTAATATTGTTTATTATTGAATACTTTTTCTGTATTACTGCCCCTCTAAAAACCAGTCTGTAAAACAAATATAATAACATTAAATATTTGCTAAAACTATCGTGGTCTTCAGGACTTGACCGTGTCAAATTCTGTACACTATGTGATTTAGAAGACCGTAGAAGTTTCTCCAGGAAAATTAAACATTTGATAATTTTTTTTTAAATATGTAATAAAACTTCTATTATCGAATATCTTTCGATGTTCTTACAGATTCTTTACGAGAATTTTCATAAAATGAATGTAAATATGACAATTTGATATAAAATGGAGTGAAATATTTTATTTGAATATTTTGATATGACAATATCCAATTAAGGTTTTACAACAGAACGTATTTCTGTGCAATTGTTCTTCACTAGACATATCCTGATAATAAAAGCTGTTTTACTATCGAGTGAACAGTCCTAAAAGAAAGGTTTTCATTATTATTTTGTTCCGTATTAACGGTATAATAAAAATGTATTTTCTAAATGCATATTTTATTATTTTATTTTAAATAACATTATATTTTACTAAATAACATTTAATTTGATGTTATTCTTTACACAACGTGTTATGAAAATTTAATGGTAAATACTCTCGCTTCATTATTGTGTAAATTATAACATTAATTGATTTTATTCAGTAATATTTTGATTGGATTTGCCTCTCTCCAGTTTAAATGTTATAAAATATTGTAGCATTAAACATGCTACTCTTTTCTTATAAACACACTGCATATATAATATTCGTGAACCTAAGTATAATATTCGTACCCATAATGAGTAGATATGTTAAGGAATGTTGGGTTTTTGAAAGGAGAATTGAACAAGACTAACAATAAAGCGGCAACTGTAGACTTGTCAGGCCTTCACACGGCCTAGCCTTGACATGACATAACGTCAGCTTATCGTTTTTTAGCACTTGCCATGAGTAGGGTAAATGTGTGGAAAATTAAAACATTAAAAGGGTTTGTTGCCAAAGCCACATGAGTTAGTCGGTTTCGAGTCCAAACAGTAAGACGAGAGTGTTTAGATATGTAATTAAAAAAATATTAAGTCACCCTCAACTATGAGAAGGAAAGCTGCAAGAAAGTATCCTGCACTAGGATATCAAAGTATCAAAATCTTGTGTTTGCATATTGGTAGAGAAATATATTTACTAATTTGGATTTTATTTTAGTGAATATGACTGATTTTGAGGTTATGATAGTGTTAAGTAAAGGCTGACACTAGTCATGATGGCATGTTGAGATAGTAGAAATGATTGTCAGTAGTCTCGTCTTCCATTATTGTCAATTGAGTAAAAATAAAAATTGCATGACTAATTTTGTGTTTGAAAATATGTATTTTATTGTTGTAATTAGGTTTAGAAAGTGCAATGACAAGCAATATTATAATTTAATGTATTCATTTGCTATGAGGTACCATATAAAATAGATCATAGAATTCCATTTGTTTCTTAATTTATCATTACACAATATAGGCCTATTAAATAGAGAGTAAATATAAATAATAACAACAATAGATCTTATCACCGTGGCAATACTACCTTATATTTATAAAAAGACTAAAAGAGAACTATAACCTTATTTCTCGTGAATATGAGATGGGAACATGGAGGTAAGCGTGTGTGACATGGAAGGTCCCTGAAGACCGAGCGGGCAATGTATATCCGTACAGTCTCAAGATACTGGAGATAGAGAGAGACAGCTATATATTACAGCTGAGAGGGTGTGCGATACAACGTCCCTGGTGGGTCGACTCTCGTTATTATCTACAATTCGTTTAAAAACTCACTTTTGGGGACACATTTAAATATTTATAAACTAAATTAAAACTGGAAATTGTGACAGTTTTCTTTGACTGTTACAAATATATCTCAGTTACATTACAAAATAAATAAAACAATAATTACAATAATACAGCTATTCATTGTGTGAATTATTCTGTTTAAGTTACCATTTACTTTTGTCTGTTATTATTCATAAAATGAAAAGAGTAGTATTTTTACATGGGTAATATTGCTCCCATTTTGGCTTACATTTCTTACTAGTGAAGAAAAATACATTTCAACTCATAGGCAATATTGAAGATCTTCAGAAATTTTTCTTTCGACCCTTATTTTGTCGATTAACACTTACTTATTTTTTGGCCATTTATAGGTCCATATGTCAATTATTTGTGTTTACATTTACCAAATAAATACTTATTTGGAAACTAAATACATTATCCGCATTTCGAGTTCAACAACTGAATTATTCTGTATGGGAATGATACTTAGAATAATGTTAGTATATAATCAAAAATATATTATATTTTTTTACGTAGTCATAATATATACTACGATTATGTTATATACAATATAGAATAATTCAGTTGTTGAACTCGAAATGCGGATAATGTATTTAGTTTTCCAAATGAGTATTAAATGAAACGCTCCATACTTTATTTTATGTTGAATTATTAGTTGTCTTGAGTGTAAATTGTTATAATGAAATTCAACGCTTCATATTATCTCTGTTAAATTATTGTTCTCTTGTGCATGTTGACAATAGTGTTGGTATTGATTGATTTTGGCTTCACATAAATATTTTTTGTGTTTGTTAATCTATTTATGACTTTTGTTGTTATTGTTGCCATTGAGGTTGCAATCGGTGTTGTTATTGTTTATATCTATATCAAGTTATAAATAAGTTCCTGACTTTTTCATATGTCACCAGGATTACTGTGTATGATTTTTGTTGTATTTTTAATGTTATTTCATAAAGTTTATCTTACCTTGTATTACTTTATAGCACAAAATAATAGTTCTTAAATAATCCTTAGGTATGATTGCATGATGCTTATGGTAATTTTGTCAATCTTTGCACGTTTGCCATCGTTATTTGTTCTACTTCTTTTATTGTGGTGGTTGCATTTATTTTGTTATACATTGTGTTAAATGTTTATACCGTTGAATTATAACTAAAATTTATATATGTTAAATACAACTTAAAATTATTGTATAAGTACACGCCTTAGAGCTCGTGTTACTAAGAAATTATAACAAAATCAGGATATTTTTGATTATATATCCTAATCAAATGATATATATAATTAAAAAATCCTAATTTTGTTATATTTTCTTGGTAACACGAGTTCTAAGGCGTGTACTTATACAATAATTTTAAGTTTGATTACTACTTTAAACCTAATTTTTGGATGTCTTTTTCTATAATTTTAGGAAGTGATTATGACTATATTTATTGGAACTCTTTCTTTCATTTTATAAGTTGTTATATATTTTTTTACTTTTCCAATATCCCCAAAACTTGTATACTTAGTTTTAAGAGAAGACATCCTTGTTAAATGTGCCAAATCAGTATAAAAGATTTTTACGTTTAGGGAAAGTTCCGCCTTTTGTTGCCTTAGTTTTTATTAGGTTTCAGGAAATGAGAATTTTCAGCGTAGTATGCAACTTAAACGTGTGAAGTCAATAATATTTTGAAACTAATATTTTTATAAGCTGTTACTTGAAAATCTTGAGTCATAACTAAAAAGTTATTTAATATTTATGAACCAAATTAAAACTGAAAAAGTGTAACAGTTTTCCTGGACTGTTATAACATTGTCTCGATCACGACTAGATTATTTTTATACATTGCTAAACAGCGTATTTTATAAATGTTTGTTACACAATATATACTTATTTATAAAGTACAAATATATGGGTATAAAGTATACATACATCCAATGTCATTCGAAAGGATTTGTTGGAATTATTATAAATTAATATTTGAATATATTACGTGATTTGTGAAATTCTGCATTAAAAAGTTGACAAAGTTTTGCAAGAAAGACAGTTCAGTACTGTCAATTTATTACACATATTTAACTGACATAGCTGACAGATTTATTAGGTCTGTCATGTTCAACCACAACACAACAACCAACCGGGACTCTGCGTCAGACTAATGAAAAATAATACCACAGACAGGACGTAAACGAGTTAAAAATGAATAAGCGTCCTGAAAAAGTGGACAGTGGACAGGGCTACCACTAATGTGGCCAAGGGGGAGGGGTAGCCACCCTTCAAAACAGGAGCTGCCCACTGTCAAGCCACGAATATCTCAAATTACACAACGATTAAATTAGTGTAAATGTCTTACTACTCCATTCATACAAGAATGTTACGATTTAATTAGTGTAAATGTCTTACTACTCCATTCATACAAGAATGTTACGTTCAAATTATATAATGTACAATAAAACCAATATATTTTTAATTTTTAACTAAATATAAAATAATAATAATAATATTTATTATTATTATAATAAATATTATTATTATTATTTATAATAACAAATAATAAAATAATAACTAAAAATAATTTTTAATGTTAAAAATTAAAAATATATTGGTTTTATTGTAAATTATATAATTTGAACATATTATTAAGTGACCAATATCAACTCTCAACTTCACTTAGAATGTTACGATTTAATTAGTGTAAATGTCTTACTTCTCCATTCATACAAGAATGTTACGATTTAATTAGTGTAAATGTCTTACTTCTCCATTCATACAAGAATGTTACGATTTAATTAGTGTAAATGTCTTACTACTCCATTCATACAAGAATGTTACGTTCAAATTATATAATTTACAATAAAACCAATATATTTTTAATTTGTAACTAAATATAAAATAATAATAATAATATTTATTATTATTATAATAAATATTATTATTATTATTTATGATAACAAATAATAAAATAATAATAAAATAATAACTAAAAATAATTTTTAATGTTAAAAATTAAAAATATATTGGTTTTATTGTAAATTATATAATTTGAACATATTATTAAGTGACCAATATCAACTCTCAACTTCACTAAGAATGTTACGATTTAATTAGTGTAAATGTCTTACTTCTCCATTCATACAAGAATGTTACGATTTAATCAGTGTAAATGTCTTACTTCTCCATTCATACAAGAATGTTACGATTTAATTAGTGTAAATATATTACTACTCCATTCATACAAGAATGTTACGATTTAATTAGTGTAAATATCTTACTACTCCATTCATACAAGAATGTTACGATTTAATTAGTGTAAATGTCTTACTACTCCATTCATACAAGAATGTTACGATTTAATTAGTGTAAATGTCTTACTTCTCCATTCATACAAGAATGTTACGATTTAATCAGTGTAAATGTCTTACTTCTCCATTCATACAAGAATGTTACGATTTAATTAGTGTAAATATCTTACTACTCCATTCATACAAGAATGTTACGATTTAACTAATTACTATTCATTTTTAAAACGCCGATCGTAGAGATATGGGTGAATATGAAGGGCGAATGAGTGTGATGAGTGTAGTTTGACGAGTGTAGTCACCGTTCCTAACTAAGGCCGACTGCTCCTTAGAAAAGACCATTTATTAATAGCCCAATAGCTGAGACAACTTAAGGGCCTACTGCATTATGTGGAATCAAAACCACGTAGTTTTTGTCTGATTTTCAGCTAATATACAAGCCTGATACTCATTTCTCTTCACTACCCAACAACCGGGCACTGCCTACCACCTAACATGTACACTCCTGAATTTTCTTGATTAACGTGTGCAGTGGTATTGACCCCTCCGCCCCCCCTCCCCATACAAGTGCATTGGTATTGACCAACCCGCCCTCCCCATACCCGTGCTGTATTAATGGCAACCATTGAGAGAACGCCACGTTTGTTCGTTGTACGAAGAAAATTTAAGTGTGTGAGTATATACAACATATTATGTTTGTATATCATTACTGTGTTTGTATATCATTACTGTGTTTGTATATCATTACTGTGTTTCTATATCATTACTGTGTTTGTATATCATTACTGTGTTTGTATATATCACTATAATAATAATAATAACATAATCAAAAACACTACGTGTATGGGTGGGCGGGTGGGTCAATACCACAGTTACGTGTATGGGTGGGCGGGTGGATCAATAACACTACGTGTATGGGTGGGCGGCTGGGTTATCATTACAGTACAGTATCACTGTGCGTGTGTGGGGTAGATCATTACCACTGTATATGTGTGGGTGGGTCAATACCATTGTATATGTGTAAGGTGTAAATAATATAGATAGCTTAAGGCTAAACTTTTTTTATGAAAGCTGATCGTTTAATAGTTTTCTACGCTAGTTTATATAAGTTAAATAGGCATGTTCTGACTAAATTCAGTTACTATTTATTTATTGACATTTAACCTAATAATAAACTATAGAATGTTGTACCCACCCACTCCCCCTAAACGTACATTGGTATTGACCCACCCGCCCCCTTAACGTACAGTGGTACTGACGGTACTGACGTATCGGGTACTGATTTAGCCCGATATTATCATGTGTAGCAATCCTTGAATAGTTTGGCTGGCCACAATTATTTTTTTTTTATTATTTACGGTTTAAACATTTAACACAATGTATAACAAAATAAATGCAACCACCACAATAAAAGAAGTAGAACAAATAACGATGGCAAACGTGCAAAGATTGACAAAATTAGCATAAGCATCATGCAATCATACCTAAGGATTATTTAGGATCTATTATTTTGTGCTATAAAGTAATACAAGATAAGATAAACTTTATGAAATAACATTAACAATGCAACAAAAATCATACACAGTAATCTTGGTGACATATGAAAAAGGTGAGAAACTTATTTTTAACTTGATATAGATATAAACAATAACAACCCCGACTGCAACCTCAACGGCAACAATAACAACAAAAGTCATAGATAGATTAACAAACACAAAAATATTTAAGTGAAGCCAAAATCAATCAATACCAACACTATTATCAACATGCACAAGACAACAATAATTTAACAGAGATAATATGAAGCGTTGCATTTCATTATAACAATTTACACTCAAGACAAATAATAATTTAACATAAAATAAAATATGGAGCGTTTCATTTAATCAATCTTACATCGATAATACCTAATAAAATCATGTAACAAAATAGCAATAACAATAGTATACAGACAATCAACATTCAACAACTTATGATAATAAGGTATATTCATCATTAACTTAAATTAAAAAAAAAAAAAAACATTAAATATCTCTTTAGATTGTTGAGTAGTGAGAAAAAGAAATAAATTACTTACTACACTACAAGCAAGAACTATACTAAAAAGTGATGTTTCATTTTTTAAAGTAGATCTCTCTCTGTAAGGCTTATTTGCTACAGTTAAAGCAGTGGGATGTTTGGCATACTTGATTTCCGAGTCTTTCATTCTTGGTATCGTGCTATTGTAGGCATAGTTGTTAGGGTAGAAGCTGTGGACAAAGGGGATCGATGTCTCCACGAACTGCCTTGAGGAGGAAAGATATGTCTTCAGCTTGCCTGAGATCTGAGGTCTAGTAGCTCCTATTTCGTCAATTGGGACCCAGCCAAAATCAAACCCCAGTTTCACACCGATCATCCTCAGAAAGCGTGTCTGAATCCTTTCGACTCTGCTTATATGGTTAAGCTGATGTTATTTAATTATTTTACAGTTACAAAAAAAGTACATTTCAAGACATTTAACGTTTACAGTCATCTTTTTCTCTATGACCTGAGTGGGGGTTTGAAAGGAACCCAAAAAGAGTACAGCTGTATATGTGTGTGTGGGTGGGTATGGTGTCAATGAAATATATCTTTATAAGCAAATTATTTAAGTTCCTTGGATAATCGTACATTCATCATATATTATTTTAATACCAAATTTCATTCATTTAATTTACCTTTGCGTATTTTAAATCTCTTCTGTTTTCATACTGTTCTTATTCAGTCCAAATATTATTAGAATTTTATTAGAATATATATATATATATATATTTATTTATTTTTATTAATAGGTGGTATGGGATTATTTATTCGTGCTATTCGATAGTTGATCAATTACTGTAATCGTGTTGTTATTTGTTACAGTTGTTCCTTCTTCTTTATTTTCTTACATATTCTTGATCATTTTCGTTATTAACATCGTGTACATGATTATAAACACAAACAGTCTTTGCCTAGGCTCACTGCATGTTTACCAAGTATTAGGTGAATACTGCATTTATAACACACAATATATAATTAAAATTATAATTTTAATATAATTTAATAATATGTACTGTAATATTTTTAAGATTTGCATTTACATATTGAAATTTGTATTTATGTTTGTATATAACTTGTTAAGCAATGAATTATTATTATTACATTTTAAACTGTCATATGCCATATTTTATTACTATTTTCTCTGTCACATTCAGTTGATAGAGAATGCTATATAATATCTACTTTAAACTATAACACTGATTTACCTGTGAATCTGCAGAGATAGTTGGCCTAAGATTTATTTCCTTAATAGCAACGTTAAATGAAGTACAGAATCTTGACTTAACTATTTTTTTTTAAATACAGTATTTAAATATAATTTTTATATCGTTTCAAAGAGCGTGAAAGCTACAAAAGAATACATTCGTCTTCAATTTTTATTGCACGCTTCTATTTTAATAAAAATCATAACCTGCATAAATTAAAATTTAATATGTTTTATTTAATCACAAATGGACACTATTTGAAAATGTCAAAGCATATTCACTATTAAATTTTAATCTCTTTTAAACGATGGAAAAATTATAATCGTACGACTAACTATTAAGTCACAGTGCTTTTTCTCATTTATTATTGCTCATAAAAAAATAAACCTGACTCTTAAGGAATCTACAGCTGCTTGTTACCTCAAATATTTTACTGAAATAGGCATTTTGTAGACGCCATATTAGCTTAACTTTGACATAGAAAAATGGTGTTAAAAACAAGACAATTAACGATGTGTTTTCTTAGAAATAATAGAAGTATTCCACTTAATGTTAAGGATAAATCAGTAACGTATTATTAATATTTCAAAATATTTTGCAGACCATACTAACTGATCACATTATATAACATATATGACGTATGAAAGTACGTAAAAACAATTGATAAGACTTGTATATATTGCGAGAAAGAACGGTAGTATGGTCATAAAGTAGCTTGGTGTGGTGAGACTGTAAACGCCTGGCACCCCTGAAACAACAAAGACCCAGGGGTGAGAAAAGCCTTATCTAATCAGCTGTAACTCTGCTGGAGGCTTACCCCAGGTTTATGGGGGGCATTTCGTAACTGGGGCAGCCATTTGAATAAATTCAGCTTCAAGTAAGTGTTTTGGTTTAGAGATTAAATTAAAGTTTAGAATACATTTAACATGACATTTATATTTACTATGTATCTATTTTTGAAATTTAATAGTATATCGACAATAAATTTAAGTTGGATGTTGTATATTTCTGAAACTACGTATTAATACAATGGTTAAGCTTAACATTTCCGTTCAAAACATTTATATGATTATTGAACTACTTTACTCTCTCTACCCAGGGTACTTCAGCTAAGTAATGCAACCCCTCCATCATTCACTAAACTGGTACTAGTCATACTGATAGTATTTCCATCATATTACACAATTATCCAACTGACATTCACCACTAGTGGCGAACCGGCTGATCCTCTTGTTTATGTAACGTACACATGGCGTCCAACCCTCAATACACAGCGCACCACTACTGATTATTTACCACTTATAAATTTACCACTATTGACGATCCTACCACTCTACCTTCTTCTATAACTTACTGACCGTTTCCTTCCTTTACTGCAAAATTCACAATTCACCCTCTAGTGACGAAATGCCACTACTAACGATATACCACTTCACAATTCATTTCTACTGACGAAATACCACTTCACATTTCATCCCTACTGACGAAATACCACTTCACAGTTCACTACTACTGACGATCCTACCAGTGTTTCTTCTTCTATAACTTACTGACCGTTTCCTTCCTTTACTACAAAATTCACAATTTACCTCTACTGACAAAATACCACTTCACAGGTCACCACTACTGACGAACCTACCAGTGTTCCTTCCTCTATAACTTACTGACTGTTTCCTTCCTTTACTACAAAATTCACAATTTACCTCTACTGACGAAATACCATTTCACAGTTCACTTCTACTGACGATCCTACCAGTGTTTCTTCTTCTATAACTTACTGACCGTTTCCTTCCTCTACTATAAAATTCACAATTTACCTCTACTGACGAAATACCACTTCACATTTCATCCCTACTGACGAAATACCACTTCACAGTTCACTACTACTGACGATCCTACCAGTGTTTCTTCTTCTATAACTTACTGACCGTTTCCTTCCTTTACTACAAAATTCACAATTTACCTCTACTGACGAAATACCACTTCACAGTTCACTACTACTGACGATCCTACCAGTGTTTCTTCTTCTATAACTTACTGACCGTTTCCTTCCTTTACTACAAAATTCACAATTTACCTCTACTGACGAAATACCACTTCACAGTTCACTACTACTGACGATCCTACCAGTGTTTCTTCTTCTATAACTTACTGACCGTTTCCTTCCTTTACTATAAAATTCACAATTTACCTCTACTGACGAAATACCACTTCACAGTTCACTACTACTGATGATCCTACCAGTGTTTCTTCTTCTATAATTTACTGACTGTTTCCTTCCTTTACTACAAAATTCACAATTTACCTCTACTGACGAAATACCGCTTCACAGTTCACTACTACTGACGATCCTACCAGTGTTTCTTCTTCTATAATTTACTGACTGTTTCCTTCCTTTACTACAAAATTCACAATTTACCTCTACTGACGAAATACCGCTTCACAGTTCACTACTACTGACGATCCTACCAGTGTTTCTTCTTCTATAATTTACTGACTGTTTCCTTCCTTTACTACAATATTCACAATTTACCACTACTGACAACGCTAACAGCACTCCTTCTGATAATAATCATACCGACACTCTCAAAGGAGATGGATATAATGACCACACGACAACATAAGACATTAGACAATAATCCTACGTATTAGTCACAATGAAATGGTTAGAAATTACTTGACATCTAATAATACTAGTGTGTGAAACCTTCTATTTGTTGAATTTCTCACACTGTTCATATTTATCTATTTCCTTCCCCCAAATGTCTTTTATTATTGAGTAGGCTATATTGAAACAGTGCCATCAAGTGCTTACTATCCCACTATGATTAACAAAATAACCAATTTACTCTACTGCAAAACACAGATTATTTCACAATAAACTTTTTCATTTAAAATTAATGTATTTACAATGTTCATGTACGTAAATTTATTTACATTTATATCTATGTTAAATACTTTGTACTTCAAATTATAAAATTGTTTATCAAGGAAATGGAAAATAACACAAATAGAGAAAAGTCACCAATAGAAATTTAAAACTAACATACGACGGCACTTTCAGTATTGACCTTAAAATAAACATGCAACTATATAAAAAGTAAATCTAACCTTTTTGTTACATTAATACAAATAAAAAATGTTTCATAACAAGATAACTATTCCTTGTTTTGTTTCATTGATGTAGATATATTGCTGTTACTTACAAGCTGCTTTTACACATCTCCGATACTTCTCCTTTCCCAAATGTAACCCTTACTGCATAGGTGGGGGGGAGGTCTATAGGCTGTTATGTCACCCCATCCCCAAAGACCCATGTGACAGTTCCATCTCCTACATTTTCTCTTTATATTCCCCTGTTGCTCAAATAACCAAATAATTCAACGGATATTGTGCACCGACTTATGTGAGCGGCAGTTCTTCCTGGCCTTGCTCCCTGTTTAACCTGTGTATAATTTGTTTAAATCAAATACATATTACTTGGTACTGACCAGATTTAGTTTGACATGACATAGAATACTATTTGGAATTAATTATCTAGATTGATTTTTTTTTATTAGAGTTTTTTGTGGCAATGGTAATATACAAATGTTATATAATCTTAGAGTAACTATCGTTTAGTGAAAGATTGTTATTGGAATAAATGATAAGTGTATGAAAAAACACGATATATGTATATTCCACACCTTATTAATATTAAATGAGTTTATTGGTTTGAATTTGTTTAAGACTTAGCTAGTATTTAGGTTAATAATTTATCTACAATACATATTGATTATTAATATGTTTTTTTAATGTTTTATGTTGTTTTAGTTTATATTTTAAAGATTTGTATTAGAAATTCACTGCACTTATTAGTGCTTACACACATCGTCAACTCTCCTGGAAACCTAATAAAGAGAAATAAAAAAATAAGCAAGAAAAAAACATTTTATCGTGTAAAATCCATTACACTCCTTTATTAGCTAGTTTAGCCAATTTAGTCTAATTTATTTATTTGTTTTAATCATTTTGTAAATGTATAAAATTATTAACTTTTGATCTTTTTCTAAAGTATTTTCACTAGACAGTCGGTAAGATAGAAGTTTTTATATTTTACCGTTTATATTTTGCCTAACTTTACATATTCAGGATCACATCAACCGTCTTCATGACTCTGAAACACTCTTAGCCAGAAACACTAAGTAACAATGACAAATTTATGGTTAATACCACCGTATGTGTATGTGTGGGTGGGAGGGTCAATACGTGTATGGTTAGGTGGTAGATATAGACTTTATAGACTTCACGGCGATTAGGTGGATTTATTTACATACAAAACAAATCCAAGCATATATTTAGGTTGTATTATACACAAAAACGTAATCATAAAATCAATAAAAATTAGAGTTTATGTAAATAAAGTTTTCTGTTAACACTTTCACTACTGTTGGTATTTCTGATAAAAACAAACAATTATTAGCATATAAAAAAAACTTATACATATGTATACAATCTATATATCTTGAGCACTATCCCCTTCTGATTCAAACAAACTAAATAAACAGTCTCGTATCTGCCTAAAACGACGTAGTTCACTCATTTTACACACTCATTATTTACAACTTATTCAAATTTTACCATGATTTATAAGAAATTAATATATTATAGAGTTTTGGTTAATAATTAAACTTCTTTGACACTGTTAGTATTTGGCCATTTCACCATAAAAGGAGATAGCAATGTACTGGCAGTTATCTTAAACCATCGGTAGTAGTCATTTAGTTAAAAACTGGGCATGACACTAATAATAGTTATTAATTTGTTTGAATCGTAAGTACCACCTTCACTTGAGTGTCCTGTTAATGAGGGAAGGTGGCCTTTTCCCAAACTACTGAGCCGTTACTAGAAAGTCAACAGACAGCTGGCTAAAATATGCTTCATATTTTAACTGTACGATTCGTGTTTATAATTATAGTGCGTTATTGTGAACGATGTACGATTATTAAAGATCCAGTGTAGTGCACTACTATAAGTTAGTAGTTTTTTTTATAATCATTAAGAGTAACATTTAAAGTTTCATATATTTGATTGAAAAAATAAATAAATAAAACCGTATAGTTTTACAAAAAGTCAACTCACGGTCCACTATAACAGTTGTTTATCAATCAAATGAAGCTTTAAGTCTTGTCATACAACCATTATTATGAAACAGAAAGCCATGGTTTTTCCTTTTTTTTCTCTGCTCAATGGGCTTTTTAGGGAATTGGCAACTTCTTGAATAGAGGTTAGGCAGCATTCTATATTTTTAAATATACAACCTTGAACATGCTACAAATATCTTCTGGCATCTGTTTAAATGTTTTACTGAATGAATTTAAGCTTCATTAACGCTTCAAATATCACACACTGCGAGTAAAATCTGATTCTAAACGATCTGTAAAAATATTCCATAAAGCAAGTCCTTCTCTTAAATGTGTTGAGTGCATTTGCAACAAATCCGACTACAGAACTAAACGTGAAAGATGATTATTACTAAACATTTCTTATCTCGGGTTATGAAAGGAATTTGATTCAATTAAAGGAATCTATATGAAATAATGTTCTATTAATCTTAGAAATCAGGCTTAAGCGGCCAGTGTCATAACTAGAATCTATATTTTCCGGTGACAACCACGTCAATGTGCAATGTACATTTTATAACACAACCAGACGTTTCGCCCATGTTGTGATGTGGCATTCTCAGTGGTATCTCTGAGATTCAGAACATGGGCGAAACGTCTGGTTATCTTGTAAATAATGTACACCATGACATGGTTGTAACCGGAAAATATAGATTCTAAATATCTAGGCCTACTAACCTTATTTACAGCAGATAAAAAAAACGTGTTACGGAAGATTAAAATTAAAGTTATGAATAAAAATGGAAAATAATAAAAGTTAATAAAGGAACTACTTTATTTTATTTTTATAACGCATCACAGAACAAACCTCTGAAGAAAGGAATTTGAATATTAGTATTGTAAATATATCTTAACATGCATAACTCTTAAGTATATGAAATGCATATTGCTACATACAAAAAGAATGAAATATAAATGTGTTACAATGGCACCTAATTTTTATTTAGTTGAGTAAATCAACTATGGTGAGACTATGAAAAAAAATATCTACCAAACTGTGTTTTATTAAGTGAAGTTAAAGATTTAACATTATATTCTTTTTAATAATATAAATACTATCTGTTATCCGTCCAAAAATACTTCTCTTGTAAGTACTTACACGTTCACTCCACTCATGTATCCGCTTTTAAAGGATACAATAAAGAAACAATGGATGATCACTACTCGATTTATGTTGAATGCTTCTTGTCTTGAGGATATTGTCCTCCATGCCGCTAGGGGCTATGAATCGTACTGTCTCGCCTCTAATACATAGCTGTCTCTCTTCAGCTTATGCTATGAATCGTACTGTCTCTCCTCTAATACATAGCTGTCTATCTTCAGCTTATGTGTCATGTGAGTCTATTTATATACGGTTGTCTTAACACGTGATATATTATTGTATGCTTCATTAGGTAGCAATTATATTTAAAACATTGGCCTGGAAAATATATTTAGTTTTTCAAAGATGTTTCTTTAATAAAAATTTAAATTATATGAGTAGGTCTTTAATGAAGTTAAAAAATTAAAACATAACAACAAATATTACTATTTATTTTTAAGATGCTGACCGAAGATAAATGAGTTAATATGAGGGGATAATGAGTGTTATGAGTTTAAATGAAGGAGATTCGTCTTTGTTACTAAGTAATATTGACTGTTCCTCAGAAAGAGCCACATATTAATTGTCCAATAGCCAGGGCAACTATAATGAAGTGTAGACTAATCAATTTGTGTTAATTATTTTCTTACTAAGGAATATTGCTTCAGGTCTTCTTATTTTAAACTTATTTAATACTACTGAGGTGGTTTGCCATCTGTATGGGTCAGATCGTCCTATCTGTTTAGGTTGGTTGCTGAATAGTTTGAGCTAAGGGCCAATAGCCATTTAGTGATCAGAATTAATAGTTGGAAAAGTGTGCTATAATTGGGCAGGACAGTAAGTGCCTGCGTGTTATATTTATCGTATGAAGGGGTCCAGCTGCGAGGGGAATCGTTCCACCGCTGAGCTGCTTTACTTCATGGGCGTTACTAACTTCTACTTCGTGTTCAACTTCTGCAACAATCGTTGGTTGAAATAAAACTATAATGAGATGTACAAATTTTATTTATTTTGCAGCTCTTTCTATTGTTTACAATATTATTTATTGTATTATTGTTATTATTAATTGTTATTTCAATACTAAATAATTATTTTATTTAATTGTTCTAAGTTTAATTCGTTGGTGTTAATCAAACCAACAAATGGTTACATTTGCTAATGACGTAATGGGTGGGGCTTACTACTGCACTGCTACCACGGGCCTTCCATCATCTTAGTTGCCATGACAATTTTTTAATGGAACTACACCGTGTAAGGAAAGGTATTTTTCAGCGCATCTCACTTGCACCACAGTGTTCAATATGTTGTTTTTTAAGGGGCTTATCTTTACTAAAACAAGTAGTCAAGCGCAAGTGTGTCTGAACAAAGATACCTGACCACTTACAAACAACTACCTAGAACAAGTGCTACTGTAAACAGCAGGGATGACGATAATACCGGGCAGGTGCGTGGTTGGTGGTTCAGACGAGACGAGTGGATGTAGTCGGTCTGCCCCCATGGCAATGGAACCACCTGCCCTTATCGTGTGTGGTCCTATGTTAAGTAATATTAAACATTAAGCTGGTCGTGTCCAAGATGGTAACCTACAACTAGATTGTGTATTGCATTCACTATTTATTTCTTTCTAGGGGAAACTCTTGCTGTTATTGTGTAGTGTATTTACAAACTCGTAATTGGGTTGTAATATTTCTCATAACTCGTAGATGTACTACTGTTAATATCTTTGTCCTTTCTCAGTTTAGTTTTATATTTTTAGTTATACTCAAATACAAATTTATATCAATTGATTAAAAGTAATGAATTAAATTACGAATTTATACAAGACAATAAAATATACCATATTCATTATCTATGGACGATATATTATATAATATTTTCCTCATATGGAGACTTCCACGGTCGATATTCAAGCTATTTACACAATCGTAATCCGGGTTGGACCGTGTCTGGTTATTATGTACACTATGTACAAATTGCCGACGTTTCGAGCACATTGCAGTACTCGAGCACAGTGTCGCCCTGAAGATGAGTGCTGCAATGTGTTCGAAACGTCGGCAATTTGTACATTGTGTGCATAATAACCAGACACGGTCCAACCCGGATTACGATTGTGTAAATATTTTCCTCATATTAAAAACCAAAGAAGCTTTTAATTAATTTTCAAAAGACATCCGACATTATTTTATTAAATTATTTTACTCAACATGCAATATTATCCAAACATTTTTACGTTTCAAGATAAAAAGACAACTAAGTTACTGTGTTAGTCGTTGATATAATTTATATATATATATAATTTAAAGTGTAAATTAATGCAAACAAATAGAATTCCAACAATACAAAGTAATGATGTCATATTGTTTAAGATATATATTTTAATTAAGTCCCATCTCTATAAAAATGATTTCAAATGTTTACAACGATTACTATTAATGTATATCACAATGTTGTAGGGTGAAAAATGGATGAATACCCCAAGTTCGCTTGCAAGGCTCCCATACAATTAATGGGACATTATATACCACAGTTATGTTGTTTTTCACCAAAAACATTCTAAACAACACTTATTAACTCTTTTTACTGTTATTTCTATGTGAAATGTTGTTGTTGGTTTACAAATTACTTTTAACTTTATTTTATATTTTAACTTTAACATTACTACATTTAACTTTATATTTTAGCGGCAGTAGCTAAGGGGCTTAAGCGATATCTTGCATCACAGTGGGTCCGGGTTCGATTCCCAATAAGATCACTAACCACCCTGTACACTCTCGTAGTTCGGAAGCTACGTTAAGCCGTTGGTCCCCAGTTTACTTGTTAGAGAGGTCTACTTAGCCCTAACTTTCAGTGGTAAAATAAGACGATTTTCAATTTTAACTCTTATCTTATATTTACATGATATTAAGAAAACTAAAAAAAGGTCTATGTAATTTACCATATCCAGGCTATTTAAATAATGATACTAGTATTTACACTTTACAGTATCGGGTGGCTTGTTGATGTATTTATTAATAGTTACGAGTTCAACTACAGTATTGACACTGGTAATTTGGGTTATGTAATGTGTGTTGAAGAGCATTTATATTAGATAATATTTTTTAATTTTAATTCGTATATAATGTAACGATCTAAAGATAAGGATGACGAAAGGTCGTGAGTGTGATAATTGTAAATGATTTATAGTTGTCATTCTTCCTGAATTCAACCGATCCTTAAAAAGAGTCAATTATTAATATACTATTAACCATAACAACTAAGAAGTAACAAATAATTAACAAATGGTAGCTGACAACAAACCATATATGTACTAAAAAGCTTATATGTTAGCTTGGAATGCAAAACACAGAGCTAACTGAAAAGCCTGATATTCAGTTCTCACCCTAATATAACATCTGATCTCTATCCTCCACCAAATATACGAAATACCCCATACATCTCCAGTAGTGTACAGATGGTCACTATGACAAAAATAAAATGGTCATATTTATTTGATTTTCGGAATTAACTAAAACTATTTTTTCCGTTACTTCACTATCACTACTTTTAGGTTAGGTTAGGTTAGGTTAGGTTAGGTCAGGTTAGGTCACTGTCATTAGATTTACAAACTGGTAAATCCAATGATTGACTTACCGCCGAGTGCTCTTTCCGTGTGTAAGTCCTTGGAAAGCGATAAGATAAGGCCAGCGATATCGGATTCCTAGCGGAAGGTAGGCAAGCGATAAGGAATACCACAGTGGAAGTAAAAATGATTAGTGAATAGATTTTAGAACAACAGAATATTTATCAAGCGGTAGTGAATAAATGGAAAAGATCCATGTGATATGTTACTCCATTAGATTTTAGAAAACAAACTGATTAATAATAATAATAACAAACTGTGTAAATAATAATAGTTTGATCTATTTAGCATTACAGTAACTAATTGACAACCTACATAATACAATACATTAATACAACGCAATAAAAATCGAAGACTGTTTTCTGTTTTTTTCCTTCACATTCAGAATGTTATAACAAATGTTGGCTGTTTAAGCATGATATTTTTATATCAGTTAGAAACCCAAATGCAATTACGCTCTTAAACTGATCTGACCATGGTGGACTGGTTTAGTCATTTACTGGAGATAGTTTATAAACTAACTGTAATATCTCCTGTTGTGACTAAACGATGGCAGACGCGAGGCACGTAAAGGACTTGTGCTCCTCCTTTGATCAAGGTTGCAAAAATAAGACGGAAGATAAGATTTTCCTTTAGTCTCAGATTGTCAGATATGGTTCTCTATCAAACTGACGTGAAATCTTACATTTTCTTCTCGAGATTCCATCACTGTGCGGGAGGGCAATCCTAACGTTTTCCCTTTTTGCTCTAAATGCTCATGCACGTTTATAGCATTTTTCCGTTGAGAGGGTGGGTGGGCACCATTAGCCAAATAAGGATGTTTTGATGGTAGTCGGATTCTAAATTGCCTATGTTAGCTTACCAATGTGTATAACCCCTTAGCAAAAGCACACAATATTGTAACAATAATATGTTATATAATTATACATTCAATGTGAAAGGAAACACACATAATTCCTATACCAATACGTGTACACCTAATTACGAGATTGCTTAAAAATATAACCAACGTTATTAAAAATTGTATTTGGATTTCAATTAATCAATTATATACGATTACAACAGTTAAACTTTCTCCACTAACACTTTTAATTATCTTTTTGCAGCTCTAATATAATATTTTATTTTCTAGTTTATTCTATGGGTAATTTAATATCACAGTTATAATTGATGATGATGCTCTTTGCAAGAACAACAGTAAACCTTTGTGGGGACAAACTGTCGAGTCTGTGCCAAGCTGTCGTTATCATTCTTCCTTATCGGCCTTCCAAATCAGTGACAACACATTCCTTGGCCAAAACATTGCCTTCTAGCCCAGTAATTATTTCTTTTTCCTGGCAGGTTCAACTTATAGCCCAGATAGTTCAAACTCTTATCCCTTACAAAGATCTTTGTTGGCTGCCAGCTCCTTGTGGGATGTTACTCAACTTTGTCGTTGGTTATTCAATGGCTTCATTGTACTTTATTTTTAACACACTAATTAAACATATATATTGGGTTTACTTCTGATTCTATGATCATTTACTAATGTTATATAGGTCGTTGACATTTTCAAGTTTATATACATAGAACCACGTTTTTAAACTGGAAAACTCTTTTATATTGAATATTGTAATGGCGGTGATGAAACGCCTATTTATTTACAAACAGTGCTGGTTAAAGATAAGAAGATACGTTACATAATTAGCATAAATATCACTTTAATTCATCACTAATATTATCACCAACATCAAATTTACATTAATTTTTAAAGTGTATCCATACTTGATTACCATTCAGATTTATCAAATATAATTGTTTTTAAGTAGATATAAATACTTTATTTTTTTACTAAGGGGAATTTATCCATTTTATTTCCAGCAAATGGTTTTGTGTGAAAATTTCTCAAAAAAACATTATAAACACTGCTGTATATATAGCATTTCCTGTTGTTTCAGCTCGTATAAAATATAGCTAATGTCAAATGGAAATATTGATTCATTAGTATTTCTAATAATCCTCTTAAATTCATTTGTTTTCATTTCAAGTTAACATAAGTATGAGTTAGCCTTGTATTAAGCAAACCTGCTGATACATTTGTTCCAAAGTAAACAATGTGTCTATACGTTGAACACTGCAACCGTTTTATTGTAAAAATATTACTCTACTTCCTGTTAAATCAAAAAAAGATTTATGTTAAAATTAGGTTAATTGGCTTGTAATATAACTACATTTTTATTATAAATCATATTTAAATATACTTAATGATGTACACAGCCTGTAGTTGCTTTGCCAATTTCATGATATGGTAATCTCAGGAACATATGTGACAATAACTTATGGCAGATAGTAATTAATATGTCATATTTCTTAATAGTAAACAGTTTTCTGAATAGTAGTAACAACTGTAAATAATAATGAAAACCTATTAATGTCACACACAATGCCTAGAAACTCCACTTGCTAGTGTCACATGAATATTTATAACTTACTAATAAAATCGTTGTGATAAAAACAAAAATACACGAAGAAAACAAAATAAATTAAAGATAACTCTTCTCATATCATCCAATATGTGATGAACCATTTCTTCAGCTACGGCAACTTGTCCTTCAAGATTTTGTAGAACTCAAGTACCGGTACAGAAAAGATCTCCTCTTTGGGTTAAACAAAAATAATATTTAACTCATACAAATACTCATTTATTAAATGAAAGAAATATGGAAAGGAATACTGTCATACACACACTCTTATTTCGGTTGTTTTCAGAAAATATTTAGCATAAAATTGAAGAAAATAAATGTGTGACTCATTTTGAAGAAACTAATATTTCCAGCTGATACATTTTTCTAGAACACTTGACGGATACTATATACGGGCGGAGAGTCACTCGACGAGGTAGTTAGTCACAGACAGTCAATCGTATACAGGCAATCATCAGAAACCACTAATAGTGAGTCATGTTGTATTCTGTGATGAATAATAAAAGTTTTGTGTTTTGTGATATTGAAGTATTGTTATTTCGACCTCGTCCACTGTGACATAGTGAAAAGTACACTTTTTGCGTAGTGTTAAGTTTACACTAGGACGTGGGACGTTAATATAAGTGATAATAATGGATCTATGAATTATGGTTAAATTGATCGACACATTAGTGTGAATAGCAGCTACTAAAACCAGTGACATCCAAATTACAATAGCAGCTATTTAGTAGCTACAACTAAACCCAAATCATAAAATGAGGTAATCGTTTTTAACATACAGAGGACATATAGAGGACTGGAGGTAAGAAAGACGCACTTTCCTTAAATTACGGCTAACTGGAGTATAGTGTATACAAAATCTAATGTTTATTTATTTCGGAAAGAACTCAGTGAATGCTGAGAATTGTCCATATTAGCATTTTCTGTCACTTCCTTAAAATCATAGCATAGGCATAGGATATGTGTGAAAAAAGACACCATTAACTGAGATCTTAGGTAATTGTAACGTTGTATCTAAATCAATCGTGTACAATTACAATTATCATCTATCAATAATTGTACTACCGTAGTTTATATAAAATAAACAAATTTTGCTATCATTGTGTTTTGTTTTTAGCCACAAATACCAGTACTATAAACGAAGTATAAATCAAATTTACCACAACTACAAATGAAAATGAATGCGTTGAAGAGGAGTAGCTGAATTAAAAAGGCATTACCCCCCTGAGCCCGGGTGTAGCTGTCGTTAGCCGCCTGTATATTATACGAACTGAAAGATAAGGGATTTGTATTTACACTTGTATTTACACCAGCTTTGAGTTAGTTTCTTAATCAGTTCTTACTAAATACAATCAGATTGACCAGTTTTTAATTTTATAATTTACTAATATTATCATTATTTTAACTAATATTTAATTATTATAGTTTATATATATACATGCAATGTATAACATTATTTTAACTAACAAGTATCTAGTATATAGAGATATTTGGTATGATAAAATTCATAGGTTATGTTGTATAATGTATACAGTACATTAATTATATTAATAAAGGTATAAGTCTCTTCGAAAAAAACAAAACACACTTCATAATCAGACTACAAATGGTTAATTACGAATCATTATTTTAAAAGTAAAATAGATTTTTGTACGGTAACTTATAACATACGTATCTTATAGGTTCACTAAATGGTAGTGAAATAATTGTTTGTCTAATGAGATCTCTCAAGAGATTAGGTTATAGAATGACTTCTTATACAAATGCTTAAATATAAAAATAATTTTCCTTTTGCATAACTTTGACTAACCAATATTAATTTTAGTAAAACTCACATACGTTAAATATTCAACAACGAGTTTTAAAATGTGAATAACGATTGAAGGATTAACTAAACACTGTTTTTTATATTTAAAAATAATAAAGCCAAATATTCCATAGGGGAACAACAAGTACATATTTTTTCAATTACACTTTTGTGGCTATGTTCTTAATATAACGGGCTACCTAAAACACTTTGAAATAATATACAGTTAAGCGTTTTGTTCCTATCCAGATCTTAAATAGGTTTTAACAATTAGTTAAATAACATGTATTACAATAGAAAATGTAATGCGTCGTTTAAATTTTGTTTTATCTAAACTTATTCCTTATTTCGTAATAGACATTTACATCGTTTTTAAATTGTTATATCTCAATAATATATGACGTTACATAAAAGGTTCGTAAAAAAACCTTTATACATTTTAAACTGAGAAGAAGATTCTATAAAAAAAGTAAGATATTTGTGGTTTAAGTATGCTAGATCAAACAAACATATCGCACGTATATATATATTACAGATATGTCTAATACTCAGTGTTGACATTATACATAGTAACTTTGTATTTACTAAATATAACATACTATAACATGCTAACCAGCAAAAGGTTAGTTATATTAGTTTTGTTTTAAACTACATCCAACATGAAGGCAGCCATTGTTAGTGAAGCCCGAGATACAAGAGGAGTAATGCCATTTTAATTTAACTACTCTCCAACACATTTGTTTTCGTTCTCTGTGTCCTCATAAATGTAATTTATCTAAGCTTTTATTAAATACCGTGGTGCTTTTGCGGCGGGTGAAACAATCCCAAGCAGAAAACCCTCATTAATCCGAATCCCGTTCATCTGGACTTCATTTAAACTGGAAATCCATTAAACGGCCAAGTCAGGCTATCAAAAATATGTACAGCTAGGTTAGTAATGTAAGCTGTTAGTTATTTATTTTGCTTAAGGTGATGAACTAGCTATATAAGCATTATTTAGATGAAAGAAGAAGAAATATCAAAATGTAAAAATATAATTGACACATAGACTTAATATGTTGCCGTAAACGGAAAACGTATTTTTTAGGGAATTATTGCGGAAAGTATTTATAATAATGATCACCTCGGACTTTACTGGTTCTACATTACGCTGACTCCGCATAAATAAATAGTCTATTGAAAATAAAGTTAAGAAGGAGATCCAGTTTTCTTCGGAAGATATATTTATAAATAATTATTATAGTCGGCCAGTATGACATGCGTTCAACAAGTACTGTATTCAATGTCCCCCAATATGTTCCCAAATTAGAAAATAAATATTTATTTACATTGTAATAACATTTTGTAATCATGCATTATATGTTAAAGCAATGCTGCATTTAATTTATTTGAGTTGCGAACAGACCACCACGTACATAATTGGTCAGAAGCGTATTTGGTTAAATCCCTGGTTCATAAACTAAAGGCTCTCAGTTCGATTCCAATCAGAGTCGTAATAAATATTGGAAAGGATCAGTTGATAACCACCGGCTGTTCATTTGTCATTGGGCTAATTTATAACCCTTTCTAAGGAATGGTCGGCCTAAATTTGTAACAATGACTACATTCACTTATCTATAATCATCATACTCATTAAAAATCCATATTCGCCTTATCTTAGATCGGTGTCTTAAGAATAAATAAAACAGTTTTAAAAATACAACTTAATTCTTTTTAATCGGCAATTTTTCTTCTTACTAATGGTCAGGAACAGCTTTTACAATGATGTTGTTACGTTGGTCAATTTTTTTAACGAAGTAATTACAAAAATTTAAAATTACAAAAATAACCAATTCTATGTTTTTTTATTCTCTTTATGTATCCCTTGAACCGTATGGAAACAAATTCTAAGAATATACTTACTGTATTCCATCAAGTCAAGCATCTCAAATTCAATTCAATGTTCAATTCAATTCAATTCATTTATTTATAAAATTACATAATAGTTTAAATTACATAGCAACATATATATTAATATCTTTAGCATGTCTGCTAATTAAGAGATAAACTAAAATTTCTTGCTGTTTAAATAAACAAAAATATATTTTACATAGTGTTTCATTATAATGATGGGAAATGCTTATATTTATTCAATATTTATGTCAACAGACAAATATTGTGGAAAAGTACAGTACCTTAGCAATAACGTATTATATTCTACACATAACATGAATAACTTAAATTATAACAAACAAATATCAATGTTAATAAATGAAGTAGAAACATAAAGGACATGTGAAATCTTACGTAATCATAAATAAATGAATACTCTATTGCCTAACAGGTTGAGTGATATGTACAATATTGTATATTTTGGAAATGTGAGTGTTTGGTAGAGAAATTCTGTAGTTGAAAGAGTCATTACAACACAAAGGTCCAAATTCCTGGTGAGGTGACTTTGGCCGACACAGTTGTGTCTTACATATGATATGACACATGATTGAACAAACAGGAAGTACTATTTCTCTTAGTCAAATTCATCGTCTGCTCAGTCCATGCCCGAATGTTTTGGGTGGATGAGCCTACCTTTACTATAACCTAAAAATATTGTTTGTTTTTTCTTGGTAGTACAATAGTAGTTTTTTTTTAATTAATTAAAAATGAGCTTTATTTTACAATCATTCATTTTTATTTCATAAGAAAAAAGAGAGGTGATTGTGTATAAGTGTTATATCCATTATAAGTTATGAAGTTGGTGCTGTATAAATATATTTTTTTTTTATAATAGAATTACCAAGTAGTATGTTTAATGTGATAATAATTTGCATTTTTGACAAATTAATTAAATATAATTTTTAAATGTAATACATTAAAGGAAAATTATTTCATTTAATTTAAATACATTAAAGATAATTTATAGTACATAATGGGATATCTACTGAATCACAATTTACCAATAAAAGGTTTTTTTAAACTTGTCTTGGTGCCTCTTTAAACCTTTTATTGGTAGTTATAGTACATGTTACGGTATTTTTATACCAATGTTTACAATTTCCGTATCTATAGTTTTGGCCTGATAAAAATCATGTTGTACATATAAACATTTACACTTACTCCATATAATTACATTAATTAAGTATTGTAATCGTGTAATAAACCACATTCACTGACCGGTGTTTCCAGCCTTGTGGATTCTTTGGGGTGTCACTATATTCTAGCGGCCAAGATATAAATTTGGAGATCCCGTATCTGTTTGAAGACACCGCCACTATCTATATCTCCTCCAAGGCTATTTTTCTCTGGAACACATTATCTATAGTAGAAACACGAGTAACACCTGAGTTTTATCTTCTTTTACCTTAGACCCTGGGGGCTTTACAGCAAAAACAGGTCAGTTTTTATCTTCTTTTACCTTAGACCCCGGGGGTTTTTCAACAAAACAGATCAGTTTTATCTTCTTTTACCTTAGGCCCTGGGGGTTTTACAACAAAAACAGGTCAGTTTTATCTTCTTTGACCTTAGGCCCTGGGGGTTTTACAACAACAACAGGTCAGTTTTATCTTCTTTTACCTTAGACCCCAGGAGTTTTACAACAAAAACAGGTCAGTTTTATCTCCTTTTACCTTAGGCCCCAGGGGTTTTACAACAACAACAGGTCAGTTTTATCTTCTTTTACCTAAGTTTCTGGGGATTTTACAACAACAGGTCAGTTTTATCTCCTTTTACCTTAGTTTCTGGGGGTTTTACAACAACAACAGGTCAGTTTTATCTTCTTTTACCTAAGTTTCTGGGGATTTTACAACAACAGGTCAGTTTTATCTCCTTTTACCTTAGTTTCTGGGGGTTTTACAACAACAACAGGTCAGTTTTATCTTCTTCTACCTTAGACCCCAGGGGTTTTACAACAAAAACAGGTCAGTTTTATCTCCTTTTACCCTAGGCCCCAGGGGTTTTACAACAACAACAGGTCAGTTTTATCTTCTTTTACCTAAGTTTCTGGGAATTTTACAACAACAGGTCAGTTTTATCTCCTTTTACCTTAGGCCCTGGGGGTTTTACAACAACAACAGGTCAGTTTTATCTTCTTTTACCTTAGTTTCTGGGGATTTTACAACAACAACAGGTCAGTTTTATCTTCTTTTACCTTAGGCCCTGGGGGTTTTACAACAACAACAGGTCAGTTTTATCTTCTTTTACCTTAGGCCCTGGGGATTTTACAACAACAACAGGTCAGTCTTATCTTCTTTTACCTTAGGCCCTGGGGGTTTTACAACAACAAAAGGTCAGTTTTATCTTCTTTTTACCTTAGGCCCTGGGGGTTTTACAACAACAACAGGTCAGTTTTATCTTCTTTTACCTTAGGCCCTGGGGTTTTACAACAAAAACAGGTCAGTTTTATCTTCTTTTACCTTAGTTCCTGGGGGTTTTACAACAACAAAAGGTCAGTTTTATCTTCTTTTACCTTAGTTTCTGGGGGTTTTACAACAACAACAGGTCAGTTTTATCTTCTTATTACCTTAGGCCCTGGGGGGTTTACAATGAAAACAGGTCAGTTTATCATTATTTTTTTTTTTTTTTCATAATAATGACGTCCATAATTATTATTACAAAATGTATGAATACATGTAGTTTAAGCTATAAACAGTTTTATTATAAAACTTTTAATTGCAATTAATGAAAAATAATAAATGTAATATGTAAGTTAAGATAAGTTTAGTAAAGATTGGCTTATAAATATTCTTAACGACTATTATAAGTTTTACTTACTTTTTAAAGATCCAATATTGGCTACTTACTAATGAATGATGTTAGTACTATAGGTTTCAAGAAGATATATTCTCAGAACCTCAGAAAAAAATGTTGAAACATTTAACTATCAGCAAAATTAAATTTGATACTACAATATTGCCTTCTCTATATATATTGTTAACTGCGGTTGTATTGTTTGACACTTCTAGAAATTTATTGCTCATTATATGCTTAAAATATATTTATATATTATATATGAGGAGCAATGTTTAAACATTTATTAACGAAATTGATTTCAATTTCATTCAGAAACACCTGCAAATAGATGCATTTTATATTTTTCCACCATTTAAAAAAATAAAAATTCTTTAAACAGTACGAATCGATAGTTTCTTGTTTTAGCAACATGTTAAGTAGTTACAAATTCAAACTCTTAAAGAAAATATTTTAGAAGTATTTTTTATGTACTAAACCCTAGAAATTAAATGTTATTTCATATTTAATGTAAAATAAGGAGTGTAATGCAGGAGAAAACTTTAAATATACACTTATTTTTAATGTTCTCTAATATCATTTGTGTAAAACAATAATATATCAAATGCAGATTATGCTGTACTAACCCTTCACATGTAGTATGTCCAATTTGAATGTCTGAACACTAAAATAATTAATGTTTTGCAAACATATTTTGCAGGTGAAAGCTGTGAGCTGCAGGTGTATACTTGGAACTGTTACTTGATAGCGTAGGGTTTGTATTTATAGTCAGGCTTTAACAGAATATAATTAATTATTTTATGTATGTTGCGTTTGTAAGTGTAAGTTATTTATATTTTAATATTCTTGCATTTAGTAGGTTCATTTAATTTATTGTTTGAATAAACGTATGTTTAGTTTGAAAATAACAGAACATTATTTTTATAAATGTTTTGATAACATTTAAATTGTTATAAAAATTATCTTTCTAATTTTATTAAGTGCCTCAATTAATAGATATATCTTGTCAAATGGCTTCAAGACTAATTCATATACAAGTAGTAAAATAATCGGCTTTAAGGGAAAGTAGGAAAGTAGGAGACACCCCTGCAAACTTTGAGTACCAACCTTGAATAGCCTCTCAATCATTTCAGTGTTTTAATACAAAATAATGAATAAGGAATTAAATTTCATTCCCATTCGACATATACAAAGAAGGACGAGAATTTCCTTACCAAACTTTGAACTATTTCCTTGGGAAATGGTATTAGACTGGCAAGCAGTACAGTTGAAGAAGAGGGAAAAGAATAACAGGGAAGAAGTCTAAAGTTGAGGATAAAAAAAAAAAAAAACAACATCATTCTTAGTGTTATAAATTAGAGTAACCATTCTTTGACTTAGGCTCAGATTCTCATATTCTTGTCTGATTTGATATTCGATCAATTTTTTACCTTACAGTTCAAATTGCAAGCTAAGCTTAGTTCCTCTCACTAAAAGCTGCATTTAATGGTGTCTAATTGAAAATTGTAATGGATTTTTCCAGATTTTCTAAACCGATGGCTTATTAAAAGTATCACTATGATCATGGACTTGGTCACTTCATCATTTTTTGAATGTATAATATATTTTTAAAACAACAGTAATGGCCAATGAGTGAGTCACTAAATGAATCTTAATATAGAGAGAGAATATGTGGAATTTCTGAAATAATTATAAGATATTTCTTCAATATTTCCTGCAGTATTACTTTTTTATTATTGTGGCTCGGATTATTTTAGTTCCAAGCAGTGCATATTAACATTTTTGTGTTGAATATAATTTTCAGAATGTACAAGAGGATATTTAGAGAGGTGTTCTGGTCGCAGTTACTGCATGTGGCAGCGTCATCACATTGAATATGCCGCAAGGGTAGAGCTTGTAATTTGACGTATCTTTATGACCATTACGCAATGGGACTCCAAACAACGTCCTCTCGTATTGGCGACCAATTGAAATAAATGTCCGTGGCTAGGAAAATAATAACACCTCTCAAGTTATCTAATTGTATATTATGTTTCTGTAATTTATTGTTATTACCAAGCTTAGGAAAGGAAACGGACATTAAGCTGTTCTCTTCCACGTTTTAAGAGAATACATTTCCTGCACTACATTCATATCAATAATGGTCTAAGGGAAGTGATAAGATACAATTTTTCATGAAATACTTAATAATTACGACAGAATTACTTTATTTTATTAATTCAGTTTAAAAAAAGTTTATATCGTAATAAAGACATTATCGTTTACCATTAATGGTATATATAAATTTAAGTTTTCAACGATACCTATTAGAGGGTATTACTGTTTGTGTGTGCCTAAGTTGCTCAATTCGACCGAACAATGTCTTATATGTCGAATGGAAGTTAAATTAAATGTGCTTATTTTGACAAAACTCGTTTTTTGTAGACGCATCGTACATTTTAAAGGACGCCTACCTGTATAGAGAAAGTTTTATTTAGCCATACCCCCTGTAAGTTATGAGGATAGACGTTCATTGGGGATAAAAGGACTATGAGTAGTTGTTTCTAAGGGGGAGGGAGTGGTAGGGCAAGGAGTCGTGTTCGTGGCTGGGTGAGAGGGCCATGAGTGGCAGTGTCCATGAAGTAAGGGAATGGATAGGGAACATGGGTCGTATCTATGGAGGAGGGAGTGGTAGGGCAAGGAGTTGTGTTCGTGGTTGCTAAGAGGGCCATGAGTGGCAGTGTCCATGGTGTAGGAGAAGGGGTAAAGACCATGGGTTAAATTCATGGCTGGGTGAGCCATTCATAGTCGTGCCAATTTGTGGGCCATTAGCAATAGTGTCAATGTGTGGGAGTGTTAGTACATTGAGTCATGACCGTAGCTGGGTGGTTGAGCCATTTGAAGTCGTGTCCACTGCTGGTGGAAGGTCCATGAGAAGACATTGGGGGGGGTTCGATAACCAAGAGCCATGATTTTATCTTTATGACCAATACGCAATGGGACTCCAAACAACATCGTATTGGCGAGCGATTGAAATAAATGGCCAGTGTTGGAAAACTATTAATACTTCTCAAGTTATCTAACTGTACAAATAATGTACTAAACGCAAGTTAGGTTAGTTTAACATAACCTAAACGTTTCGTTACATAGGTTTAGCTGGCCATTTATAACGTACCCTTTTTAAATAAAAATGTTTGTTGCATTTCGTCCCTTCAGAAAAATTTGTGAAGATTGTTAACGTACAGTAGTAGAAAGTATTCGTGCGTGGGTGTAAGTGCCACTTGAAGTAATTTCCAGTAATGGACGCAGAGTCATGTGTAATCATACCCTTGGTCTATGGTAGGGTCACGTGTAGTTGTTTATTTTAATGGGTAAGAGAACCATAACTAAGCATGCCTGTGGGGGGGGCATAAGTGGTCGTATCCAAGATGGGTGGGAGGGCTACATTTAGTCGTTTCTTGATGAGGAGAACCATAAGTAGGCATGCCTGGTGGGTGGGGGAGCATGAGTGGTCGTATCCAAGATGGGTGGGAGGGCTACATTTAGTCGTTTCTTGATGAGGAGAACCATAAGTAGGCATGCCTGGTGGGTGGGGGAGCATGAGTGGTCGTATCCAAGTAGGTGGGAGGGCTACGTTTAGTCGTTTCTTGATTAGGAGAACCATAAGTAGGCATGCCTGTGGGGGTGGGGCATTAGTTGTCGTATCCAAGTTGGGTGGGAGGGCTATGTTTAATCGTTACTCTTAATGGGTAGGAATTCATGAATAGTTTCATAAGTAGTATGAAATGCATTCAGCTTTTTGAACTGTCAACTGTAGTTGTGCCCGTTTTGGGGATACCCACGCGTAGTCATGTCCTCCAATGGGTTAGATTGCCATATATTGTTTTTTCACAAGAGTGAGAATTTATCGGAGAGTAGTAACATAGGACACTTTTCTCTTCTACGGGACAATCATTTCAGTAATTTGAATAACATTTATCGATAAGTTAACATAAAATAGCACTACAAAAATATGTCGTCTTAGTTTTTTAAATTATTTCTTTTTACACACAAGTATCTTAACCGGTCACATTAGTGTCATTAATTTGTTGATATAATTTACTATTCCACTATTCCTATGTTGCATTAGATTCGTATCATAGTCAGTAGTATACTTATAAGACTATATGACAATAAATATACCGGTGTCAGCCTTTGTGATTGTTTAAGAATATTCGGGCTCCCAGACTTTAATACATCTCTGAAACACTAATCATTAAGTTTATTTGAATATCATTAACTTAATTCCACTAAAAAACCTTATTTTGTATGTTCTATACAAACAAACCATATAATGTGCTATATAAAAAAAAACAATTAATCTATAGCTGTCTTTTTGTCCTTTATGTGTTCCTACACCACTTATCCCATTGTCATGAAACTTTGAGCATCTGTTCAGAATATTTCTCAGAAGGTTTCTTGCATGAGTGTGTTCACACTCGACTCTAGAGCTCCAACCCACTAGCCCTTGAGCTTTCATTGGTATTTTACTAGTGATTTTACTCATTTAAATGTATTAATCATCTATTAAATAAAAATAAATGAAAGTAACACTTTTTAAAGATTGTTAAGATACAGTACGTTATTAGAAAGTATTGGTGGGTGGGTTTAAGTGCCACTTGTCGGCACTGGTGGCACAGTGCTGTAACCCAGCTACTTAAGGACAAAGTGTTTGGGAGATTGTAGGCGATAGGTTCCAAGTTCGGTCCTCTTAATACCGACATGACGTCTGCTCAATGGTTGCCATCGACTTGGCCACTACTAGTGAAGTCTGGTGTGTCCATATTGGATGGTAGTGAAGGTTCAGATGTTGTGTAGGGAAGGGACGTGTCAGTTAGCTGAAAATCAGACCAATACTACGTGGTTCGGATTCCACATAAAGCTGTAGGTCCCATAGTTATTATGGCTAGTAGGCTATTAATAAATAGTCATTTCTGAACTAAGTTGAACTCAGATAGTAACAATGACTACACTCTTTCATCAACAATCATTCACTCCACATATTCGCCCATATCTCTACGATCGGCGTCTTAAGAAATGAATATTAATAATGAAAGATACTATATAATGCATACTAAAATTATTTAATATTAATATAATTCAAACGTAAAATTATTCCATAGCAAAGCTAAGTTACGGATTTTAAAGCTAATTTATTATACTGCTAGTTTAAAATAAATCTAGACATAATCTGGTAATAAAATATGACTATCAGAAAGTATACCTCAATCATTGTTGATTGTAACTGATTCATGCAATAATATAGAACCAATATGGACGAGTAACTTGACCACAGGTTTAATATAAACCACAGGCTACAGAGTGGTCCAACCAAACGTTAGTTAACATCCCTACAACATACACCGCAAACCACTTAATAATGTGTTTAAAATCATTACATCTACTGGCCCTCTATGAATTTACTTTGACATTGTTGGTGTTTTAGTACATTGATTCCATTAAATTATCTGCTTACATATTGCACAATACATTTTTGGTTGCTTTATTAATTTTTTCTTGCTTATTTATATGGTTATTAATCCCTAAATTAATATTTCTCTATAATTTTCTCCTTACTCTTAAGTAATATCACTGTATTGTTACTATACTATATATGTTAGTGTCTTTTCTTAATAAATAAATAATAGTTTATAATAATCACCCTTTTTTATAAATATTAATATAAAATATTTATAAAAAAATATTTTTTTATATATACTTTATAAAATTAAGTGGCTGGAACAAATGGGTCACGAGGCTGCTGAGATGCTCATAAAAGTATGCAGACTTTCATAAGAGCAATCATCGACGATGGAGACCCTGACGCGTATGTCCATGAATGTTTTACCTTTATTGCGTGAGTTAACTTTCAAAGTATTTTACAAAGGAATATTTAGAAAGGTACATCTGATTCCTGCCCCAAACAAAAATCCGCAAAAAATTTGGCTGTGTGCGGACATTCATAACATAAATTTCGAATAACCCACCAACCCACCCATACATGTACAGTGGTGTTTACCCACCCACCCACCCATACACGTACAGTGGTATTGACCCACCCGCCGACCCATACACATAGAGTGGTATTGACCCACCTGCCCACCCATACATGTACAGTGATATACCCACCCGCACACGTACAGTGGTACAGTAGTAGGTATTGACCCACCCACCCACCCATACACTTACAGTCGTATTAACAACTGTACGACAATGTTGGTAAGGAGCTTCCTTGCTTTCCACCAACCAGCATATCTCTGCCTTCGTTGATGACAAACTCCAACCTTTGGTACTACAGCTTCCTTCCCATGTTCAGGTTATCAATCATTTCCTTCGTCTTCTTTCCTTCTAACCCCAATCTCTACCCCCTAATATAAACTGGTTAAAATTTATGCCACTTTACTGTACACCAATATACTCCCATACACGTACTGTGGCATTGACCTACCCGCCCACCCATACACGTACTGTGGTATTGACCCACTCGCCCACCCATACACGTACAGTGGTACCCATATGGTACATATGGTACCCACTTGCCCACCCAGTCATATGTACGTGTATGGGTGGGCGGGTGGGTCAGTACCACTGTACGTGTATGGGTGGGCGGGCGGGTACCGCTAAGAAATATCGTTTGCACTTCTTTGTTTGTACAACATAAAAGTGCAAACCTGAGTTCGAAAGGATGACACAGGAAGAACATATAGCCTCTAAAAGAATGTAATGTCATATAACTATACTGCTTCAGACAAGGGTAAGATAGTTATTAATCTATACCTACTTCCAGCTATAATTCAACAGTCCACTATTCGTTTCACTATTTCCCCCCCTAAATTGATGTTTATTAATAATTTGATGTGATTTCCGTCATTGCAAAGTATTATTACATTTTTATTATGTTGATACTGTTCATATAGTTAGTTTATTTTGCATCCTTATTTAATTTTTTTTATTATACAGAAAATTGTTATTTCATGTTGTTTATAATATGTTAGTTAACAGGCTTACTGGTGACTCCTCCCAACACACAGATAAATAGTCTAAGTAGGGAGAATATTCTTAATACAACAATTCTTGTAGCCTTTGTAATATCTATTCTTTTTTTGTGAATAAACAAGTTCTTTATTTGAATTTTTAGTTTGTAATTTTTGTACTGAGAAAACAGATAACATTTATGTTAAGGATTAAGTCAGTAGAATCAGACTTACCACAGTGAAACAACACTTGAGCATTTCAAGAAAAATAGTTAGTAAAATATTTAAGGAAAGAATTAGGAAACTATAAATAGTTCATATGAATGAAAACATATCCAATTACAGTTAACCTTGCCAGTAGATGTGGTAACTTTTACTTGATTTATTTGCTGCTGATATGGTTTCATTCCGTACATACGTATCATGAAGCCAATGTATCATGTAGCTAACGTATCATGTAGCCAACGTATCATGTAGTAATCGTATCATATAACCAAGGTATCAAGTAGCCAACATGTCATGTAGCCAACGTATCATGTAGTCAACGTATAATGTAGCCAATGTATCATGTAGCCAACGTATCATATAGTAATCGTATCATATAGCCAAGGTATCATGTAGCCAACGTATCATGTAGCCAACGTATCATGTAGTCAACGTATCATGTAGCCAACGTATCATGTAGCCAACGTATCATGTAGTTAACGTATCATATAGCCAAGGTATCATGTAGCCAACGTATAATGTAGTAATCGTATCATATAGCCAAGATACGTAGATGTTGCCATCGTATTATGTAGTCAACTATCATGTGGTCAACGTGTCATGTAGCCAACGTATCATGTAGCTAACGTATCATGTAGCCAACATGTCATATAGCCAAGGTATCATGTAGCCAACGTATCATGTAGCCAACGTATCATGTAGCCAACGTATCATGTAGCCAACGTAACATGTAACCTACGTATCATGTAGTAATCGTATCATATAGCAAGGTATCATTGAGCCAACGTATCATGTAGTAATCGTATCATATAGCCAAGGTATCATGTAGCCAACGTATCATGTAGCCAACGTATCATGTAGCCAACGTATCATGTAGTCAACGTATCATGTTGCCATCGTATTATGTAGTCAACTATCATGTGGTCAACGTATCATATAGCCAACGTATCATGTAGCTAACGTATCATGTAGCCAACATGTCATGTTGCCAACGTATCATGTAGTAATCGTATCATATACCCAAGGTATCATGTAGCCAACGTATCATGAACTACATGATACGTTGGCGTACTTAAGTACTCACACAGTTATTCGACACTTATTCTTTAGCGGAATTCACTGATGTCACTAGGGGTGTGTGGGTTTGCCGGGGCTGCAGTATTACCCGGAGGTTCCCCCAGGAGTCGTAAGGCCGGGATGAGGTAATATACTCCAAGCAACGCTATTATTTAGAATAATACTTCCATTCTATCTCTGTCCTCACAGTGTCACGGACGTTTAACGATATATAGTCCAGACAACGGAAATTATCTTAGTTTAAGTACAAATCAAACGTATTGCATTCATTGAATAATATATTTTTTATTTAGAGATTAGATGAAGATATTTAGACCTTGGTATATGAAAGTTATAAGCAAGTTAACTGATCCTAGGAAAGGGCAATTTATTATCAGCCTAGTACCTGGGAAATAAGGGATCTACTGCGTTTACTTGAATCCGAGCTACGCATATATCGTACGCAAATTTATTGCTCGAATAAAATCTGAAACTCAGTCTCTATATTTAAATTGAGCAATAGTTTCCACTCTGTTGGCAACTATTATACAGACGATATCGTTATTGAGATTAACGAGAACATAAAGCATCGCAACCTCAACACCTAAGATCGTAAAGAGCTTAATAGAGATTTATATATTGATCTCTTAAACGATCAATCTAATACGATTTAATTATAAATTACTATTTTTATTTCAACATATACATTTTTAATTTCACAAACAAATTTAAATTATTGTTTAGTTAATTTTAAATAATTCCTATTTTTTCTATGACTCCGCACTTTGTAACGTTATGTTTAATCCAACTAATGTGTAAAGCCAACTGTTGCTGGCATATCAGTTGGCACATCCCTAAAGAGACCTAAGCGATTTTTATATACTCCATAGTATACAAATAAACCCTGGCTTAATTTTCGCAGCGAAAATGTGGATTACTTATTTTAATATATTTGAAAACCATTTACTTATTTTCTAAGTACTACTACAAATAACATGTTTCACCATTGACTAGGCCTACTCTTACCGGTCCATTTTAGAGAATCAACCAGAATTCGTTCAACTAATTGAAGTGTTAATATCAGTAATCATAACTAATTACCATGTTTGTGGCCAACCTAATTACTCAATCTACGATAATAAAGGTTTAATTGGCCTATCGTAATCCATCGAGCAATTCAATGGTGAATTTACTTAATGACATGCCATAAATTATCTAAACCTTTATTAATCATAATCATACCCATTTACTTCAATAAAAATCATTTCTAGTTAAATTTCTTATTAGCCCCTCAGTTTTAAATAGTTGTACAGGACATCTTAAAAGTATACCTCGCCTCCCATTAGGTTATTTATTATTACAGATAAAGTATATTCTTCAGGGAAATTTCATATGACCAACTGAGGAGTGTTTTGTGTAAGAAGACTTTTGAGCTCCCCCCCTCATAAAAAGGGGCTATTTTTGAGGGTAAGCCAAATTGTTTAGTAAATAGACAAAAATAACCTAACAAATGCTGTATTATTCATGGCAGTTGATATTTTTGTTATCTTATAATATATTGTTTTATATAATATTTGCTGCCCCAAGGTGTCAAAATAACTGTACAATAATTTTTTGTATACATTTTGTGACATTCTTCTTTTCTTTTTTTTAATACCTTTAAAAATAGTTGTCAACTTTCTAGGGGTAAACATTAAAAATATGTACTTACCCTCAAAAAACTCCATTTCCAGACGTGGATATAAATTTGCATAAATCCTCAGTTAGAAATATAAAAATCCCCGACGTAAATCACCTCATCTCTACTTATAACAAAAAAATTAATAAGGGTCGGGATTTGAAGACCCACTGTACGTTTATGGGACGGTGGTGTATTAGTGTGTGGGTGGGTTAATACCACCGTAGGTGTATGGGTGAAGGGGGGGTCAATATCACCTTAGATGAACTGACCGGTGGGTGGGTCGATAGATCGATACCATCTAGGTGTATGGGCGGGCGAGTGAGGAGGTAAGACCCTTTATACAGGGTTGACAAGAATTTGGAAACGCTTTCACAACTTTTGTATGACTTCACTTGTGAAAGTGAAGTGTGGTACATGATCATATTTACAAAGAACACACTTTTTGATTCCATTAGCGACATTTCATCTTCCCAGGGGGATGGCTCACGAGGAGTTGAACGAAAATCTTCAACATAAACTTAGGTCGAGTTTGGTATCAAATGAAAGATCTATTCAAGAAAAATGTATTGCTGCAAACCGGACATCGAAAGGTTTCTTCTTTCTATAGTAGCGGTAATTTGAATTTCAAAGTAAATAATTTCAACAATATTATTTCTCCGCTATTTAAAGGTTCCAAGTAAATTATTCTGATAAAAAATTAAACTTTATGAAACACAATTATTAAAAATAATAGATTTTAAAATTATCTATGGAAAAAATATCATTGTTGACAAAGCGTTCCCATATTTTCCCCCATAGTTGCTATGGCTATCGGGCTATTAATAAATAGTTCTTTCTTAGCAAAGTCGAACTCAGATAGTAACAATGATTACACTTGTTCATCTATACTCATCACACTCATTTTAAATCCATATTCTCCCATATCTTAACAATCGGTGTCTTAAGAATAAAAAAATAAATACGATAGGGTACCTGTATTCTCTTACATCTCTTCATCTATGTATAATCTTTGCATTAATTATTAAATTTTATAATACTATATTTTTCTTTTCATTGTTAACTTTTGTCAATAATTTATAATTTGTATTACTATTAGTTAACAATAAATTATTTTTGCTTCTTAATCATCCAAGCATTAAAAACACTTAAAACAATTTAAAACAGGGCATTTTTTACAACTACATTTCTAGAAAAAAAGATACAATTTAGTAATAACCTAAACCACACATTTACAGAGATTCTTTTGGAACTGGGCTATAACCTATTGGAATCGTATGGCACAAACCAATCGTAAATTTAGCGATCAGCTGTTAATTACCTTCCTGGGAGTCTTATCCACGATTCCAGGTTGTCCCTATACACTGGTAAGAAACTTTGTGGGGTGTTGAATTTTATTCAAGCACTCATTATCTATGAATTAAAAAAAATCTTATTGGCAAGTGATATTAATTAAATCTGCCATTATAAAACGTCATTATACTTCTTCATTTCAAGAGTAAGTCATCAGTTTAGGCAAAAGGACTTTATCAATTACAATAATGTCATTTGTTATTTGTTATTTGAGTTTATTTAATTAATTCATTTTAGGGTTTTGTTTAATAGAATTAAAAAATCATCTACACAATTATTATGTGTGATCAAGTACGTTGAAGTTGTACATAAACGTCAGTTTACATAACGTCAAAACGTAATAATTGTTTTTAGTATAACGTTGTTGAGATTACATCGGTTAACATGAATGTTGCAGTTCCTAGTCGAAAGGTCAGGGATAAACATTAAGATCTATATAGAACTTAATGTTCTACGTAATGATCTACGTTATATTTCATCACACTTCTCAAGGGAACTGTAAAAGTGAAAACAACAGTTTTCCATCTAGATGGTGCAACATCGAGGTACACTGAAGATGTCTCTACATTTGTGTCATTTGAACAACATATTTTCTGAAAAATAAGAACGACTTATGCAATAAAAAAAGTATTATAATGGTGTAGCTAGCAATATATTAGAAGTCCTCGGTCAGATTCCGTTATATAACCCCCAAATATAATTAGGTTAGGTTAGGTTATATTACGTTAGGTTAGGTTATGTTAGGTAAGGGTAGGTAGGTAGGTTAGGATATGTTAAGTTAGGTTATGTTAGGTTAGGTTATGTTAGGTTAGGGTAGGCTTGGTTACATGATTACAGCTGTATTACATTGTTTCTATTTGAAGGGTATATAACGGAATCTGACCTTCTATACAATTGAATTTTAGTTTCAACATAGATATACTGCGTTAGGAGGAAATATAGTACATGTAGTTTAAATTATTTGTCGGGTGTGGATATGTAAATATGGTCAGTACAAAGGAGAAATGTTATCGGGTTTATCTTCAGTACCAGACTACTATATATAAGGAGCTATATACTATACGAGGTATATACTATATAAGGAGTATACTATATATACGACCACTTAAGTGTGCTTGTTAACTTGAAAAAAGTAAACTAACTAATTTGATTAGTCACTAAATGAAAATGTGTACAAAAATATGTGTAGTTGGATTATTATATGTATTGTATATAGTAACCCATAGATATAATATGTATTGTAAAAATAAAATATATTAATTTACACACAGACAAGTATATGTATATACTATTTATTGTTATCCATTATATTATTGTACGTGTGTGGGTGGGTGGGAGAGTGGGTCTGATGTAGAGAATTGTAATTTAAGACCATGTGTGGTATCAACATCCTTGTTAATTAGTAATGAATTATGTTGTTTTGTTTGGGTGGAGGTAATTTTAGTTTATTTTTTTAGTGTTTGAATAGTGGTTTTTTTTTTTTTTTTTTTTTTTTTTTTTTTTTTTTTTTTTTTAGTATTTAACATGTTTTCAAGTTATATTGTTCAATTGTTGAAAATTTGGAAGTTGGTCAAGAATCCTAAACACCACTTCTTAAGCATTTGGAAATGATTACAAGAAGAATTTGGACATTGATTACATTGGTTATTGAAGACATGAAAGGTTATATTTAACATGTGGATGCAACTTATAATTATGTTTTTCAAATTAAACTAATAAACTAGGTTTAGCACTGAAAATATATAAAATTATTGGAAAATTAAATATAGATAAAGACTTCAAATAATTTTAAAATAGTGGGTTTGCAGGGTTACAGCTCCTCCCCATTGTGTCAATTGCTTAATTATTCCAACAAACATTCACAAATGTCTACTAAAATAGTCCCATTGTTTAGCTCATGTAATATTACCCATACATACCCATACATGTACAGTAGTATTGACCCACCTATATGCGTACAGTGATATTGACTCACGCACCCACCTATACGCGTACAGAAGTATTGACCAACCTGCCCACCCATACGCGTACAGAGGTATTGACCAACCTGCCCACCCATACGCGTACAGAGGTATTGACCAACCTGCCCACCCATACGCGTACAGAGGTATTGACCAACCTGCCCACCCATACACATACAGTGGTATTGACCCACCCACCCGCCCATACACATACGCTGTCATTGAATTAATTACTTGAATTAATTAATTGAAAATTAATTACTATTTTCATAAATATAAATAATAGTTAAGGCTACAGAATAAATAAAGTTATTCAAATATCCAGCAGAGAAATAATGATATATAGTGTTACTATGAGACCACCAGACACACTTATAATTCACATATAATTATTAAATGTGATGATTATATATTTCTAAGAACCGTATTCACAGTAAATATTTTTATTGAGTACAAAAAATAATAATAAGGACTATGCTGATATGTATAAACTTAACAGAGGGTCCTTTATATATGTATATTTTTTTGATAATATAATAATAATATGATAATATTTTTTGTACATGATTTCTATTTTATATGTGGGCAGGTATGGTCTTGGGTTTGAATGACGTTTTTAACCAGCTTTGCGGTTTCTAAATGCTTTAAGTACTGAAATAGTACAGTAATTCTTAAAACGTTTTCTATATAAATCATTTTTGTAGCTTATTTGAAAATTCTATAAGCCGAAAAATAAATATTTGGATCGAGAAACTAAATGAGTGTAACACAGAGTAGCGTAGTTACAAGGGAGATTGTATCATTCCAGATCTGCTTGAACTGTTTATGAATATAAAGTCGGTAAAATAAGTAAAAAACGTTCCTCGGTATTCTACAAAATAAATGTATCACACAATATTTCAGTCACAATATTTTATTTTGGTCATAAGCATCCGGTACAATACTACTAAAATTAAATCACCTACCTAGAAAATATTCACCAACAAATTAGTGTAACTAGTTTATATTGATATAAATATTTTACTAGCGTGTTAGATACTAGAGTGTTAATTAGTAACAACAAGAGCTTGTGGCATCACGTGTCCATTACTTATAAACTACTTCCACCTCAGTAATAAGGTCCTGTACTTAGTAATTTTGAAATAATTCCTTATATATTTTGCCACATTATATTGAATTCTCTATATCTAATATATCATGCAACAGTTTGATAAATGTCTTTATATTATATCCCTTTCATACCACTACATTTTAATCTAATGTTCAAACATACAATTTTTTATCTAACAAAGTCATGTATCACATCAAATATTTGTTCGGGCCTTCAATGGGACACCCCTAACAACCAAGCATATGTAAATATTGGCCCTGTCTTGTTATATTACGTTACTGGATACCTTAGGATAGCACGTTGTTGTATTCAGAATTTTACTTGTTGAAACCAGAATGTATTTGAGTACTATTTTGTAATTGCTTTAGTAAACTACCTCACAGTTCTCCACGCAAAGTGATTTCTGATATAGACTCTAACAATTTAAAAACAATTAACATCATATTTCTTTCAAAACATTTAAAAAATATTTTAAAATTGTTACCTATACTATCCTATAATTGAAATCACTATTATACGTGATTTTATTTTATTTTTCAAGTAAATGTTCACTCCTCATTTTTTCTCACTTCTCAAGAAAAACGTTATCATTGCTACCCTCAATTATACTCCACAGTTGGAGCCTTAGTCACTGAGTGAGCCACCACGCTAACAATTAGTACCCAATTAGTAATCGAACGTGGCTGTCCCTTGGATGGGTGATCGTCTGAGCGATCTCGTTCTTGCACGCAGTCCACCTGCCCGGTCACTGGTGGTGGTTCAGAAGTTACCCTTAAACCGTTGGTCCCCAGGTTGTGTTAGAGAGGGCTCCTTAGCCCTAACTTTGCCTGGTAAAATAAGACATCCTTTAAACTTTTTACCTAAGTATACCCAATAAGTATAAGTTAGGACAATACAACTATACTTTTAGATGATCCTATAGTTCAAGGTATATACAGTAAGTAGTACGTTTGTATTATTATAATGAAATTAGTTTTTTTGCATATATTCTGCCCTTTTATACACAGAGCAATTATTGTCTTTTGTCGTTTGGTTTAGTGGGCCAGGAGTATCAATTACAGAAATCTACGTATGTAACATTTTCTATGGTTTCCCTAATGGTTTAACTTACCTTATTTTTAATTTACCTTTTAATTTACACATTATCTATATATTGGAGGTTTTAGCTCAATATTTTGTTTTGGAGCGATCATAGCTAGAGGACTAAAGAGGTGGCTTGCCAAACAACCGGGTGGGGTTCGATTCCCATGTGACCACTGTGCCGCTCCCGTGGTTCGGAAGTTACGTTAAACCGTTGGTCCAACAAGCTTACAAAATAAAATGGGCTGGTCTGAGCAGGTTAAGGGAACTAAGTCTGTATGGGGCATCTTTGCTCACTAAAATCCATACGACAAGTTATCTAATTTTAAGTGTCTGTATTGTCAGATTTGGCTCAATACTTTGTTTGTTGTCTCCCTAGTATTCGTTCGCTTTCCTCCCTTCCCTCTATTAGTGCAGATTCCTAGTCTAATACTGTCTTGAGCATACATTACAATTTAGTTCCTTGATTAGTAGATCATATGATTGACCTATTGATATTTATGTTCAAGTATAATAATTGTATTATTTTCAATCAAAACTCCTGAACAGGTACTTTAAAGGAAGTAAACTCCACCTGTTATGAATACATGCATATACCAATAATAAATGACATTTAAATGTGTGAAATGTTTATTAAAGTGTCAGACCGAAAAATACTAATTAGCGCAAAAGATATTTTACAGATCAAAGCTAACTCCGTTAGCAAGTTGTTGTTATATAGTGCACTAGTGTTAACTTATGTTTTTTTTGCTTTTTTTCTCATTACAGATATTTAAATATAAAATGCATTAATGAAATCCTCCCATAAATAATTGAATACTAAGTAGTTATAATTCTTGCTACAGTTAAAAGCTTGCAATAATAAATTCTAATCTTCTAGTTTCTGTCCACCTTTTAGCAGTATATCATGAATACTACAACGTGAACACAACTCTGTGCTATATATTTTCATTTGTAGTATTATAATGTCAGAGTTGACTATTTGTTCAATGTTCTAGTGCAGATATATATTTGTTGTATCAAATATCTATTCGCTCAGGTCATGTAAGGTTTATTAATTGATCACTAAAATATAGAAAATTTACGTAAAATTGTAAAATTTGCGCTTCTTAATGTATATTCGTATCTTACGTAAATTTACAATTATTTGGTAAACTATATGGTATATTATTTTTTTATAATAAAACGTATTAAAAACAAAGGCAATAGGTAGTGTGCTTTACCATCTTCAATTATAGTTCCATTAAGATAGCGTAGTAGTTTTTGCATTTACCAAACTTATTCAGCTCATATATTTCTGTCTCTGTTTTGATTACTATCACACACAAATATTTGCCCACAATTGATAGTATGTGATATTATTATTTTACTACATTCCTGGTGTTATACAGTAACTAAAAATAATTTATTTATGCATATACATTGCTTAGTTTATTACATGTTCATGTATATGCGTTGTCTTTTTACTGTATTTTTAGAGTAGTAAATTATTGTTTTATTTTATTTCATAGGCTTAAACGGCCGGTGTCATTACTAATAACTAAAGCTTCATGTAACGACCGCATCAATGTCTAAATATTATAGAGAACACCTTGACGCGGTCGTCACCGGAAGCTTTAGTTATTAATAAAATTATTGTTTTCTTAATTTACAGTTTAAACTCCTTAGAATCAAGGAAAATATAGATTTCAGTAAAACAGCCACAACTTAGATTACTTTTGTCCAACTTTCCGCTTCTTGGCTTCGTCCAAGAATGGGGCAAAGTAATTCAAAAGGCCAAACATTCTTGGTGAAGTTACAATGTCTTCATTTGGCTAAGAGCTCTGGCACAAACCCTCGCTATTAGTTCTTTAGCATTACTTACGTTTAACCGTGTTAGCGTTGCAGTAGAAAATCTTTGAAAAGCAAGTACCGATATCTTATGAAAGTTTAACTCCAAGTACAGTTCAAAGAACTCTAACTGGGCAATGCATTCAAATTTTAACTTATGTATATGGCTTGGAAGTGGAAAGTTCAACCCATTAAGTGAAACCGTTTGACCTCGTAACGGTGTCACTTTAACCAGTTTGATGAAAATTTTCGCTCGATATAGTTTCTTCAGATCCTTCATTTGGTGGCAGAAATTGGCACAGTCCTCAACATTGTTAGTTGCATGTTATATTTCTCAGCTTACAGTATATCTCTTATTTAATTTACGTATTTTATTCCATAACGTTTACCTAATGTACATTTACCTTAACAAATATAATTTATTTACGGTAGGCTACAAATCTATTATTATCGGCACTGGTGGCGCAGTGCTGTAACCCAGCTACATGGGGACAAAGTGTTTGGGAGATTGTAGGTGATAGGTTGGATGCTCGGTCCTCTTAATACCGACATGGCATCCGCTTAATGGTTGCTATCGGCGTGGATACTAATAGAGAATTCTGGGGTGTCCAGGTTGGGTGGTAATCATTGTGCGGATGTTGTGTGGGGGAGATAACTGAGTATCAGGCTTGTCAATTAGCTGAAAATCAAACCAGCACTACGTGGTTTGGATTCCACGTAAAGCTGTAGGTCCCTTAGTTGCCCTGGCTGTTGGGCTATTAATAAATTGCCCTTTCTGAGGAACAGTTGAACTCAGATAGTAACCAGACTACACTCATCAACACTCATATAACCATTCATATTCGCCTTAAAATACCAACAACGTTGTGTCAGCGTCTCATATGTAAGAATGTAAGAGTATGTATCAGGACTGGGGGAGATTTATTTGCTTTTCTGTTTCAAGGGAAATGGTTTGACACCATAAATGGTAGACCAAACGTCTCTGATCCATTATATTTATTTATATGGCTATTTTTTACTGGTTTTTAACAAACAAATAAACAACGATATCAAGCACAAAAAGACTATTTGATACAACTTTTGATTAAATAACTTTTGATATAAAAGTTTGATTTAATTTTGTAAATAAATAGTTGTATTTTGATTTTAACTTAAATTGTGTATTTTTATTTAATCATTGGTTTATTATTCCGAAACATCTATATACTATTTCAGTTGGCTATAACAATCTTATTTCCTTTTCTGAACTTTATTTACTCAGAAAACTTCAAATTATGGAGCATGGTTTCGTATATTTTGAGATTACTACTCTTTCCTGATATCTGAATCCATAGGAATTTGTAGCATTTTATATATCGACAATAATGGAAAGCCTTAGTAGTTGAACATATAAATATAATTATATTATGGATATTAATCATGATCGTAGTGATATACAGCTCTAATTTTGTTTGTAAATGTTTTTACTATTGATTATATTTAAGACATTATGTTGTTATTTACTTATTACATAACCTAACCCCACAGCTGTGTACCATATTACATAACATAACCCAACAGCTGTGTACCATATTACATAACATAACCCCACAGCTGTGTACCATATTACATAACATAACCCCACAGCTGTGTACCATATTACGTAACATAACCTCACAGCTGTGTACCATATTACATAACATAACCCCACAGCTGTGTACCATATTACATAACATAACCCCACAGCTGTGTACCATATTACATAACATAACCCCACAGCTGTGTACCATATTTTGACCGTATATGTAAAAGATGTGTGTATTTATAAGCATCTGTATGTATTTTGCTTAGTTTTTAAAGATGTATATTTTATCAAATATAAGCAGCTCATACATATACAGAATTAAAAATTAAACTTTTTTTACTAGAAGTCCATTTATTATTTAATATACATACAACATATATTTTCCCTCATTACACATAGGTAAATAGACTTTAATTTAAGTTTATAACCAGAAAAAATTTTGAAAATAAATAGGCTAAATTACAAAGAAACCAAATATAAATAATAACCCAATAAGTATTGTGATATTGTTGGTACAAAAAGAAACTCTATGTATAATAAATGAGTATTGTTTTGTATAAATATAATGTTTAGTTGTTATATGAGGTTTGAAATTAAAACAAATTATATCTCAATGTTTTTTAACATTTTTTCAATCTTACTTTTGTATCTTATTTTATTAAAAGAGTTATTTAAGTTCAGTGATAGTTCCAATACTCAAGTTACAGTTTCGGTGTAGTATTGGCAAAAATGTATATCTGAGTTAACAAAATATTAATGAAACTTTACAGGGTACTGAAATATTAAGAAGCGCACTTTCAATCAAATAAATCCTACTAGAAATGTTGAAAGGCACATACAACTTAGAATCTGGTCCTTGTCGGTGCTTCTCCTTGGACGGGGAGAGGGAAGCAGGTTGGAGCATCGCCAACTTCCGATCTCCCCTCCATGTAAATCTACTTTAGCATAAGCAGTGAGTAAAAATAGGAATATTGGTAGCACTTCATTTCAACCACTAACTCGATATAGATTTAGATTAATTAGATTCATCTTACACACTTTGACAGATGCAAAGTTATAAGTTAGTAAGTAAACGAACTGTTGGGGTCTGCACAAATGCATAGTTTGGTGGCTTTTGTATTGTTCCGTTTTATTTGTTGGTGTGTGACTATCACTTTTTTGTACTTCTGCAGATGTAGCTTTATGCGTTGTTGATATGCACTATATATCCTGGACAGTAAGTTTAGCCCTGCAATCGGAACAATCTGAAATCAACCAGTTTCTGTGGACCAGTAGGGAGGAGTGTTTTACCTTGGAGAAACTTACGAGACTATAGGTTCTCATTTTGTCTTATTGGTTACAGATCTCTTAACTGTCCTTAGATCAAAGAGGTATCTTAAGTAATAACGTGATTGTCCTCAAAATTAACTAAACACTTATTATACTTTTTTTAATACATTGATTTATTACCTTCTTCAAGCTAAGTTGCTATGAGTTTTATTTATAACAATTATAATGAAGATTATTTCTCTCTTAAAGCTTGTTTCTGTTTGATGCGCAATATATGTTTATAAGAGTAAGTATGAAATGATTGAGGATAAAGTAAGGAAATCCATTATCTAACCTAAAATAAGTGTTAAAAAATCTAATATTAAATCGCCTTTGGATATAAAATTTCAATATACAAAAATATGCAAGAGATGGAATAGTTGGGATACTACATTTAAACAATCGTAGAATTTCAATAATATTAACACTATAATAAGAAATTAAGAATTTTAATATAAAGAGTTAAGCTGTATAAAAATGTATTTTGAGATATTGTATAATTTTGATATTACACCTTATATTGGCCTAATAGTGGCCTACCAGTTCATTGTATCAATGTCATTGTCAATGTTTGTGACATATGATAACATTATGATTAACATTCTTTAACATTCTTTAAACTGATTACCCTCTACGCTTTGAGAGAAGATTCACAACGCAAGACTCAACCTTTTCATAAACTTCTCATCCTCCTATGTTCCATGTTTGCTATGTACACACTTCTTATTTAAAGATAAATAAACAGAGCTTAGAGAGTATTTTACTTGTTATTTCATTTATTTAAATAACATGTTTTTCCACTACAATACTAATGATTGCACTATTGTAGTAACTACTAGGAGGCATATAAATGATCATCGTTGGCCTAGGACAGTTTATAATCTACAAACTTTTAATCTATGTAGAATGCCATAGTATGGAATAGTTACAGTAGCGGAGGGGACTCTTTTCACTACACCGCCACCGTGCATCACAAGGTTGACTTTTGAACAGGCCTTCAAGCTACTGTATGTGCTCAAATTCAACAACAGTATTTTATTTTTAAAAATGACAGTCTGACTAAACAAGTATATATTATTGTTATTCTTTATTGTCCTTTTGTTATAATTAATTGTTGAGTAATGATTTTATTTTATCATTTTAGGCTTGTGTGGTTTTAAGACCGGTGTCGTAATGGGTATGGTTTGTTACTTCAATACCAGATTTTGGCCCCTTTGTCTACTCCAGTATCAATGACAACAATATATTGGCGCAGTTGTGTGATGCGTTGGTACAGTGGCTACGGAAAAGTAACGCTCTATCTTTCACAACACTATGAGCATCTCTCTCTCTCTCTTACACGACAGGTTCATGTAGGTCGCAATCCACGCGACTGAGTTACATGTTATAGATCTAAAAGAACTTAAACTGTTTTTATCTATAACGGGTAAAATTTACAGATGTGTTAAGTAAAACGTTGGTAATTTAAAACAATAATTAACTATAACTAAGGTCCAACAATGTGCTAACGTACTGAAATGTTTTCTTTTAGTGTAAAATGTTCTACATATCTTTAGATGGTTATTAACATCACTACTGCATGTATACCCTATTTGTAACGTCCTGTCAACATCTAATTTTATATTTTGATCTTTGTTGATTTAAAGTATGACATATAATAATATTACTAGTATAAACAATTTTTCATTCATTTATATAAACAAAAATTATGTATAAATTATTTGTAAAATCCATATCAGATCTCATTAAAAATAACTTTCACTCCGATGTCTTAATTATCTTTATTCAAATCTCCTCTACCAAAATAACGATTTTCCATTATGTTAAATTTACCCTTCCATAATTTATTAATACGTTATGTTGACAGCATTGATTATAATTACAGTTAGTTAAACTAGTTGGCCTAGTTAAATAAATAATAGGCATCTGATTACTGTAGAAATCAAACTACGAGGGCGGTTCAATAAGTCCTTAGAATAAGATAGAAAAAGACATTTTTTCGGGTAAACTATTGTTTATTTTTCAACATAATCTCCTTTTAGCTCTATACACTTCATTAGGCGTTTTTCTAACATGGATAAGCCATTTAAAAAGTAGGATTTTGGCAATTCCTCAAAATAGGCATCCGTTTGGGCAATCACTTCTTCGTTTGACATAAAACTTTGTCCACCGAGCCATTTTTTCAAGTTTGGAAATAAGAAAAAGTCACTGGGGGCTAAATCTGGTGAATAAGGTGGATGTGGTAACAACTCATACTTTAATTCCATTATTTTTGCCATGGCAACTGCGCAGGTGTGTACACGTGCATTGTCTTGATGCAGAAGAACTTTTTTCTTTTTCAAGTGCGGACGTTTTGTCTTGATTTCTTCATTTAGTCGGTCCAATAACGATGCATAATATTCTCCAGTTATCGTTTTTCCCTTTTCCAAGTAATCAATGCAGATTACTCCTTGTGCATCCCAAAAAACTGTGGCCATAACTTTGCCGGCGGATTTCACTGTCTTTGCCTTCTTTGGAGCCCGTTCGTCATCAAAAACCCACTGCTTCGACTGTTCCTTTGACTCTGGAGTGTAGTGGTTGATCCATGTTTCATCTACAGTTATGTATCGACGCAGAAACTCACCATGATTGCGACGTAATACTGTCAAGACAGCCTTAGAATCAACCACACGAATGCGTTTATTCTCCTCTGTGAACAAGCGCGGCACTCATCATCTTGCAGAGAGTTTTGTCACATTTAATTTTTCATGCAAAATTGTGAACACTGTGCCTTGTGATATGCCTGTAGCTTCAACTATTTCACGCACTTTGATTCGCTGATCACTCAAAACCATATCGTGGATTTTATCAACCATTTCTGGGGTTGTCACTTCCACTGGGCGCCCTGAACGATGTTCATCTTTTGTGGATGTACGGCCACGTTTAAACTCGTTTACCCAGTTATAAACAGTTGCCAACACAGGAGCAGATGTACCATGAACAGCATCCAACTCAACTTTGATTTCCTTCGGTGTTAAGCCTTTCAAATGAAAGTGTTTAATCACAGCACGAAACTCACTTGTGTCCATCATTCTAAATAAACAAACCTTTCCTGATTCAATCAACGACAACAATGAAATCAGCTGATGAAATCAACTGAAACTTTCACAGTTGTCAAGCAACAGATGATAGTAAATAAAAATAAAACAATATTGATACTTTTTGCGACTTATCTTGTATTTTCTAAGGACTTATTTATTGAACCGCCCTCGTAATTTAAAAACCTTCTCTACAGCTTTGAAATACAAACAAAACGTTTTGTTGTTTTTTAAAACGCGTGAAGTGATGGAAAACTCCAACAAATAAATCAATCACAGTTGAGAATTGATGTTCGAAATGTAATATGGAAAATCTCCCGAAATTATATAGCTGATCGTTACGTGGATGTACTCTAGGGTGGAGGCCAGAAGTTGATGAAGCTCCATCTTGGCTTTCCTCAACCCAGCACACATAGGGGGTCAGAAATTGATGGAACTCTAGGTTGGATTTTCTCAGAACAGCGTTTAGCAGAGGGCGGGAGTTGGTGCAGCTCCATCTTACCTTTCCTCAGAACAGCATGTAGCAGAGGGCGGAGGTAGGTGGAGCTCCAGCTTGACTTTCCTCAGAATAGCATGGAGCAGAGGGAGGGAGCTGGTGGAGCTCCAACTTGGCATTCCTCAGAACAGCATGTAGCAAGGAGTGGTGGTAGGTGGAGCTCCATCTTAACTTTCCTCAGAACAGCATGTAGCAGATGGCGGGCATTGGTGGAGTTCCATCTTGGCTTTCCTCAGTACAGCATGTAACAGAGGGCGGGAGTTGGTGGAGCATAAGCTTGGCTTTCCTCAGCACAGCAAGAAGCAGACGGTGGGACTTGGTGGAGATCCGTCTTGGCTTTCCTCAGCACAGTTTGGAGCCGAGGGTAAAATTTGGTTAAGCTCCATTTTGGCTTTCTCAGAACAGCATGGAGCAGAAGGCGGAAATTGGCGAAGCTCCAACTTGGCTTTCCTCTTCCTACACCCCTTACCCTTGATGGTTACAAAGACCAGATTCAATGCGAAAAATCACTTCAGGAATTAAATCTTTATTGTTGGATTTAGTAATATGATTTTTACTTTAAATATTTAGAAAAATATTTAAAAGACCGTAATGTATTTAGTTCACATATTCTCCTTGTGTAAATTAAGCTAATTCAGCCACCTATTTGTTTTCAATATATCCCCTAAATGACAATATTTAGGGGATATATTGAAAACAAATAGGTGGCTGAATTAGCTTAATTTACACAAGGAGAATATGTGAACTAAGTACATTACGGTCTTTTAAATAATATAATAATTATTTATTATAATATTTAAATTTTAAATAATATAAAATTATTATAATTTAATTATAATAATTTTTAAAACTATAGACAATTATAGTTTTAAAAATTATTATAATTATTCCAGACTTACACTGTCATTTTTACGTAAGCAAAATAATAATATATCAACATAACACTTGTTGAGTATTATAACATGAAACTTGATTATATGAAAAGGCTGTAAATACAATATAATACTAATTTCCTTTTTTTGTTTTGTATCATACTGGTTGACTTTATTCTCATTTATAAACACAATTAGGGTTAATTAATTTTCATAACAGTTAAGTTGCAGTAGATTTTTTAGGTTATGTAACTTCTTTCGTTTAGAAAGTCGATATTTTTTCTTATATTATTTGTTTTATTAACGTATGATAAATTAAAATAGGAGTGAAAGAACTATTTAGTGTATTATTTGAAAAGAAACATCTTTTGTAACTGAATGTAGCATTGACCATTTGTAGCAAATTACTAAATACTAGGTACTGTAAGTAAAAAGGTTATCTGTACGTAGTATTTACAACACATAATATCGATTAAAATTATCACTTAGATAACGTCGTTTTAATTTAGTCTTAGTACAGGGTCTAACTAAGCGAGTTGTTTTAGTTATTATTAATGACTATATAGTTAACAGTTGAAAATGTATTTATTTTAATATTTATAATATATTTTAATTATAAATCTTAAAACATCGTGACTACGTATTACCTGTAAATGTTTTAGTAGTCAAAATTCGTTTGTTTAAATTGCTGAAATGATGGGTGTCAAGAATGTAAAATATATACTCTTAATGCTACCAGCTGGAGATAAATTCAATTTTAGATATTTTATGTAACCTCGTGACACAGTCCAGACTTACTGATGTGACTATAGCCGGAAACTGAATATTATATGTGTCAGGCCAATACTATGTGGTTCAGATTTCACGATAGTTCGTACGTTCTATAGCATCTTGGTCTCTTCTAGGGATAAAACTATTTTAGTTAGTAAAAAGACTACACATTTTCATCTACAATAGTGTGTACCCATATGTAATTATATCTTGACGATTAAAGCCTATTTATTAAATACAAATTAATTTCTATTGGTAAAACTTTTTACCATATAATAGTTGAAATGTTACATTGATAATATGCTACAAAATTGCATATATAAGAAAATATTATAAGGTAATTTGTAAAGTTAAATAAACAGCATTGATGGTGGTTTCATGAGATTTAAATTTTTTAGGTCAACTCTAAGTAAAAAATAACACGGTAGAAACACAACTATGTATTAACTTATCTATTATTATTTATTTCAGAGCATTACACTTCCAGGCCAAATGTAATTCCTGTATGTAAATATACTCGCATTACATTCTTTGAGTGACTGTATTTTCTGATTGGGTTATCCTTTTGACCTCAGATTTGCACTTTTGTGTTGTACAAACAAAGATCATTAAAATGAGATATAACTCGAGGTAGGCTTACATTTAAAATTTGCAAAACTTCATGGGCATCCCCTGGCTATACTAAAAACGAGTAAAATATGTCTAAATGTTTCTTATAGGCATAAGTACCTATAAAGTTCATTACATTTATTTCAATAATTTTAAAATTAATAAATATAATCTATACTTTTGCCCAATCTTGGATAGAAAACAATTGTAGTACGTCGAACGTTGCCAAACAAAACGTGCTGAGATTGTTAAAATTCATGGGACATCCTTGAATGATTAATACTTATTTTCAATGCCTACTTTTCTTCCTTAAATGATTCATTTTTCAAAGAAAGTACTGTGGACAGTTTTATTTTAAATATAGAAGTAGAAATAGTGAAGTTTTAGAAAGTGAATTGTTATTCATACCTACACATCCATAGTAGTTCTATGAGAAATTAAGTGCGCTAGGTTAAAAATTTAAAAATCTGCAATATTTTCTTAATCTTATGATTTGATCTGATAATATTTTCATAAAAAATAATTTACAATTTTACTGTGTGCATTAACAATGGACCATAATTACAGTGTTTATTTAACTACCAAGCACTTAAGTTTAAACTAAATTAAAAAGTAAAAAACAAAATAAATTATTAATTTATAACTATTTGAACTAAAAGTTTCTGTCTTCAATTTAACTACAACTTATGCTCTATTTAACGGAAGGATGGCTCTGAAATAGAGATCTGTAGGCTAAGTGAATCCAGTGCTGCCAACTCAGAATGAATTATACTGATCTTGTCTTAATCCTTGTTATTACGCGACGAGATGGGAGGACTCTAGACCATCTCCGACATTGTAAGTGGTGTCGATTACTTAATTTAAGTCATATAATCGTGTAATGTCTATTAATGTAAAGGAAGTTTTGAATTAAATAAACTGGTAAAATTAACCTTTGAAATGATTGATGATGTTAAATGCATTAAACTGTAGTGTTATGTTGCAAGTTATCATGAAAGTATAAATAATTTTAGGAACAAATGTTGGCACTAGTAGCGTAGTATTGTATAGTGTTATGTTGCAAGTTATCATGAAAGTATCAATAATTTTAGGAACAAATGTTGGCACTAGTAGCGTAGTATTGTATAGTGTTATGTTGCAAGTTATCATGAAAGTATCAATAATTTTAGGAACAAATGTTGGCACTAGTAGCGTAGTATTGTATAGTGTTATGTTGCAAGTTATCATGAAAGTATCAATAATTTTAGGAACAAATGTTGGCACTAGTAGCGTAGTATTGTATAGTGTTATGTTGCAAGTTATCATGAAAGTATCAATAATTTTAGTAACAAATGTTGGCACTAGTAGCGTAGTATTGTATAGTGTTATGTTGTAAGTTATCTTGAAAGTATCAATAATTTTAGGAACAAATGTTGGCACTAGTAGCGTAGTATTGTATAGTGTTATGCTGCAAGTTATCATGAAAGTATCAATCATTTTAGTAACAAATGTTGGCACTAGTAGCGTAGTATTGTAACCCAGCTACTTGGGGACAAAGTGTTAAGAAGATTGTAGGCGATATTTTCTGTGCTCAGTCATCTTAATACCTACATGGCGTCCGCTCAGTGGTTGCCATCGACGTGAACAGTACAGTACTAGAGATGTCTGGTGTGTATATGTTCGGTGGTAGTCAGTGTGCAGATTTTGTGTTGGAAAGATAACAGATTGTCAGTCTTGTCAGTTTGCTGGCATTTACGTGGTTCGTACTGTACGTAAAGCTTTTAGGTCCCTTAGTTTCCCTGGATATCGGGCTATTAGTAAATAGCTCTTTTTGAGAAACGCTCGACCTTATTAGAAACAATCACTACATTCCTTCATCTACACTCGTCACACTCATTCGTCACTCATATTCACCCATATCTCTAAGATCGGCGTCTTACTGATGAATAATATAATGTTTGAATATTCTGCTCACTGTACTCCGTCAAACAGCTCAATCAGTATTGAAGATCAACTAAAAGTACAGTTTCAGTATTTATAAATATCATATTCAGGCTTCATAAAAAGTTTGAAGTACTTGATCCACCATGGGTTTAATCTTTAAGCAAACCATATACAAGGTGTGTTACATAACTAACAAACATTATTAAAAGATAAAACTAATGACAGGCCTGTTTAAATATATATTACAATCAGCCCCTGTGACTGTACCTCTATTGTGTGTGTCGTGTCTTGTGTTGACGTCACATTTAATAGCTGAGAGTGGTATTTATAAAATAACAAAACATGTATTATTAATTGATCTTCATTACTATTTGGCTTTCTTGATGGAGTAGACTGAGTAGGATATTTTGCAATTTGTTTGACATACAGCATGGTGGTACACCGTGGATAATGAGAGTATCAATTCACGTGTACCCAAATCTAATTCCAAAGTCGTGGTAAATATAGTACGATCATAACTATAAAGAATGTTTCTAGTTTACTCAGTTATCTTAATGGATGCAAAACCTGGTGTTAAGATTATCTTCACCATTTGTTTCTTGAGTAACTATTTCATTTCCTGCCATCTTGTGTTTTCAAACAAAACAACTGGGTCGAGTTTACCACAGTGCTAACCAAGATTGCCGTAATATTCCGTAGTCAAGTATAGTGTAAATTACTTTCCAACACCTCTACTTGTGCAGGAGTCTGTCTGTCTGTCACGCGATTGTGGCCTTTATGGGTTTAATGTCGTGATAACGGACACTTTCAGCCTGCGGCCATAAACCTCGTATTTCTCCTTTCAATAATAGCTTTTACAAACTACTCCAAATCCAACGTTTACACTCACCAAAAATATGCTCAACTTTTAATTGACATTTTGGTGTAATAGACAGATAATTACTTTCTGTATCATTTGTTTTATGGCCTACAAGTACTTTATTGTTTTATTTCATTAAGATAATATATTAATAATGAAAATTAATATCAAAATTTAACAGTATTAGGATTAAAACATCCTTAATGACATAACAAAATATTTTTATACCACGATAGTTGAAAATAATGCATAACTAATAATATAATCATTAGGATTACATTCTGTTTTAGCAACCTACTTAATTTTTTTTAAATATTACATCAAACATATAAACGTATATAAACAAACACGTAAATTATTATCTCAACGCAACATGGATATAATAGACTACAATTAGAATTGCTATTGATATTTCCTTAATCTGAAGTGTTCGACTGATTCATTTACAAATGTATTTATTCGTTTGTATTTTAATCAATACAAAGTGAGATTGTGTTAAATGTCAAAGCCATGTAAATATTAGAACCTTGTCTTTAGGGTCATTTACCATGATGTATAGATAGCCAAAATTCAACGCGTTCTGGCTTATTCTAAAATAATTTTAAAGCTCATTAAGACTATAAAACCTGTGTAATTTGAGCGTGGGTTTGAACATGGGTGTCAAGATATTGCTTTGTATTTATTATATTTAATAATTTATGCTTGTAGTGGTATTTCTTTACTTTAAGAAAGTATGAAGGTCACTTTAAAACAATCAAATTCCATATGTTCTTTCCTCCACTTATTGGCCGTTCTTTTATCAGATTCCATATGTTATTTCCTCCACTTATTGGCCGTTCTTTTATCAGATTCCATATGTTCTTTCTTATTGGCCGTTCTTTTATCAGATTCCATATGTTCTTTCCTCCACTCATTGGTCTATTAGTTTACTATCAGAAACCGAAGAATGTTTAAAAAGAAACATATCCCAAAAATCGAACGTGAATATTCTAGTTTCAAAATCCACTTTTACTTTCAACAGAGTCTCTCTGAGTCCGGTTTTGTACACGTTCATAAATCTTATTGGTAAATGAATGTAATAAATTGTTATTTTTTATTTGAGTTTTAATCATGGCTCCTGGTATTCAACATTATGATATGTATGGAGGGTATTTTTCATTTTATATTTATATACAATTTTTAATAATTTGATATCTCAATCCAAAAACTGTTAAAAACTTTTTACATTTTTGAAATATATGGAAATATGATGCTCTATTAATCTGTAATACAGAAATAATTGTCAAGAATAAATATGCTTAAAACATATGATGATTTTTGCTACTATATTTACAAATTAGTATATTTCAATATTCCATGTCTTTCAAATTCAGTTAATAATATTTCAATATAACAGTTTTTGTTAAGTCATCTAGGAAGGGATAAATATATAAGACACTTGCCACCCATTCCAAATAATAAAAATTAGATATACTCAGAACATATCTACACTTCTAAAGAGTCCAAGAACGTCTCTGCAAGTAATGGCTGGTGAAACCCCTTATGCTAATTTCAGGAAGTTATTGAGGGGAGAAGTTGGGCTCGCGCCAAATATCTTGCATAAAGCCTTGACGCACATGGTGAATTTCCTTCGTTCCTCAAGCTACTCTAAAACTCACATTGAATAAAGCTTTTGCAAAAAAACAGTTTACTTGGATATCCTTGAGGTAGTTTGTAGCTGATTATGGATTTCTATCACTCATAGAATAATTTATACAAGGTATCACTGAAACATCTTCATGATCGGTTATTAAATATTTACGGGTTGGCCTTCACTAACCGATTTAATATTTTTCACCTCAGTTTGTTTCCTCATTTTTAGTTTTTCAAGATATATACATACTTATAACCCAACATGAGGAAACATTAAAGTCTGCTTCGAAATGTCTGTTAGTTGGTAGAATATTTGAAGAATGGATGCGTCAAGTTGCCAGGATGTATACAGCATCGGTCTTATCAAATTATGTGATCTTATGTTGGTTAATAAGGATAAACTATTAGTAACATTTCCCCAATAGGCATTATTTGGTAAATTTCCCATAGACTTCTACTCAAACATTTAAGGAATTCCTTCCCAATTTATACTGAAATACAAATATTTATTCTACTATTAACGGCTATTGTTAGAGGACTCTGTACAATCGTAAATTTTAATAATATTTGAATAATAATTGAATTAACTTTATTCATTACAAACACTACTTTGCTGAAAGAAAGGAACTTCCAGCAAGGAGTTTTACCTGCACAACTTTAAAAAGTAATTTCATAGCCCTAATAATAAGGAGATAATGGAATAATTTAAAGTTGAAAACTGTAATTATGTAAAGTGTTTCACCATAAACTTCAGAACTTTTAGATGATAAAACTTTAAAACAGCATCATAAACAAGTGGTGGTAACTGTTATTTAGTTATTTATTTCACTTTGATAGAATAGAGTTATATTTTCGGTCTTAATACTACTATTGTACTTATTATCTATGAGTGAGTAAATATTAAGTACATTTGAGAGTGATGAGAATGGAATACTGATTTTAGTAATTGTTTAAAATAAATACCAAATTTGCCTTATACGTTTCCGTTAACTAGATATAAATATATTGTTCTTATTCCTGTTCTTGTTGTTGTTCTTTCCACTATTGAAGTGTACTGCATGAAGACAAAGGATGCCACTCAATAAGGTGCTATATTGTGGTGTATTTGGTTGGAAGAAGAATGATGAAGGGATGGAAGAATTGTATGATGGTTAATAAAGGTGGTTCTCTTCAGATTATGGTGGCGGTAAAACAGATAAATTAGAATAAATTTGCTCTGGTTGCCTTATTGTCACTGTGGGTTTGCTCTGGTTGCCTTATTGTCACTGTGGGTTTGCTCTGGTTGCCTTATTGTCATTATTGGTTTGCTCTGGTTGCCTTATTGTCACTGTGGGTTTGCTCTGGTTGCCTTATTGTCATTATTGGTTTGCTCTGGTTGCCTTATTGTCACTGTGGGTTTGCTCTGGTTGCCTTATTGTCATTATTGGTTTGCTCTGGTTGCCTTATTGTCACTGTGGGTTTGCTCTGGGTGCCTTATTGTCACTGTGGGTTTGCTCTGGTTGCCTTAATGTCACTGTGCGTTTGCTCTGGTTGTCTTAATATCACTGTGGGTTTGCTCTGGCCGTCTTATGTGGGTCTGCTTTGAATATCTCAATATCACTGTTGGTTCGGTCTGGTTGTCTTAATATCACTTTGCATTTGCTCTGGTTGTCTTCGATCAAACCAAAATTTGATAGGTAAAATTATATACAGGGCGTTTCAAAACTATCACTACAAACTTTAGGATATTATTTCACTGACTTAAAAAGCCCAAAACTAAAAGTAAGTAATAGTCTATCTCTTTTCTCTTATTGTCTGTACGTTTTTTTTACTGTAGTTTTAAAATAAAAACAACAAAACTTGACCAAAGTACTTAAGAGGGTTCACTGTAACTCTTTATTATAGTTAGATTTAACAATAAAAACGTTTGGTAAAAAGTACAATAACTGGTTGTTGATTTAAGAATATCGGTTATTTTTTATTACAATAACTAAAAAAGTATTAACTTCGTTGATAGGTTACAAATATGACTGTTCTTAGACTATTTTAAAACACGTTTAATGTTATATTAAGGTTTTACAACAAATAGCAAATAACTGAATTCTTGCACAATTAGTACGACCGTTCATTTCGTGAGTTTCTCCTAATTGAGCTGACAAATCAAGAATAGGCAAGATAAGTATTAATTCTTAAATACTTCTTTCGTTTGCAAAAATAATGTATTATTAAAAATGAACAAAATATGAAAACTTATGTACTATAAGCAACTTTTATGTTGAAAAAACTTTAAATCAATTTAATAAATAAGACAAATAACTAAACAAATTTTACTTTCGTTGCTTTTTCTGTGAGTTTTGAGGTAGATCAAATAATTTGTTAGTTATTACTTGTCCCATGGTTAAAGCTGATAGCTATTTCTGAAGAAACACAGGAATGCAATAATTTCAATAATGAAGGTATTGATTATTCGATAAAAAAAACTTAATATACCGTTAAAGTCATTCAAATTCATTAAAAGATAATTATCATACAGGGTTTAACTTAAGTTTGTTTTGATTTAGTGTTTTGAAAAATATGATTCTGAAAAATACGCACATAACTATAGACAGTCAATGAAAACAGACCATTTACTTACATTTAGTTTTTTGCTCCTTTTGGTCTATGGAACAATATCCCAACGTTTGTAGATAGAATTTTTTAACATCCTGTATAATTACTTGAAACCTAAACCACTCATACAGGCTACTCAATAGCAAATGATTAATGTGGAGCCTGCAGCATGTTTTTTTTTTAATGTTTTGTCTTTTTTTATTTAAAACATTACTTATAAGTTCATATATGTACCTGTGTATAAACTCACCATAAACATTTAAAATTATGAAGAGTACAAACAAATGGGGTATTTGTAACTTAATTGTGAACTATCCTTCTTGTAAAAGTAGTTGTCAAAAACGAACTCGTGAAAATCATTTCGGATGTTGCAAAACTTATTTAAATTATGAAAACGGTTTATTAATAGCTTTTTATAAACTTGTATTAGGTTTATCAATCGAGTAATTACAAGTTTTATATGTAACTATGATTTAATTTTGATTGTTATCAAAAATTAAATAATAGCATTTTAATCTTTACTGTAATAATTTTTATTCTTATATTAAAATTGTTTACAGTAAATTTAGAACTATATTTTCATGTGTTAGATAAGTTTGCTAATGTCTCATTTAAATTATATTGTTAATCTGTTCTAGATGCTAAGCAACACGTGACCTTCACAAATGGTTATAAAACCATCAACGCAGTGAAACGACTTTCCCGTCAAACTGTAGTTTGACTCAAGTAGTTAGGAGTTGTTCTGCAGTAACAGAGGAACGGATTTGTCTGCAATCAGTGGAGAGAGGAACGGCGGACTGCTCAGTCATCACCTGGCGGGTAATTGTCGGACTCATCAGTGTTCAAACTGCCCATTGGCAGGGTACACAGAAAACAACTTCTCAAACTTTCAGAACAATGTAATTTGAGCATGTAAATTGTTTTACCAATTAGGGACTTAATCAACCCTAAATATTGTAAAATTTCCTATGAATAAATAAAAAGTCTTAGAGTTACTTCGTAGATAATATTTATTTGCAAATTTAGGTAAAAAGTGATTGGTTAAGATTTAGTTATTTTTATTTACTATCAATATAAGATACAAATCTAGTTATAAAACAGGAACGGTGAGTGTGTTTTAGTATTATAAGTTTGCAACGCAACAATGCCAATCAAAATCCTCAATCTGTCTGAACCTTCTAAACTACATCCTTTTATTGACAGTTAAGCTGACGATGGAGGATTTTCTGGTACTTAATATTGTGGATATTTGCTATTTACACTCATTATCTGTGCAATAACCTTACAATATCTATACATTTCCATTTTAAAGACAGAATTGACCCTTCACTAATGAAAAATTATAGTAAATATTGACTAAATATAGGATTAAATAATATAAATGAATGAGTAATCAGGTATGTTTATCCAGACACTTGATTGTTAATACGTAATTTACAATGCCTTAACTTAAAGTTTATGAAGTAAAGTTATTCCTTAGGTTAGCCAAATTAACGAAACGAGGAGTGTTTGATTAATCGTGCACCGAATCCTGCTATCATTGTAGTTTTAGTAACATAAATTTCGATTGGATGTGTTAATCGTTTTATTAGATCACTTTCTGGAATAAAAGATTTAATAAATATAAATGTGACTGATTGTGAACAGTGCATGTTTATTTTCCCGATGGATATACTTGAGTTTTATCAATTACTAACTCTGATACTTAAAGCAGCTTCTATAGAACATAAGGAACAAACTAACCTAACTAAACAATCATTAAATGTCAACACTAGAATAGAATAATGATACATCATCCGTTAAATCATTGTAGCAACCTCGGAAAGGAAGTTCTGATAGTCATTTATAAAAAAAGTAATCTGTGGGGCTGATAATTGATACCTTTGGAATGCCTATTGTGTGAGCGTCAGAGTGTATTATTATTGGGACATTTTCCGTTAATTCACTACCACTACTTTTTCAGTTACTTCGCTATAACTACTTTTTTATCACAATTACGGTTAGGTCAGGTCAGGTTAGGTTAAGTTAGGTGGCTACTAAAGTTGATCACAAACTGGAAAATCCAATGATTGACTTACTACCGAATGCGCTCTCCTTGTGTAAGTTCTTGAAAAGTGATAAGATAAGGCCAGCGATATCGGATTCCTAGCGGATAAGGAATATCACTGTGGACGAAACAATGATTGGGAAACAGTTTTTAGAGCAGCAGAATATTTAAAAAGTCGTAGTGAATTAACATAAACAAAAAAGTATTGGTAGTGAATTAAATGAAACGGTCCTACTCTAGTAAGGACAAGGTCTTATTCTAGAACTACAAGAAAATCATAAGTTTAGAGATGTTAAAACTAATAACATGTTTTAACACGGGTTATAGTTGACGTTATATATAATTTTAGTTAATATTGGAGAACATATTTGTATGTTTAGTGCAATTTTGAGTTGCCGACTCGTAATCTCTCACGGCACTAATACAGCAAGCAGTTATGTTACTGAATGATTAGCTTGGTGACTGCACAATACGTAATTTAAATTAATTGTCCAATCTGATGTGCAAAAATTCAAATATGTAAATGTTGTTCCTTTCAAAGTCAAAGCCAGTTAAGTTGGTAATATGGTTACTATGAATGGAATGGTAATACTTACTAATTTGGTCATAATATTGTCCCTTACGTGTTCTAATTACTGTCAACCTGTACGTGCCTTGAGGGCTCGGAGGGCCGTAATTGTCGTATTTACTCATGATCCTGGTCAATTTTTGTTAGAGTACATTAACCTCTAAAGGTACTTGGTAGACAAATATTGTTGTTGTATTTTTAAAGACTGAAATCATAACCTATCTTCGTATAAGATAGGTATAGGGTTTTAAAAGTAAAACCCTTTTAACACTCAATCTTCATGACGATAAATATTTTATTTCATCAATCGTTATTGTTCCCTGTAAATTTTAAATAATATTTTTAATAATGACTAGGATGATAAAATTCCTTGCTCAGTTTATTATGTAACATTAGAATTCATAAAACAGGAACGTTAAAGCATGGTTTATTATTTTTGCCGTTCACAACGGACAGTAGGTGGCAGAAGCAAGGTGTTAAGTTTCTGTTTATGGAGCTATAATGGTTCTTTATGGGGCCATTAGAGGTTCGAGAATACAGTGTTAGACGCGCCAGGTGTATTCCAGTATTGACGGCTTGACTGCGGGTGGCTTCTTTATGAAATCTTAGAAATATTACCCCAGACCTCGGATACACAGTTTCGCCATGTAGCAGGTGCGTTGAATTTCTTTGTCTTAGAAATATGATCGTTGTTTTTACATGCTTTTGGATTTATGGTTAGTGAATCCTTTGAAATTATACATCCAATACATTTTAACTTTTATCAAAACATTAATATGCATAGAATCTTAGATAATAACCAATGAAAGCTCAGCTTTAAAAATATACTAAGTAAAATATTTATTTTGAGTATAAGCATACTTTACGAAAACTATTTTGGAGTTTCCATTTCAAGGTAAATTTACATGAAAAAGACAAATTTACAACAACTTAAACAATAATTAAAGTTAAGTGGTCTTTTACAATTTCAACAAAGCATTTGATATTGTCAAACACAACATACATTTATTTGTAAAAATTGAATGACTTAGGATCATAGGCCAAGCCCTATAGTGGTATAAAAGTTTTACTATCACGAGAAAACGGAAAGTAATAACAACAACAGTAACAATAATAATACACTCTGACGCTCATACAATAGAAACTGGCACTCCACAGGGATCAATTATCATCCCCTCAGGTTACTATTTTTATAAATGACTATTGGAACTTCATTTTCGTGGTTGCGTTAATACATTTACAGATGATGTAACATTATTCTATTCTAGTGTTGCCATTCAATTATTTTTTAGTTTGGTTAGTTTGTATCTTATACTTTTACGGCAATGGTACACAAAAAACAAACTTCAAGTTTTCAGTTTCAAATCTCAATTTGATTTTGCTGGTTTTAACTTTCCCTTTTCATTCATTTATCGTTCGTACTTGTGTGATTCATACATGAATGCGAATATTTAAAGCAAGTAAATATTTCAAGTATTTAGGAATTTACTCTTGATGAAAAATGTACTTATGATCAACATATAAATTGTCTCCATTCAAAACATAGGGACCAATAAGAAAGTTTTATTACCTCAGAAACTTTTGTGATGTAAAAATGCTGTGCACTCTCTACTTTTTTTATAATTCCCTCCATAGTGTAATATGAACTTACAGGTTGGGTTAGTATACACCCGTAATTCAAATGTGAAATTTAATAACAATTTTATTGTTAGGAGCTTTCTACAACTTCACCCTTATTCCTCGTTTCTTCTTCCCAAAAGTGTCTCTTAGAAAATGGCCTTACTTTTCGAAAAAAGTTAGTTAAAGTGTTTTACTATTTTTAAGATAGACTGAGTTACCGGAATGAGTGAAACTTAAATAATTGAGTGTACTATCGCACCGTACTCGCCTTAGAGTGTAAGGCTTAATTCATAACTCGTTCAATGAACTCGTGAACTCAAGGTATTATATACTGAGGGCGAAACACAAGGTAGACAAGAAAGCAGGAATTGGTAAGTTTAGCATGTGGAACTTGCAGGTAGTGTCCAAAAGTTAGAATTACTTGCATGAAAATCATAATTAAGGTGCATTGTCCCAAGAGCGACGCTTGCGATAGTAGTAGAGCTACAGTAGCTCGGCGTTAATAGCTCACAACGTCATTTCCCCTGAAGCGTTTGGTCTACAGCGATTCTGGTCCATTCGTATGCTGACTTTTAAGTGAAGTGGTAGTTATGAGTTCGAGGCAGAAGTTGTTTTTGAAATGCTGTTTGGTACAGGAGATTAAGGACGAAGAAGTGATAAATATAATATTAGCACCACGAGTTGGTACACTTGACATTTTTGAGACTAGACAAGTAGAAGGCTACTTTAGAATATTATTAACGAACCATTTTCAAGTTGACGACACACTTTTCAGAGTTTTTCAGACTTTCAACAGACCAGTTTCAGTTGGTGGACAGTTTAATACGGTAGGACCTTACGAAACCATCTACGAACAGAATCCCCTGTCACAAGAGAAGCTTGCTCTAACGTTAAGGTTATGGCAAAATATTAATAAATATAAATTTTGCAAGTCTTGTTTTAGAATATTCTTCGACGAAGATGTTTTAAAATCATTTTATTAAAGATTTTCACTAAATCTCTTTGATTGGTAATTTAAAGTATTATCTAGATTATTCATTTTCACAACTTTCAATTATGTTTTTAAATTCTTCTTTTTGGACTGAATTTTCGGATTATTTGCATGTATATCATCAGCTGTGATCATTAGGCCGTACTGCTTTTGAAATGTTTCTACTTTATATCACAAGAAAAAAAAATGTTTAAATCTTATTATCTATAGGACCTAGTATTCGCATGATGCTTAAAATATGCTTGTAGCATACACATTTTTAGGCATACCGGTAGGGTCTTTTCCATACTTTTTAAATAAAATTCGCTTATCTTTACCTAATTATTATTTTTAATTTATGATAACTCATTACATTTGTCCTGAAGTCTTGGTGTTTTGGTTTTAGTAAACTGTAGATTTATATTAAAAATACAACGCAACATATGTGTTGTAAGCATTTCCTAATCATAATCTGTAAAATAATCAAATGTATTTATATTTATATTCCTGTGTTCTTACTCATTTAACTGTTTAGTTCTAAGTAATTATACAGAAAAAATCGACCAAACCGATCACAACTTACGTGCAAATGAGCCTGCAGGAAATAGTTGTCAGTATCAAATTCCAATGTGTTTACAAAACTCAAGTGAAATGTGCTAACCTGGTGGCTGGATTATATTAGAATAATTTAACATGAGTGAATGGTATATTGTTTAAAGATTTGGAAGTTCAATATCGAACAAAATAACTCCTGTGGGGTCTTTTATGATATGCGAATTCTTAACTGAGTGTGTGAAAATTGCATTCATGTAGGGTAATTTACGATCATTATAATTATCATTAAACTATTTACATATATTGTCGGGATTAATTTTTGATTATGCTACAAACATTCCCATCTAAATTAAGATAATCTCAAAAAATGTTACTTAAAAATAAATTTCTACGATTATGTACAACACATTTTTTTAATAGTGAATTTCAAACAAATTACAGTAAATTGGTATTTTTAAAATGAAACATTTTTCAGATTTTGACCCTCCTATGTTTTATCCAATATTTTTCATAGTTAAATGTGGAAAGATACTTGTAAAAATGTATAAAATAATTAATAGTTAAACTTACTTTCTACTCAGTTCTTAGGTATAAAAATGAACTAGTATTCATCTATTTAAAATAATGACTATTCTATGTAATAAACTATGATATCTTTTTCCAAGTCATACATTTTAAAGAGGTTTTAACCAACGCCTTCAATCCCTTTAACATAAACTTAAAGATTACTTTAGCGAAGCTTTCTGGCTTCTGGCTTAAAATGGAACAGAGAGATTGCAAAGGCCAAGAATTCTTGGTAAAGTTGTTCATAGAACCTATAACGGCTTAATTTGGCTGAGAGCTCTGGCACATAACCCTGCTACTGGTTCTTTAAGGCTACTTCTTCCCTAACTGTGTTATAGTTGTATCCCTTTTGGCCTAACTTATATTAGTTTCCTTAAAAGCATCTGTCCAGTATTTAAAACTGTGAGTGTTCGTCTTTGATGATTTTTCGCGATTTTTTAAATATCCGTAAAAGTGGCAGCGTTTATACGTAGACATTTATTTATAGTTAGTAATGAAACAATTTTATATGAGGATGAATCACGGGTACACAATTTTGTGAACTATCTCACGAGTTTAGGAGGAGTTTGGATGACTTTTGTAGTCCGGTTACTACTCAGATAGACTTATATAAAAAAAAAAATCAATAAAGAAAATGGGCTTCAATAGAGGAGACATCTTTATCACGTTAATACGTCATCACCAAACGATTTTTGGAATTAAGAGTACTGAAAAATATTATATATAAATCAACATTTTTAACTGATCAAAAATCTCTTGAGCAAAATAATCTGTTCAAGAGATTATTTCTCCCAGAAGAGTTAGAACGATTTTTTGTACTAATTAAGGTTGAAATATAAATAAAAAGTATTTTTAAAAAACCATCCATATCCACCATAATAACAATAACAAAACTACAAATTTTGTGTTTGGACTTTATATGACGATTGCCAGGACCGTACATAAATGTCGGAAGTCAGTGTAACGTATTTAAACTAACGTTTACCGTTGACTTTATCGACACAAGAGAAGACGGAAGACCTGGAGATTTGCCAACTTCCGACCACTGAATAAGTCTAGTTAGCATAACTTGCAAATAAAGTAACTTCTACGTGTTCTTAATGCATTGCTATCTAAAAAGCAAAAATGCTGTAAGAGATAGAAGTTTCTTAAGTAGGACTGTGTTTTAATTCACGACCAACGAATTAAAAATCGTTGGTAACGAATCGACGAATCGTAAAATAGTATTAAATGGACAAATACCTGAATAAATTAAAATATGAACTTGATTATTATATAATACTATGTGAATTCTTTCTTTTGATTTTATCTTCATTACAAAATGCTTTAATTACTGATTTGAAGTCACAATGATGGAGTGCAAAAAGCTCATTAATAATTTGAATGACTAGATTATAATTTTTTTCCATTGTAATATACAAGGAAATAAATTAGCTAACAGCCTAGCTACACAAGGAGCAACAGACAATCTACCCTATCAAGGAAAAATTAAATTAAATATTGCATAAAAACTCAAGTCAAATCTATTTTGCAAAATGAAATTAAAACTAAACGTGAGAAGTGTATACATTAACTATTTCAATGCTGCTGGTATTGGAATACACGTAAAGTGGTATTGACCCACCCAACCACAAGCATACAGTGCTATTTATTTTTAAATTAAAACAGGGCACGACTGCCTTAGAAAATATCATTATGGCTTTCGAATAAACCTTTATACAAAACCAAATGAGTTATGCAAATTTTCTGATATTATGGACAAAAACTCTATTATTTATTGTTCAAAATTAACAATAAATAATTTGTAGAGTAGATTCTGGGAAGCCAGGTTAATAGTGAGTCAAGGGTTTTATGTAAATTAATTTGCCATTAAAATAAAAATGGATGCCTTCAGTCAGTGAAAAAATCTACTACTTTTTAGTGCTTAATATTATATTAGTAATCTTATGACTAAACTATCTCGTTCACTATGTCACGGCACTATACTCTATTCAGGAAGAGTTGAATTGAAGCTCCACCCGTTGCTGCTATGATTTAAGTGTTAGGCCGATTCACAGACATGCAAATATTCACGATACAAAGCATAGACTTTATGCTTTGCAGAGTTTATACCTGACTGAGGAATGAGGGTATCACTGAGTCTTGTTATAAATATGGACAACTTTTTCTTATTGGCCATCACCCTTGAGACAGGGACGGTCTAGGCGGAGTTTCACTATCAACACTCGCTGAATAGCATGTAGATGATACATATTGAATAATTTAAACATAGCCCCATCTATCTCATCTACGTGAACCAATTATGAGAAAACATTTTGCTGGTACAGATATATTAATTAATTGCATGATAAAAGAAGAATGAAATGCCCAGATTGCAAAGGCCAAGAATTCTTGGTAAAGTTGTTCATAGAACCTATAACGGCTTAATTTGGCTGAGAGCTCTGGCACATAACCCTGCTACTGGTTCTTTAAGGCTACTTCTTCCCTAACTGTGTTATAGTTGTACAGTATCACAGCTACTGGAATGCTTACAGCCCCGCCAAGAAGGTCGCCTCTAGACGGGTCGCTGGCAAGCACGAGAACACCCGGGAGGCAACGCCACGTAACAGGCAAGCAAAAGAGGTCCTGTTAGGGCCATCGTACTCCAACACGGCTGAAACTCTATCTCTTGCAAGAACAGAACTCCGAAGAGTGGTTAGTTTTATAACTGGACACTGGACGTTTCGGACACGTATGAACGAACAAGATGGGGTTCTCAACCCCCATTCTCTTGTGTAGGAAATGTGGGGAGGAGGAGGAGTCTGGACGGCACACCCTCTTCCACTGCCCGACCCCAGCTAGGAAGCGAGCACTCACCTTGGGTGGCGTTTTAGAACGTGACCAAGGTGGAGCACAGGCAAACCTCATCAAGGTAATATCAAGGTTCTCTAAGGACCTTTGATTGGATTAGGTTTGCAGTCCTATAAATGAGGGTGCACATTAAGCCTTTTTGGCTTAGGTTACTAGATTTGCAGCCAGGCTCTCCAAATCGTTAAAAAAGTCTATACTAAAATTGTCTTTTATTTTCTTTTTATAATTTAATTACTGCTTATTTTTTTACTGAATTTAAATTAACTTACCAACCAGAGGGTCCATCAGATAGTAAGTTAAGGCAGAGAGTTCTGTGCCAGTCCCTTATTACCAGCTGGCCAAGTGTGTATGTAAAGTGTGTGTGTGTGATTATGAGCCTAAGGCTATGGCTCGGTGGTGGTGCCCAAATTGCCGGGGTCGGGCTCGCACCTGCCCCCACTGATGACTATATTATACTGTCAGGGCCTGCTCTATCACGTGCCGCATTCCTCGACCTCTGGCGGCTCCTGTTTTTATAGAATTAGGAGTGTTCAAGGCGGTGTCTCACACCTCCAACAAGCGAGTTATTCGACTTAATTTCAATGATTACTCGTCATGGAGACATTGATGTAAAAATATAATAGTTTAGCTATCCTCGAAATGCACTTTGAAGACTAACTATTAAGTCTCTAAGGTCTATAAAATGTATTTACAAATAAAATGTTTGGAACCTTTAAAAAATATATACATAGAGTGGTAAACAAATGAGTGCAAATGTATTACAAACATAAGTAAAAAGCATTTTATTGGTACATTATTGATTTTCAGTTGAAACGTTGTCACCTAACCTAAATTTGTATTATGTATTTTACTGAGATTTTTCAATATCTGCAGCATCTTGTGTGAGTTTTAGTGAAGTAATAAATGTTTCCAAGAGACTAATATGGTGTCTAGTCTCGATTCCAACATAACTTTAAAGTTGTACCTCTATTCTTCTTCCATGGTTTGGGATGAACTAATAAAATATAAACATTTTTATAGAACAGTGAATTGGATAAATTAGCATACCTGTCCTATAAAATCATACGGGATACAACCATACAACTATTGTGTTTTTTGTAACTATATATATAATCAATGTAGTTAAAATCACAGACAAGACAGAAACAGAGGTCACATCCAATAGTGCACTGAAGAGTGTCGAGAAGAAAAATCACCAATCTGTCCACACCTACAGAGACCACGTGGTTCGGTGTTTGAGGCCGAGAGTCCACACCAATCACAGCAGTGTCATCAAGCTGGAGAGAAGCCCGGCACAAAAGGCACTAAATAAAAAGAGTCTCCTCTGCCATCGGTCAAACGGATGTCCAAGTCATTTGTGCGCGGAAACCGGGATGAACCGTCATCGACGTGTACCGCACATGGAAGTTCTTAAGGATCTTGTTGATCAAAATTAAGAGGGTTTTAAATACTGAAAATAAAATGTTGAATAGAGTTTATAACTAGAAAAAAGTTAAGATATGAGACAAACTAACTTATTTAGATTTAATAGGACACCCATAAACACCCAAAAGTGTGGCGGGTTTGAACATGAGAACTTAAAACATTGTGTCCATTGAGACTGAGAGAAGACGACTGAGTCCTTCCACGCGTTCAACGCTGATGGAGCAGTGTTTGTATTTGTGAACCAATGGGGTTAGAGAATATAATCACCTGATGATCATATCGTACAAAGAATGTATATTTAAAGCTTCAACTATGTGAAGATTGTCTCTCTCAGTTGTGACTTACAAAACTAACATTTTACAACAGGTAAAACATGGACTAACTAAATTAAAATAATTAACATAAAAACAACTTAAATATTAAACAATCGTATTAATTGATAGCACATATTTATAAGCACATGCGTTAGTTTAAATCCCTGTTAGAGGTGTACGCTGTGATCACAATAGAGAAGACTCCGCTTCTTTTTTATGTGTAGTAGAACATCTATATTTTCATTTACAATTTAACACTACATATCACTACGTCCATTATAAACTCTCCATACTGGTTGGAAGGGTTTAATTAAGATGTACACCGTGATGTTTTGTAAACCGACATTATTTTCTCAAAGTTTAAAGAGGAAATGGGTAACTGGATTAAAATTATAAGGCGCAGACTAGGGGGGTCAGTCTAACAATAGGGCGGTTGCTGGCAGTTCGGACGCACATCCCATCGTGCCTTGAAATATGTAATTTTTATGTTCCAAGGTGTAATAAATAAAACTGGTTAGCCATTCGTCTCGCCATCAACATTATAATGACATGGTGGCCCCTGGCTGGAGACTATTCATAACGATGTGGGCCCGGCTGGAGGCTAGCCAGTCAGGAGCGACCTGGATGCTGATCAAGACATCAAGTGTCAGGAGTGCCTGGAGGCTTACTAATGTATGCAGTTCTCCAGCTACGGACCTGCAAATCACAGCATGATACTTGCTTATCAAGTGTTTGCGATCTGCTAAGTGTGTATCGCACAGGTGGGGCTCCAGTGTATAACGTATGAATTTATAATTGGAAACCGACTTCTCTTTGATAAGAACGCTTGGCTCTGATGGTCGGAAATCACTGGGTAGAAAACTGATCTTGGAAAGATCTGTGGCGTTGGGTAGTTCAATTTTGTAATTACAATTACGACCGTATTCATTTTGTCAGTGAATTCCCGGACTGAATAAAAAGCACTACACTTTAAAGCTTACCTTAAAAAAGTTGACCATTTAATAGGCTTGGTGAATTTCTTTTGAATTCCAACGAATTGTTACACTGATATTAGAACTGGCTAAAATTATACTTTGTTCAAAAGGAAATCTATATGCTTGTAGTTCTGCTCAGCTAACAATTGTTAGATATCTTCCAATATTAAATAACCATAAATAGTATAAAATCTCAGATAATTAATGACTTTTATGACTCAGTACTATTTATTATTTATCAATTTTATCTCTATTAAATAAATATTTATTAATATATAATGGTTTGTATAATTAGTTTTTTAATTAGCATAATACGTGTTGGTATATATGCTGTACAAGTAAACTTCACACAACACAAATTTATTACAATATAAGCACATAATGCACAAATTTATTACAATACAAGTACAAAATGCACAAATATTATGGTGATCGCTTTCGGTGAACCACGCTCACCTTCCTCAGACTAGAGGGATTCACAAAAGAATCTTTTGTGATTCTTCTCATTCTTTTGTGAATCCCTCTGGTCTGAGGAAGGTGAGCGTGGTTCACCGAAATCGATCACCATCATATTTGTGCATTTTGTACTTGTATTGTAATATATTTGTGCATTTTGTGCTTATATTGTAATAAATTTGTGTTGTGTGACGTTTAATTGTACTGTTTGTATAATATAACAAACAAATTCTCTACATCGCTTTAGTACGTGAAAAAAATCTTACCTAGCTTTCAACTTACTTAAACACTAGTTTGTAACAAATTTTAATGCATCAGAATAACATTTAAATATATCACTTGAACATTTTGAGTAGGATAATTTTAAATGATATGCTTGTTATAATCTTTATTCCTGTAATGATGTGTAAATACCAAAACATGATTGAACGTAGAATAATTGACTCACCCACCCACGCAACTATGAATTTTAAATACAAACGGACAATTGCGTTTACTTTATACATGCAATATTTGTGTGTACTTTTTATCGATCTCTTCTTTCATAATAATCAAAACCTAAATTTTATCATGCAGTCTCAATCCTAGATCACCATTTTAAAGCATGTTCTACATCTGATCCTAAATGTTTAACACGAACGTAATGTTAATGTACGAGAAATACGAATTAAAATGTAGCCTACATATCCAGATTTTACTTTGAAATGTTTATCTAGTTTTATAAGTTTTTATAAACTAGTGTATTTATATTTAAAAAAATGGAGATACAAACATATTTTTATTATTTTTACCACTGCAACGTATATACGGAGACTGTTTTATAAACATGTCCAAAACCACTCAGTGCTTGGAAGTATCGCAGCTCTAATTCAACTTCGATTCGTCCACAACAATAATTCGTGCACCCAGGTTGGTTTGTGATTGCTGGTGGGCTAATAACAGCTATATTGTTAGCGTGCCTAGGAACAATAACCGACTATAGAATGTTCGTATTGGACGACTCTTGCTTCCCAGTATCGCATGACTCTGGCCTGTAAAGACTACCTTCACTCATGCCTTATGCACTTTGATGGCCAATTTGAATTCATTGCTCGATGGATGAATGGTGGTGGTAATTTGAAAACGCGTGTGACTAGAAAGAGTGAAGAGCAGGTGGCTAGATGATGAAAAACAATTTATAGTGCAATCTATGTCATTTCGTGAGAGCCGTAATGACATGTTTTTCATTTTTTTAAGAAAAACATGTTAATCCCTTCAGTTATGTGAAATAAACGTTGTTATAAAAAATTAAACTTGTACTTCGAACAGTTTTGTCCTATGCTTGATTAAAATCAGCAAAATGTATCACTTCTAATGCAACAATTTCTAGTTTAAAGGTTTAAATTTTTTTTTATTTTTCCTACCTCAATCGAAGATACATTAACTAAGTTTGATGCTGAAATTGCGAAATAATTAACTCACTGAAGGCCGATTGCACCACCTTAATAGTTTTTTTAGTTTTTTTTTTTTTAAATAGTTATATTCCAAAAAATCTAAAATCATACAATTGCTACTGTTTATAAATCATACATAGAATTAATACAATGAAAATGTCCTACTTCCATTTTAAAAATTCATATTTTCAATATGTATGTAAAGTGAATGGAAATAGACGCCTGTTGATTTGTTACTATCATTCTAATAAAAGATAAGTTTTTGACAAATGAATAATATTTGGAAGATCATCTACCACCATCAGCCAGTGGAACAATCGAAATCTTCTCAAACTTGTCATATGAGAAGAGTTCAATAGAGTTAGCCTAATTGATAATAGCAGTATAAGATCATATTTTGTCATCTTACGGAAAAAAGAAACCCAACGGAATGTACTTAAATACCAGATTGATTATGTAATTGAAAGCGTTTCATTAAATCAAATCAACTTTATTGCTATTAGTCAATGTAAAATATGAAATAGACAACGTGAAGTCTAATAATGACAAAATACAATATGAACTTAGCATTTATCTATTTGTGATGAGGTATTTTTTTCAGTAGGTCATAAGAATACGTTGTTATGTATTTTAAATAATAGCTATGTTTTATATAAAACTCACGGGAAATGTTACTTGAATGTTTGCCAGTTCTATAAAGTATAACGAATCAAAACCCTCTATCAGATAACTAAACATCAAGATTGGATTTAATTGGTTTCTGAAAAATATTAAAATAATGTAGTGTTTACGTGGTCAGATCAAAGTTTTTGGCTGAATAGACTAAGTGGTCTTAAGTCCGAGGGAGTCACGAGCTGTAGGTTACTGAGGCTGTTGAGATGGAAAACTACAGTTTTATGTTAGATGAAATAGGCTGTCGGTACAAACTGCCGAAAACGTTGAGAGTCTGAGTTATAGCTATTGTTTGTTTTAAAATACAAAAATGAAACATAAACATACTCATTTTCACTTATAATGAATCCCAGATTGCCCCTACAAGTCTGCTTTATTTATGGAACACTTAAGTCCCTGTTACTCGGTACTACCGTACTGTATTATATTCGTAATTTTATAACCCATAGTCCATAAATTGATAAACAACAAACCAATAAACTCAAGATATATTTAATTTTGACATAAATATAAAGAAAATATGTAATAATGCGGAAATCGGGTGCTCTAGCTTGAAACACAAATCTAGTATCCACTCATTTATCCCTGACCGATGTAGAGGGATAACTAGAGGGGTTCATTTTGCCTACTCCCAAAATCTTAATTAAAATTGGAGATTTATTCAAGCGAAAAAAATCGTTAACCTCTTCCAGGACAAATTTCCTCTATATAGGCTGCTTTATTATTAAGCCAGCTAGCTCTCGAAAAAGGTCTATTAAAAACGTATTTAGGGAATAAAATACAAGTTACAAGCAAGTTAACTATCTCATTATTAATGGCATCAAATGTGCCATAGAGGACATATAAGACCCTCGAAATGGTTTTATTATTATATATCTTAATGTCCACCAGTATGCCACTGTCCTGGAAAAGGTAAAGGCACTGAAATATCTACTAATTATATATATCGCAAACAAACACTTACATATTTGCTTGTTCAGTTTTTTGTGTTGATTTTGTTATATCCGCTAAGGTCTATACCAATTCAAGGTACTTTGGAGTATGTTATAGTAAAGTTTTTTTAATTCCATAGCCGTATGCATTAATTGATTTATTTTGAAATAAAGAACTAAGAATTTGAAAAACTCTTAACTACTGGTACTATCATCATAATTTGAAACACTTTTAGGACAAGTATTAGTTTCAATAAAAATTTATTTTTCTACATTTACCAAGAGAGAAGCGTTTGTGAAAGATTTATTTCGCTAATAAGGTGTGCCAACACTCACCGGTCACCGGTAACTACTCACCACTGACTCATCCCGGAAGTTCTGAATAGCTCGTTCCGATAATGTCTCAATCAAGGCTTCCCAGAAACACCACGCATCATTTCCCCTAACCCATTTAGGACATTGTTGTTAGGGAAATTCTGTTTACGGTGGAGATAAATTGAGATGTAGTTAGTGGGCGCTCGTTATCGCCGGACCTGTGAATGGGTCGATTTCGTAGAACACAGATCAGCTGATCACATGACGCCTTACCTGTGACCACAGAGTACAGAGAAACGTGTTACTTTATACTATGTGCGATAAATTACGTCTGGTTTCGTGTTTAGTTACCTAAATACCTGTTAACTGTGTTAAATGACCACAAAATACTCGTCTAGCTTATTAATATTCGTTTAAAATTAATAATGAGCCAACTTAAAAGTGTAACTGTTACAGTAGAATTACATCCCTAGTCCAGATTATTTTCAAGCCATTTAAAACCAGGAACACAAAAGATGGTAAATGTGTGAGTTATTTTAACTTCTATAGATTATATCAATGAAAGTATAGTAATAACGTTTTATAAAATTTTAGTTTTTAATACATGATGGGTAGCATCCCGTGATCAGCTTGGATAGCAAACATGATCATCTTGTGTATCAACCCATGATTAACTTGGGTTACTACCTTTGATCAGTTTAGATAGCAAACATGATCATCTTGTGTAGCAGCCATAATCAAATTGGATAGCTACCCATGATCATCTTGGATAGCAACTATTATCATCTTGTGAAGCAACCCATCATCAAATTAGGTAGCCACCCATTATCAGCTTGGATTGCCACCCGTTATATACTTCAGTAGCAACCATAATCAAATTGGGTAGCCATCCGCTTTCAGCTAGGGTAGCCATCCATGATTTACAATGGCAGCAGTCATAATCGGACTGGTGACCACCCGTGATCAACTCGGATAGCTACCCCTAATCAACTTGATTTTCTTGGTTTGCAGCTTGTGAAAATGCAAATGGGGTTTTGAGGTAGTTCAGCTATCGTTTATTAAAAATTATAGCAAATTCATCGTTTTCCACAAAGTATAGTTAGTTAATTGTTTTCAAAAATGATGCTAAAGTAGTAATTGTTGTGGTTTAAATATCTTCTTTGTGATATCCTTCCAAAATAACTTTAAATTACATTGTCATAAGTTAGACATTCAGGCTCTTAAATTAAAGAACTTGAACTTTTAATTAATTTATTAATTTACTAATTTTTTCAATCCTTACCTTTGCTTATTGTAGTTGTTCATATTTATTTTATTGGCTCACATCAATACATTTTTATGTTTTTTTTTTTTTTTTTATATTGTTTGGCTTAACAGAAAACGTGTTCTTATATTTTCAATTTATTTCTTTGGAAATTTTGTTTTACATAAACAAAGTATTCTCGTTCAAATCAATGATAAAAATCTAATACATTAAAATCCATATTAGCTTTTTAGCATCATTAGCATCAAAAATTACTTTCAAAGCATCCTGTGACCTTATTTCTATACTAACAAAATACGCTTATAATTATTTTATCGTTAGTAGAAGGAAAATTGTGCAGCTTAAAATTACACAGTAATAACAATAATTAATTATTCATAGATTATATCGCATGAAGTGTCCCCATATCTATTAATTAGGCTAAATTAAACAACATACTCCTACAAGTCTATAAAAAGGTGAAATCAACACCAAAATAAACATCTTCATAGCACAAGGTGCCATGATAAAAATATAAAAAACCTTTTATCGCCAGAGTATTAAAGATAAACTCCAAATGCCTTGTACGTGTATCTAGATAAGATCGGCACTTGCAGGTGAGGAGTACACGGTAGGTGGCCGAGACGATGGAGACGTGAGGGGCCACTCTCACACATACACCTACACCGTCAGCTGGTACTCCTTCCCCCCACCCTACTTTACTGTGTTTGCAAGTTATAAAATACCCACGCCCCTTGACTTTTCACACTACAGTACTGAAATGCGTGGCTTGTATTAATAAAACTGAGATGTGCGGCTTCATTAGCGGCAGCTGTTAGAAGAATGATCTCACCGCCAGACGGAGCCACTCTAAAACTCACTTCAGAGTTATTGAAGTTAAGCTACAACTACACTGTATGTAAAGTATTCAATGGTTTCTGGAAATAGAATCTTGAAATTATAGACAATTTATTATTTTGTGTATGTACTCGTATTAATCAAATCAATATTTATTGCAGCGAGTAGATAATATAACTGAACATGCTTTTATAAAATGTTCATGGAAAACTTAAATTATTAATCCCAATAGTATTAATAACTTTTTAAAATGTTTAAGCTGTTAAATCTGTAATTTAACTGACCCGGACTCAAAAATCTTGAAATTCAATAATTTGAGTATTCAGTTTCATTTGTTTGAATAAATAACCATAAATATTTTGGCTTTATTATCTAGTTATCCAGGTTTTCAGTGTTGACGTTTTTAACTTATAAAGTATTAAAGCATTTTTATTGAATATCCCTGATAGTTTATTGAGTTGGTTTCACGTTCTAATTTAAAAAGCGTGTTTATGTGGAGGTTGTAGGCAATATAAACCGGTAAGATAACTTCTTCAACAACATTTTACCATTATGCAATATTTGTTAATTCTGCATACTTTCGAAGGTTATATAAACTAAAATTGTATTAAATACAATCGAAATTGGATCGTCTACAGATCCAAGCTCTTACGTATTACTGTGTTACCAAGTATGTGACAGTTAATGATGTAGTTTAGTTTTATTAGATTAGTTTTTCATTTCTACTCAATGACAGTTAAAAAATCCTCAGTAAAGGCTGTTATCAATATTTTAACATGTCATCATATTTTTCTGACTTTGTTTATTTCAACGTCTTTATCAGTCTACTACGTATAACGAACAGAATATAACGTATATTGATTATCGATCCCAAACAAAATTCCGAGCTTCCCTGTATGGCAGTCAGCTTTTCTTCTGCTGCTTTGATACAGCGTTCGTCACATGGGTAAAAAGTGGTAGTTGAAAAAATGCGATTAATGTGGTTTCGTTAACATTCCAGCGAGTGGAAGAAGTCCGAAGAATGCGATTCAAGGTGTTCGATATACGGGGATAACGAGATGTCGGACTTTTGACTGGTGAAATCTGTTTTCCCCTTGAGTCACTCGTTTGACAATGACGCCACACCAAACTACCCAAGTACACTCGTCACAGGGTGGTCACCCCTGGCAATACTTTGATGGACATTAGTGGATTTCCTTCTTTCAACTCCAGTACAATGGTATACAAGACCCTTTTAACAGATTACGTTCTATTGTAGACTCTTGTTGTAACATACTAAGATGACTTTTTAAACTTTAGATAATTAATCTGTTTCATACTTTTATGTTCAAAAGAAACATATTGGTAATTATATAGCTTAACTTGAAAACAAATAGCGTATTGTGTAGAGAATCACATATAAACTGTTATACTCGTATAAAGTGAGTTGTAGCCACCTGCTGTTTGCAATTACAGATATCTAGATAAAAAACCTTATTGAAGTGATTTCAAAGGATTACCAAAACGATTTCAGCTGTAAGTAATCTTTAGAAAACTAACAACAGCCATTACAATGTGTTTTATATTTTGGACCTTCAACTTTCATGAATTGTAAAAGCACATTTTAGCCGACTTAAAAATCCTCTCGTAAAAATAAGCAAGAGTATTAAACAATAAACAGATGTAAAAGTTAAGCTATCAATTAAAAACGTGTTTTAATCACACATTAAATCAACACATTTTCTAGCTGTAAGTAGTTTCGCCAATTAATATAGCAACCACTTACTTAAAATATAAGAAATATGCGGTCACTTGTACATAGTTTTGATATTATTTTGTAACTTACTAGCTGTTTACTCGTACCATGCTACGAGATTAACATATAAACATTACTGTGTTTGTTTATTTATAGTAGCTTCGCGTACAACCTCCATCATCCAATACGCTTGTGAGCGAAGCTAGGCCTGCGTCCTCAAATGAACACTTTGCTATAGGCCTCACCAAGAAAAGAACTGTATTGCAATGACTTTTGGTTTTGGGGGCGTTGGATTCCATAAACATTGTATTTTCTAAAATCTGATGGTATATTATGAATCAAGAGTAACGTACCTTAAGCCTAATACCCTAGTTGTTTGTATGTAAAATGCTTAATTAAATTTGTTTTTCATTTTTAACAGCTGATGATTAGCTAAATAATTAAAGTAACTCGATAAGAATAACATTGAAACTTTAAAGGAAAGTGGGGTGGAGCCCTTGAGTTTGATGTTAATAAAATAACACTAGAAACCTTTCCGGGAGTGAACTGTACAACTTCTCAAAGTTTCATAGCGATTCGATGATTGGATTAATAATGCATAAAGGACAAACATACATATATTCCTTGTTACAGTGAAGATAGTAATACATATTTACGACTCTCATGTTTACTTGATTGTAATACTCTCAGACTATTACATTAAATCGATGTTTGCCTGGCTTATGCCACTTGGTTACCTGAATCACCATTGCCTTGCACTTATACAGTTTTGAAGCAAACGGCACAGTACAAGAAGACCTACATGACTGAACCGATGTTTTATTGTGGAATATGATATTGTTTAGCGCTCTCTCTCTCTCTCTCTCTCTCTCTCTCTCTCTCTCTCTCTCTCTCTCTCTCTCTCTCTCTCTCTCTCTCTCTTTTTCTCTCTCTCTTGGATCTTTTCCGTTATACGTATACCACTATTTAAATATATTGAATAATACATTTTAACCATTTTTTGGTATAAATAACGGAACACGGTATTCAATTTATTGATTTAAAACATGTTTTCCTCATTTTCAACCTTTAGAATCCCAATACATCGAGGCCGCCCATATACATCGCGCCGCGGCAGTTATGGTTAGGTTAGGTTATTATATTGTAGAATGAACCTGTAATTTGTAAAAACATTCTACAATAGGCTATGCTAACCTAACCTAACCATAACTGCCGCGGCGCGATGTATATGGAAATATTTTGGGATTGCTGACACATAACGGAAAAGATCCGACATTAAATAGTGGTATACGTATAACGGAAAAGATCCTCTCTCTCTCCCTCTTTTCAGGACTAATTGTTCAAATCACCCGTCCATTCCCGTACGATAGTATTGACGCTCCAACCAACCCATTCTCGTTATATCGTATTCACCCTCCCACCCAAGCTATCCCCATACGATTTTAATGACCCACCATACTATCCTTTTACTTAATATGTTATTGACCCTCCCACCCACCCTTTAACGCACGAGGTATTGGCCCACCCTTCCTTATACTTATTGTTCTATTTGCCAACCCACCCGTCCAAACACGCACGGTAGTATTGGCCCACCCAACCTCTATACGTAGGGTTATATTTTTGAAGTGAATTTTCATTGATACTTTTTTTAACACTGTGAAAATAATCCAGATGATTGGCAGACAACTTAGTGAGCCTTTGCGTCAAATTCTGGGGAATTATGTACCGTCCCAAACACAGTCAAAGACTTTGAAAGGGACGGAGGTCCTTCGAAGCAGGAAGCTTCGGCTTTCAACTACTCTTTGCGTTTCCTTAACGTTAAGCAATTTTATTTGAAATTTATAATCAGAAATGTAATATTTTAAATTTGTTGATAGTTGAAAATAAGAATGAAATGTTATTTACGTTTGTATTAATTTTTTTGAGGATTGTTGTTTTCAACCGAAATTTATTTTAACCACAAGTATTTTTATCTGATATATTTCTTAAAAGTACAATATCTATAATAAGTACAAAAACAAAACCTATAAAATTGATTTAGCTCTGTATTCTGTTTTATACTGCATTCAACTCTCTCCCGGAATGCATGTTTTGGAAGGCACGTATTGAAACTACTTTTACATGAATCTTTTTACAGAGTCAAAGATTTATATTAATTAAAATTATCTTATAAGAATTATTAAAGAATTAACCAATAATTTTAATAATATTACTTAGTCCTAAGAAGAACTTTATTTTTACATTATCTAATCATTACATTACATTTATTGTTGACGTGTCATACAATTGTTTGTTTGTAACAACAAAGATATTCGAGTTCTGAGTTCGTAACGATTTATATATGTATAAATTTTATCTAAGCGTTTCATAAAATCTTTAATTTCTTATTATTTATTGATCTGCCTCTAAAGTATTTATCGTTAAATGACCTTCTTGTTTAGTAAAGTTGACCATTTTGTATTTTACAGTCCGAAATTAGTAAAATGTATGTTTTCCAAATATTGTCATTGAATATTTCTAATCTCAATTTATTAGATATATTCAACTGTTTCATAAATTACGGTGTTTAGGCTTACTGTCGGCGCAGAAATTATGTGCACTCGAGTTTGAAGATTGTTTTCTAAGAAACTAAGAGGCACATGAAAACTCCAATCATACCATCGTTTTCCTCGTTTATTTGTGCGTTAGATATATAAATTTTAAAATGTTATGTATGTTCTAATAATTTGTATCTTAGTGGGAACAAAAAAAGTACAGGAGTTTTAGCTAATTTGCACTGTACATCATATTTACACAGTCATTACTCAATAACCCGTTCATTTAGTACATTTATACTTTGATAAGTGATGGGAATTTTTCCTATAAGTTTTATAAATTGTAGGATTTTAAGCTTTCAAGAAAAAAGTTCTCATCAATTACCTGAAACATTGTTTTCTTGGCTTTTAGAGGTCGTAAAATTAATTATTTGACCCTGTTGTAATCCTTATTACATACATAGTTACGATACATCATTTTCAAATTTGTAAGAAAGCGCAGTTATTTTAAATATATTTAAATCAATCTAAAATAACCTTAAATTGATAAACTTAAATTGATTTAAATCAATATAAAATGACTGCATTTACTTATATCTATGAAAATGATGATCGTAACTATATATGTAATAAGGATTACAATAAAACCAAACAATGAATTTTACGACCTCTAGAAGCCAAAAAAAAAACAATGTTACAGGTAATTGATGAGAACTTTTATTATTAAAAACATACAATCATAAAATTTATAAGACTTATAGGAAACATTTTTATCAACCCAGTATGAAAATTTAAAAGCGCTAAATGAACGGTTTTTTTTAGTAATAACGGTGTAAATTTCATATACAGTGAAAACTAATTAAAATTCCGGCAATTTTTTGTTCCAACTAGGATATCAATTATTAGAAATTATGACAAAATTTTGAAATTTACATTTCATAATGCACAACTAAACGAGGAAAACAATGGTATTATGGGAGTTTTCATAGGCCTCTTAGTTTCTTAGAAAACAACCTTCAAACTCGGGTGCACATAATTTCTGCGCCGACAGTAAACAATTATTTATTTTAAACGCATAATAGATGCCAAAATTTTTACAATTAACACACAAATAAAATGTTAAAATCTGATTGAACGTTGTCTAATGTTTTAACCCTGTACAGCGTCTTTGATGTTAAGATGCATAATTGTTTTGTAACGTTTATAACAATATATAATTGTAATGCATGCCAGTCTAGAGACACATCCCATCAACGACGGCTTTCTAATCTTTAGCCGCTTAGGTAAATTACCATAACAAGTTCGGACAACACAGCCACGGACCACCAGCTTCATTCCCATTACTTTTTCTTTTTGACTCCTCCTATTATGCCTTAAAAATCAGCGTGCAGAATATATTTTCTTATCTCTGTAAAAAAAATTGTTACTTATAAAACTAAATAGCAATGTTACCATTTGGGTTGATATGGAATGTAAAGTTGTAAATATCCCATATAACTCAATAATCAAATAAGTTGTACCATTGATGTTATACACAAATAGAATTCCCATTCCATTTTAAATGTTAAGTCTCAAAACATCAGGTGTTTTTGTGGTCCATTGTGGATCACGCTAGTGCAGTCACACGTAAATGTAGTGCAGTTTGAAGCAGCTGTGATTGCGGGCCCTAACTAACAAAATTACACCCCTAAGACTTACAGGGTGACCTTTGGGGTCTTTGACGCCTCCAGAATATTATTTGGATTTTTATAATTTTTAGAATTTTCCATGCTTAAATATTTTATCGATCAGAGGTTGATAACATATTCTGGAGCATTGTGAAAAGTACCGTATTTAATCGTCGTTTGAAAGATGCTTTAAAATATTTCAATGCACATAGTAACTATAGGATCAACATTGAAGATTATAACAGTATAAGTACAATGTCAATAGTTTATTTCCTGTTAACCACACTAAAGTAGTCCGATGACTTTTGAAGCGGTGTTGCCATATCGCTACTGATCACTACAGGTTTCTGTTATGCCATAGTTATAATCACTTACTGTCCGGTTTTGGATCATCAGATTCCTCTTGGCCCTTTGCTACAAGCTGTAAATGAAACAGTTAATTTAAAAAATATCAGTACCTTCAAAAGATTTTTAAAAAGTACACATTTAAAAATGAATTATATAATGGCCACATTCCCGATCTCGGTAAATTTACGAATTTGCGGCCAATTAAATACATTTGTATATATTGACAGATGTTTTATTTACTTTAACAAATTTTGAGACAAATTATGAGTATTCGTAAACTCTCACCTAGCAACATTGTCGGACGCGGTGTGAAGAGGGGGGATTCAGACACACAATCCACCATCGGACTATTTTCATGCGGTCTACTATAGTTAGTAACACAATGCAAACAGCGTTTAATATAAGTATTCGTTAATGGAATTTTAATAGTAACGTTATTGAATGAGTTGTTTTAACTTAATTAGGTTAGCTAAATTTTTTAACAATAAATATCGTTGCTTATGTTAGATTTTAAGATAGTTTAATAAAGTCGAAATTTAATGGTTCCATATAGGCCTATGATTTTAAAATATTTTTTTTAAATATGAAATAACTCATTATTTAAGAAGATTTGTCTTTTTAATAATTGAATATCACATAGGCCTGCTGACTACTGATTAACATGTATACAGTTGAAGATGGAAGAGTCCAATAAATTAGTGCTGTCTTGTTGATTTTATTAATTAATAATTAAACAATAATAACTATTTGTAGTACCTAGGTATTTATTTATTATGTACAATATCTTTTAATACAAAAATAAATAAAAAATGTACTGTACTTATAACCTTTTACTGATTTTATTACAATTACTACTTACTCCAACAGGTAGTTTGATGTAATTGATTAACTTAACAAGTCTTTACATTTCTTTACGGTGTTATTTTAGGGTTGTGTTAGATAGTACTTTACAGTCCTAACTTCGCCCCTTTAATAAAGGCATTTTTTCATTTCCTTTCATTACATTTTTAAAAACGTTTCATATAGTATGTTGTATCCATACTTAACTATTTTCAAAAAGAAGTATGAACTAAAATGTTGTAATCAGATAAGTAGGCCTATGTATAAGTAATTGTTTTTACAATACATACGGTTTGTAAAATATAAATGAATTTTGATATTTAATTCAGTTGTGATAGTTTATAATTTAAAATATATAATTGATTGTGATATTTTTTATACAAAAAAAATGTGCATTATACTTATTGGAATGTTCAAAACAGATATATTTCCTTTAAAAGCCGATATATGTTTACATACGAAGAAAATTCACTGCTAAGGCATATAGATGTTCGTTATATTTGAACAAATCACTATAAAATTACTCAATGTAAACTAAACCATAGCTCTACCATCAAGACGTGTACTATGCTTAAATCAACAGACGCATGGATCAGTTTCTTCCTCTAATTACGGACAGAATGATTGTAGCCGCGTGTTGGTTTCACTTAAATCTAAAATTTGAATTGTATTTTAAATCAACTAAAAAGTAAATAAAACTATTATGTAAATAAACTTTAATCGTTATGAATGCAACATTACTAGCATAAAAGCTTATTGGTGTACAGTAAATTTATATAAACTATATCAAATATACATAGATATTAATTTGAAGAGTTCTTCAATACAAGAAATAATAGAATATTGTGATTAAACAGATTGTTGTAGTGACTAAATTATTCTCATGTCAATAGGAGATTTTTATATTATCTGTATAAATTAAAATCCTAAAAGTGTAATTTTACTAATTCGGTGTGCTGATTAAAATGAACCTTTTTGAAACGAGCTCTCATATTCATTCTGAAATACTGTAATTAAATATGTACGTCAGCGTGGAGGAGCAGCGGACCGTGCTGGCTCGGCCACTCTTTATAATTACTGCTGAGGCTATACATACCTACCTTCTTAATCTTGAACTACTCGTATTTCGGTGGTATGAAATGAGCGCGGAAAGTCAAGTCACTTTTATTTAATATTTACTCTTATATACACCATATTTGCTGAATTGATAAGCTTTTTATTATTTATATCGAACTATAATTAATCAATTACCTGTTTATCAGCGAATACAAATTAAAGTTACATTAAATTTTTAGTTCTTATCAGACTTTAATCTAACTTAGTATAATTGTATATATTTCACTATATGTTAGTAAGATGATTCAGTGTTGGCTTTTGAGTAAATTTAACAGTGTTGGTTTATTCAATCTTCCATCAGGCTATTAAAAAAGTAAATTAGTTAAAAGATCCTAAAAATTTTAAATTAATTACAGGTAGCATTAAAAAAATTATTCGGGTTCAGTAATATATATCTCTAATCTGACAAATGTTCCAGAAGTGGGGAGTTCAGTAGTATAAAACTATATAGTGTAACTGTATAACATTTTTTACTTTTTAAACTTGCCAAAAATCACAATTCTAGCAATTCCTCTCTTTATTTTATTTAAAAATTATCAAAATGTATTATTTTACATTTAAAACTGTTTATAAAGATATATGAAATGTTTAAAAGGACCACCTTCATAAAATCATATGAATAAACTAAATATCCTTGAAAATTATACATTATTTAAACTAACATAGACATTTGTTTCGCTTTGAGGTAATTTTATAGAATGATCATAAAAATTGTTAATCATGCAAAAAAAGTATTTTAATAAAGAATGATTCTTTTTTCCAAGAAAGCTCAGAATGTTTTAATGAATTTATATAGTAAGTATTGTTTTCAATGTACCGTATTTTGAGAATTTGTTTTGTATCCTAAAAAATTCTTAACTAAAATGTTATTGATACACTGCTTTGAAACAAGCTACAAAACGAACCATAATTCATAATATTTTTAATAGTTTTATAATAACAGGGAATACAAATTTAAAAGATACTAAAATTCAATTAATAGTGTAGTTATAAAAACAATTTAAAAAAACGCACAGAAAGCACAGACTAAGCAAATCCAAGACTTGTAAACTGTGAAAATCTGGGAAAATTGACTGTGTGTTTAGATATATGTGTTATATTTACTTAGTAAACAATGTACAATGTTGTTGTTAGTGTATATTATTTTCTCACATAATGGTTTTATGATGTTGTTATTCTTAATCATGACTTTAAAATTCCATTACTTGAAATATTAAAGTCAAACAAGATCTACATTAGTATAATAATAAAATAGTAATTCTAATTGTATAAATAAATGTGTAGGCCTACCCTAGTATAAAAATTATTAAAATGCACTAAATATAAATGAATTGCTCTAACTATCCATTCATCTGACCTAAGTCCAACCTAAAAATTGATTACTATATAAATTGAGGAACGTTTACAAACTACTATACTAAAACATGCACGCGCGCACTCTAACGGCCACTAACCGCACTACAAGGAGGCTAGGCTACACACAGCACGGTTTCAACATCATTTATTTCGATAATCATTGAACACGTGTTTATAAACCGAAGCTATTTACTGGCTTTGTGTTTAATTAAAATTATCTTACTTGACTTACTGAAGTGTTAATTGTATTCGAATACATGAATTTATGATTTATGAGTATCAGAGTGAATAGAGTAATATTCATTCCGTCTCCTGTTATGGATAACAGAAACGCTATATCACACAAGAAACGGTTTCACCTACATTTTGAAATAAATTAAAACTGAATTAAAACAACTGTAAAGTCTATGTACATGTATTTGTACATAGAGGTATGTCAAATACCTCTGAATAGTGATTTGATTGCACGTTTTAATATTTTTACTTACAAAATTAAAAACAAATTCGATTTTATATACTAGATTAAGTTTCTGAACTAAACTTGTAAGAAAATAGGAATAGACATTTCTGATGTATTGTTTCCCATTGTATGAATCAGTGTGTCATTTAATATTCATAAATTTACGTTTGATTTAAACGTAGCAAATCAAAAACATATTTGAAACATATTAAATTATTTACTATTAGTGCTTCATCTTCAGTTTAAAGGATCGACAAGCGACAGCTGCTTATTAGTATTTATTAGTAAATGGGTAGGCCCTCGTTATAGGTTGTGTAGCATTATTTGGACCTTTTCCGTTATTTCACTACCACTACTGTTTTATAGCAATTATGGTTAGGTTAGGTCAGGTGGCTACTAAAGTTGATCACAAACTGGTAAATCCAATTATTGACTTATTTTACAAAGAAGACAAAGATTTAGTAAAAGGTCCAGTAGTTTTTTTCTGTCTCCTCAAACATCCGTGTGGATCTTATCCGTTAATTCACTTCCACTGCTTTTTCCGTTACTTTACTACCACTAATTTTTTTATCACAATTACGGTTAGGTCAGGTCAGGTTAGATTAAGTTAGGTGGCTACTAAAGTTGATCACAAACTGGTAAATCCTATAATTGACTTACCACCGATTGCACTCTCCGTATGTAAGTTTTTGGAAAGCGATAAGCTAAGGCCAGCGATATCGGATTCCTAGCGGATAAGGAATACTACAGTGGAAACAGTTTTTAAGCAATATAAAATTTATCAAGCGGAAGTAAATTAACAGAAACAAAAAGAAAATAGTTGTTGTAATTGGCGGAACAGATCTTATTATTTTTAAACTGAGTGGAATTGAAAGGGAATTATTTAGTGGTTTTTCTTTCATACATTAAAAAAAAATAAAAACTGTTTATTTAATGATTGGTTTAAAAAAATAGAAACTGATAATTTTAGTTTCAGGGATGCATTTGCTTGACTACAAAATAGTTTCTAGTATTTTATAAATAGTTCTAGTAATCTAAGTGATTACTTTTAATTGTCCATTTTTACTTGACTTTTAACTTTTTATGGCTATAATGGTTTTCGTGAGATTTGACATTAAAGAATTTAAAAGGCTGCCATTTTTAACTAATTTAGTTACAGTAATGATATTTTACTTCCTTGTTTTACCTAATTAGCTACATAGACCTATATATACTAAATTTGAAGTTTCTATCTTAAATAGTTCTGGAATTATATAATAATTTATATATATAATTATTATACAACAGACAGTAAAATAGTCACCGTAGACCCATGTTTATATTGTGAAATATATTTTTCTTGACATAAGGAAAAATTTTTGATAAAAAGTTCCAAAGAGTTCCGAGACACCCTGTGTATATATTTGATGTTTTGTTTTGAAACACTTATTCATTTCTGTACTTGATGCTTGAGTGAAACCCCAACCCTCCCTGGTTTTATCAATCACTTTCGATTGACACATGTCAACAATAAAACATACACATACATATACATAAATTATACATCTAATCTTTAATACAGTCAACATTTATGAATTTAAATTAGTAAGCAATTTACTTTTGAATAGTGCGTCATATTTAATAGGGCAATGTTACTTTGCAATAATATGGTATACTTATTAAGAGTTTTCATCCTTCTTTACAAAGTAATAAGAAATGTTGACATGAGCAAAAATATTTTAGTAAAAATGTGTAGTAAAGTTATTTGGCATATAAATCTCAAAGAAATGTGTCTTTCAACATCATGTCAACAACAAACATGCTTTTTAATCCATGCCACCAGTCATAACATTGATACAACAGTATTATAATTCAAACTGTCTCACTCGTTTACAATTTACGATATAGTGAGGAAATGTTATCCATAAATACAGTGAATATATCCGCAACGCTTCCCGTATGAAGGGAAAAATCATAATTCTAAACAATTACATTTTCAAAAATAATATTTTATTTCTGAGATTTCTGCTCATAGGAATACAAAACTTTTTTGAAAGTTATTTGTTAGCATTGGATTGTTCATGAATGGTGAACAATACAGTATTTCGAGTCCAACGCTTCAAGAATTTAAGGAAACAATCACAAAGTTTCGACCAGTATGACAAATTCCTGTCGTCTTCAGGTGTTACTACCTTAGCTTTTAAAACTTGTGTTTCCCCCCTAACCCATTAAAAGTCAAGAAAACACTAAAAAAACTATATTTTTTAAACTACGGTACAGGTGTACTTCAAAGTAATGAAATGAAATGAAATTGAATGGAATGGAATTGAAAGGAATGGAATGGAATAGTATGGAGTAGAATATAATGGAATGAAATGGAATGCAATGGAATGAAATGGAATGGAATGGAATGGAATGAAATGGAATGAAAATGAAACGAAATAAAATGAAATGAAATTGAATGGAATGAAAAATATCTTTATTTAATCAGGTGAAGTTGGGACTAAAAAGTCCCTTCTTCCACTTAACCTGATACAAAAATAATTACAATTATACAATTGTTTTAATATAGTAATTACAACTGAATAAAAGTAACAATAACTAATATAATACAAACATTAATTATCCTAAAATAATTTAAATTAATAATCAATAATCATAGTGAAATTATATATGTAATTACAGTATCAAATAAATTAACAGACTTATAAATAAAAATAAAATTATGAAATGCTACTTACACCCTCACACACGCTCTCTTCAATTAGACCACACGCTCATTCACACATTTGTTAACTTAATAGCAAATCATAAAAACTAAAAAAAAAAAAAGAAACCTTACAACCACATTCATACGTATCCTCCAGATGTGCGCTGCACAACACCGGCCATCATCGGACCCGCAGGAGATAGGCATTAAACCTCCGGCCTGAAGCGATGATAACTATCCATGCTCCTCATACCAACTGGAATGGAATTCCACAGACGACAAGAATTTACTGTAAACGATTTATTGAATATTAAAGTTCTATGAGTCGGAATGCAAAGAAGCGAAGCACCTCTGCGTGTTTCCCGGCCACTAATGTGAGATAAAAACATAAAGTTATCATAAAGATATTTAGAAGACTTCGTATGCAATACCTTATGTAAGAAAGAAATGGTGTGAAATTCATAGAGCCCCTTAATTTTTAGTAAAGATAGTTGATCATAGAATTACGTTACATGATCTCTTCTTGAAAGATGAAATATAAATCTGATGCAGTAATTTTGTGCACGTTGAAGTCTCTCAGAGAGCTCGGCAGACGTGTCATTTATCACGACGTCACAATAATTAAAGTTAGTGAGAACTAGAGCCCTTACTAGCAACACTTTGACATTCAGTGGTAGGTAAAGTACAAACCGTTTCAAACTGTGTATGCCAGCTAACACTGTGTTACAAATTTCAGTTACCTGTTCAGCCCATCCTAAGGTCTTAGTAATGGTAAGTCCAAGGTTACGTACCTTGTCACTGTATTCAAGTGCCTGATTGTTGAGAATAAGTTTCGGGATTTTATTGGAGTTAAGTTTGTTAAGAAGTTTGCTGTAACCAATTATTATGACTTGGGTTTTATTTTCATTCATTTTCAATCCATGGTGGAGGGCCCAAGAACTAATAGCTTATATGTCAGAATTCATAAGAAATACACATCTGACCAAGTCAGTAATTGAAAAGTGGTGATAAATCTGCAAGTCATCTGCGTACAAGTGAAATTTAGAGTTTAAAATTACATTAATTATGTCATTGATACAAAGAGAGAATAAAAGTGGCCCTAGCACTGTACCCTGAGGTACACCTCTAGTAACAGATCTCCAGTGTGAAGCACCATTACCAGCTTTCACACACTGTCTGCGATCAGATAGATATGACCTCACACAGTCAACACAACCATCAGAAAATTCACTCCTCTTCAACTTAAGTAAGAGAAGAGGGTTAACAACGCATCGAAGGCCTTAGAAAAATCAAATAAAGTTAAGAGTATCAATTGTCTACTTTCCATGGCACGACGAATATCGTCAGTTATTTTTAGGAGTACAAATGTGGTACTGTGTTGTAGTCTGAATCCATATTGAAAATTGGACAGAATATTGTTACATGAGCAGCTACATAAATGATGATAGCTGCTCATGTACCACTCTTTGAAGGCACTTGGATAATGCTGGAAGGATGTTAATAGGTCTGAAATCAGAATGTGACAGGGGAGAGGTACAATCGAACATAGAACAATTGTATAAATATAAGTAAACGTCACACAACACAAATTTATTACAATATAAGCACAAAATGCACAAATATACTACAATACAAGCACAAAATGCACAAATATTATGGTGATCGATTTCGGTAAACCACGCTCACCTTCCTCAGACCAGAGGGATTCACAAAAGAATGGAAAACGGTGTTCAACAACTCAACACACCACGGTGTTCAGTTGTTGAACACCGTTTTCCATTCTTTTGTGAATCCCTCTGGTCTGAGGAAGGTGAGCGTGGTTTACCGAAATCGATCACCATAATATTTGTGCATTTTGTGCTTGTATTGTAGTATATTTGTGCATTTTGTGCTTATATTGTAATAAATTTGTGTTGTGTGACGTTTACTTGTACTGTATATGTACCAACACGTATTATGCTAATTAAAAAACTATTTATAAATATAAGACACAGTATTTATTTTATATATTATTTTGTATAATTGTGTTATGTGTGATAGTTTTTAAACAGTCAACTGAGTTTTTAACCAAATAGATTTTTAGTGGTTTCTTGAATTAGTATGGGCTAGGAGAAATAACTAGTTTTAAATGTAGGCTATGTTAGTAAGTTACACCTGAAGACGACAGGAGTTTGCCATACCTGTCGAAACGTTGTGTTTGTTTCGTTAGAATCTTGAAGGATTGGAAATCTCCAAATATTGTCTACAAATCTCAAATATAACAACTTTTAGAAACCCTTGTCGTGTTAAACGTACATGAAAAGGGTGTATTCATTGGTCTTTTGGAAGTATGTATCTATTTCAGCATATTTTATAAACATTCGTCTACAAAACAAATTATTTTTTAAGCGTATAGTTTAAAACGGTTTTAATACAATTTATTGATATTATGTTCACACGTCTTAATTATAACAAAAACAGTTTTTCTACTTTGATTTTTCGGGTAGGATAGGGGCTTACCTAATCAACAAAATTGCTAATTCTCCTGAAGCTATCGTGTTCTTTTGAATCATAGCAAGCCCTTATAAAACACAGCTTTTGAGCAAATAAATTAACCCGACAATATTAATATTACAAAATTTGAAGATCTATGATGCCAGCCAGAGTCTTGAAACTGAATCATTTAAAAAGAGCGAAGTATTGTATTTTCATCCAGTTAGGGCTAAACTTACATTTAATTGTTTTAAAGTCTCTGGCTCCCTGAGAAATGAAGAAAATATAATTTAATTGCAAGATTAGCATGTCACAAAAACACAGACACTATCATAATTGTATGTAGAGATATGCATTTAAATAATTGCTAACTAAAACCTATTTCTTATATTACTGCCTGGAAAGTTTCTGTAAGTGATTTCTACAATGAACTTTCAAGTAAAGTGACATAAACAACATCCAGTAACTTTTATCCCTCGGAGTTTGTAATCAAAGACATCTTCCTAAAACTTTGTAATTAACTTGGCAAACATTTGGTGTCTAGTTTATTCCGTTCAGAAGCCCGTTAATTTAGACTGACAAATATCCAGTTAATGAAATAAAAAAATATTTTAGAAAATATAATGATTTTTCAGTTGAAAATTTTTTGTTCCTCTAATAAGTATTCGTAGTTGTCTTACATCTCAAAAGAAATTTATATATTAAAACCCTGAATAAAATGAAGGTTAAACTCTATAGTAGAATAACACTCTACGTGTATGAGCAGGTGGTTGGGTCAATAACAATGTACGTTTTTGGGAGAGTGGGTAGGTCAATACAACTACGTGTATGGGCGGGTGGGTGGTATAATACTACTGTACGTGTATCGGCGGGTGGGTGGGATAGTACCACTGTACCTGTATGGGCGGGTGGGTGGTATAATACTACTGTACCTGTATAGGCGGGTGGGTGGGATAATACCACTGTACGTGTATGGGCGAGTGGGTGGGATAATACCACTGTACGTGTATAGGCGGGTGGGTGGATGAATTCCACTGTATGTGTATGGGTGCGTCAATTCCACTGTATGTGTATGGGTGGGTCAATTCCACTGAATGTGTATGGGTGGGTCAACTCCACTGTATGTGTATGGGTGGGTCAATTCCACTGTATGTGTATGGGTGGGTCAATTCCACAGTATGTGTATGGGTGGGTCAATTCCATTGCATGTGTATGGGTGAAGACTTGATATTACGATTTTGTCCTATGTCAAAATTAGAATAAGTCAATAATAATTTAGATTAATCGTTTGAAAATCTCGTTGCCTCAGTAAGTGTAATACAATCATTAACCTAATGTACAAAATGAAGGCAATATTATGTCCTTAAGATGTAATGTGAAACATATTATTGTAAAAAGATACATTTTATTATTAGTTTGATGTAATAGAAACTCCTAATTTATGACTAGGTTTTATTAACTTACATATTTTAAGAACCTTTCAAAAAGTACCTTATGGTTTCTTATGTGTAAAACCAGTTTATTTCATAAGCTTAAAATTGTAATTGATTACTTAATATCGCTTAAGAGTAAGATATTTAGTAATAAAAATAATTTTAAATTGGGAATAAACCATTATTAAACTGTTATTTCAATCTAATATTTTGATTAATCAATTGAAAATACGTTTAGTTTAGATATTGCCACTAAACAAATAAAAATAATAATTTTAAAAACTCAGTAATTATGCCATTTTAACTAAATGTATAGCTATGGATTTTACTACAAAAGAACTGATATTTTGTTTGAATTCTAAAGAATATGAAATGTAAAAAATATTTTTAAAAACTAATTTTACTCATAAAATTACTAATATTTTGTTAAAATTCTCTTGAATGTGAATTGTTAAAATATTTTAATATTGATGAGTTAATAAATGCAGCAAAACGAATACAGACACTAATTTAGATTGAAAATCAAATGGTTTTATATGTTTCCTAATATTTTTATTTATTTATCACTAATTCCAGTGTTTTGTTATCTCTTATAGTCTTTTCAATTATGAGTTACGTAATACCAACTATCCTTTTTTTTAAAGTTTTATTTTGATATTGAAGTTTCTAACGTTTATTTAGTGATTTTTTATAATTTTATTAAAGTTTTACACGTAAAAGATAATTTTGCTTACATTCTATGATATTATACATTTTAAATAAGAGGGTTTGGTACATAATGTAGCGTTACATTTGATTTAAGACTATAAAATCTCTCTATAATATTAATAAGGACGGAGGAGATCTAGAGATTTTGAAAATAATTGTGGATATTCAGTTTAGTTCTTTTTATTAAGTTAGAAAGATTAACTCTAAATAATCCAGTCTATATTACTATTGCCTGTAGGTTTGTTATGGTTTGTGATGTGCTAGTGTTCCGTGTTTCTCTCTTTATTGTTGTCTAATTTCAAGGTCCACTTAATCTTGATAGGCCATGCATTACTAATTACGATACGCATATACTTCAAAACCTACTGTTCTGATAAAAAGGTGTTGAATATTTTACAACCGGGCACAATAGCCCGGTTCGAACTTATGGAGTTCGATAATGCGCTTCATAAGATGACCACTCTCAGTTCGATCCCAATCACAGTCATAAGATATTTTGAAAGGGATCAGCTGAGAGCTATCGGCTGTTAATTTTTTATTTTATTTTTTTATTTTTAATTATTATTGTACTGTGACACTTTCTAAGAAAGTCGGTCTTAGTTTTAAACCATATTTACAGTCGCTTATCTAAACTCATCCACTCATTCGAAATCCATATTCGCCCATATCATAAAGATCTGAGCCTTAAGATTAAATAAGTAAATATTAATTTTGTTAAACAAGGAATATTAAATCTAAGAAGTATCTCAAGACAATTATATAGTCGTGAAACAGTTGATTGCAGGGATTTCCACTTGTTTTCCGAGTAGCGGGGGTGGTTCTGACTCACTATTTACCAGAATTGTGAATCAAGCAGGGAATTCCCAGTTGTCATTGTTGACAACATGAACAAAAATATATAAGTTAATTTAGTTCCACAAATGGCGTTACTCTAAGATGAAGAAAATTACATAATAATGTTATGACTTAAGCATACGTTTATGTATTACGAATGTATTTCTATCTCTTACCGTGAACAGATTCATTTCCTTCAACTCTGTTAAAACTATATCCATACTGTTTAAACAACTTATGTATATAATTAGTACTGTAAAGGAAACATACTACTTGTAAAATATTGCAGCATACTACGGTATATGTTAAAATATCAAATTTACCTATTTTCGACAACTAAAGTTATTATTATTGTTTAGTTAAAGCAAAAACGTTCCATGATTACATGTTTTAGCCTTGTGATGAACAAAATGTTCAATAACATGCATTTTCTTTAATTTTGTACTACAAATTGTGCGTTTAGTGCTGCATTGTTTCGGAAATTTTTTAAAGCTATGCTAACCCTAATGACCTTAGATATTGGAAAATTAACCATTTTGGGGCATTAGAGATAGGATAAATACATACGGATTTTTAAAATTAAAGCTTAACAACGCCGTTAACTAAATTTCTTACAATACATGATATAAACTGTGAGTATTTTACAGTTCAAGAATCAAGAACTCTTTATTTCCATAAAACATTTACATGCGTAGCAAAATGTCACATAGTTATGTACAACAAAGTTAACTAAGTAGGTTCTGGCTATAATAGTATAATAGTAGTTCCAGTTGTTGTTAGATTTTCCTATTCGGATTAGTTGATTATGGCATTTCAAGAATCAACAAAATAATAAAATCACTGATATCTGATTATCTTTCTTATTCACTGAGATTTAGAATTTAAAAAATAACATACTAATACCCTTGAACCCTTACAAGTATATTTTTCCGTAAGCGTTCAGGAAATCTGGGTTAGGCCTAATTCTGTGTTGCAAAAAGAATGTCAGGATCTTTTCCGTTATACGTATACCACTATCATTTCCGTTATGTGTCAGCAATCCCAAAATATTTCCATATACATCGCGCCGCGGCAGTTATGGTTAGATTAGGTTAGCATAGCCTATTGTAGAATGTTTTTACAAATTACAGGTTCATTCTACAATATAATAACCTAACCTAACCATAACTACCGCGGCGCGATGTATATGGGCGGCCTCGATGTATTGGGATTGCTGACACATAACGGAAAAGATCCAATTGCTTTACAGATAAGAAAGCCGGTTCTAAAGGTTGAAAATGAGGAAAACATGTTTTAAATCAATAAATTGAATACCGTGTTCCGTTATTTATACCAAACAATGGTTAAAATGTATTATTCAATATATTTAAATAGTGGTATACGTATAACGGAAAAGATCCGAATGTCATTGTGTGGAACCCGTGCGTCAGTCCTTCCTCATTTCCGAGGTAATTCATAGCAAGCCTCCATCCAATTTTTAGAAGTAGCTTGGTCCGATATAATTTATATACATAAACGGTTGATCAGGTTCACTTCTTAAAGACCAATATGGCAAAACTCAAATCACAACCGTACGACGCCCCGTTGAATAGATATTTGACGTTGGAAAGTAGCAAGCAGATTGTATTGCACTGAGCTTTTTCTATAAATGTTCTATGAAGTAAGCTTGGTAATGGCTGCAGTAAAGTGGGTGGGTTGACGTTCGGTTTCCAATCAATGATAATGTTTTTACAACAGAGCAGTTTTTACAACAGACAGTCCCGGCCTAACTGGACACTGTGCATCTTATTCTGGCAAAGACTATACTACTCAGCCTTGAATAATTTACTGTTCATATTTGAAAACTTGGGATCAAATGTGATGAATCAAATATCAAACCTGTTTCACCAAATAATCATCACATTCATAACATTACAATATCACTAAATAATATAGAACATTTATTGGGAAAAAATTAATCTTAAATCGTTTCTTTGAAATACAAACAAATTTAACTTGATACACGGTCAGTATCACTGTACGTGTAAGGGGAGGGTAGGTATGTTCTCACTGAGGTAACTAGAAATTAAATTTTTTGTAGAATTTTAAATGATAAGTTTCTTTTATTGTAACATTTCAACTATAAATTGTTTGACTTATGGCATTTGTAAGTAATTTATTACTTGCATAAATGATTCGTTTATGATTTAGGTAGTTACATATATATATTTTATATTTAATAGTATTGATAGTGTTTTTAATAGTGTACAGTAACTAAATGATATTTCGATTGTATACGATTACAGCCATCATAGATGGATTAGGTAAGGAGAGTAAAAATATTTTATTACTATTCATAAATTTGCCTCCTATCTTATTTCGTGCCTTCATTAACATTGTTCCAGTGTGGATGGATGAAAAGTGCATCTTCATCATTGAACTTAGGGAAAGTGGGAGGGTTCGTAATAACGTATACGTGTTTGGGTGGGTGGAAGAGTCATCACCACCGTTCGTCAATTGGGTAGGCTGGTGAATACCATTTGTGTGCATGAGTTAGAGGAAGACTCATCCTTTTGTTTGACTAGACAAGGTTATTCCGGTTTTTGTCATGACATCCCATAAACAACTTTGCAATAAAAAATCTGTTCTATTTTATATGTCGGTTTGTGTTATATCTGCTAGAAAAGCTAGATTTAAAAGATATTTTATTTTAGAATTCTATTTATTTTTTCTGTTTTAGATCTTCTCTTACTTTCGTGAAATACTAAAACAAAGGTTAGTTAAGGTAGTGGATTTTGATATCTTGATTTGCCATTACACTGTTAGTCATCGGTTTCTTATGTCAGAATGTACGTCAATATAATCTTCTATTTCTTTATTACTTAAAACTAAATCATCGGCTCCATAAAGGCATCTGCTTTACTTACTGTGAAATAGTTTCCGAAGTTTGCTTACTGAGCGTCTTTTTGATTATTATTATTATCATAAAAACAATGTCGTGTTAGTCTAACACAGTTGGTCATATTTTTTAACAATTATCTTCATATCAACATTTCTCAACGCCCTGATTCTTGTTTAATTCCATTAATATGTTCCAATTGAGTTACCCTTTTTTATTTTCCAAGATTTTCGTTCAATAATTCAGTACCTGATTTGATATAAATCATGTTTTCTGTATTTTTCTTTTTCTAGCTTTCTATTCAAAATTTTATAATGATTATGATTCGTAACTGGTGCTTATAATAGAAACTAACGATGGAAATATCTACCAATTAAAATATATTTGATTAGGTTTTATTACAATTAATAGTATAATAATTAGGGATGAATAGGTATTAGAGTAATGCCACTTAAAACTACATAAACATTCTAATGAAAACTGTTTGGATGGTGTTAAAAATATATACTGTAATGTGTAAATATGGTTTAAACGGCACATTACTATTCCATGCTGACAGTGTGGTCTAATGTATGACGGAAAAGAGGAAGAAATAGTCTGTAATATATACTAGCCTAAGGTAATATATTCCCTGGAGTGGAATACTATGGAAATACTAGGGTTATTTATCATCAGTCCTTTGTGATAACTTTGTAGATGATATTTATCTTTGGGTATGATAACAATATTTATAATACTAGAAAAAACATTCATTTTTCCATCGGAGATAAAACATATATTTTAATTCCTGTTTATCTAAGCTTCAATCTTTTAATTTACTTATCATACCTAATGGTGAAATTATTGTTCAACCAGTTCATCGTCATTATTATTTTTTTTCCTTTAAAATGTCATAATCCTCAAGCCAGTAACGTAGGACTGGGCCGTAAAATAACTGATTGGGGGAAGTTAATCTAAATATTGTTAGTACTGAAGTTAATTTCCTTTTAGTGCAATAAATATCGATATAGAAAAATAGCACATATATTTTTATGATGTTCAAAAATAAGATCATTTAAAGCACAAATATAGTTCTTAATGCATAAAAAATATAAAATTGTGGTTACTCGGATTGAAAAATTGAACTCAAGGAAAGATTAATGACATAAAATTGTTTAGTGTAAATTTAACTTCATGATGCCCTATCAGTGGACATTATTTTTTAAAATTGTATAATTTCTAACTAAAAAACTTTTATTACATTTAATTTTACTAAATTGTATTAAATATATAGTCTTCCAACCAGAATTGTCACTCACCTTTAGCACTCTTCTAAATCAAGTTACTGAGAGGGTGGCTAAACCAACTCAAATGTAATGGGGATGAAAATAAATGGAAAATGGACGAAGTAAATATATTATAGATGAAAAAGATTTAAATATAACATGTTTAACCATAGTTTAGAGTTGGTCTTTGGAGAACAACTTAAAATTAGATGGAAACTTCCAGAACAATTCACTACAATGGGACATCCAAAATCGGACAAAAGAGAGTCCAGAGTTTTCTTCGAGCCTTAGAACAAAGTCATTGCTTCCATTTCCTACCAATTAGCTAGTTACAGTATATTGATCATTCACCCTTCGTTATTAACAATACCTTCCCAGAGTTACTTTGAGAACACGTCAATGTGACAGAGCCAAAGCTGGGAAGATAGATGGTAACGGGAAGGCACGCAAGGGGAATCGTTTTCTCTAAAACCAAATAAAGGCTCTCAGGGATGTCTGTTACTCTATGAATTAAGAGTGTTGCATTTTCTTCTAAAGACAAGAGTAATTAATGTTGATTTGAAAATGAGAGTTTCCTTTCACAGAAGAGTAAAATAAATTTCCATTCCTAGCATTCTTTCTGTAGAATCTTTAGACTAACTGATATTTTTTACTGCCTTAGTTTGTCATAATGATAGAATAAGCCATAGCCTAGTAAACGACTAAATGATTACTATTAACAAATAATAGTCATCAAAATCTGTGGATACTAGAAGACAAAAAAATAAAATATTGTTATAATCGTGACCATTTATTCTAAACATTTTAACTTTTGAGGAGTTAGGAATGGTATGGAAGCACTTAAATTAACCATAAAGGTACTTGTTTCCGTCAGACTTTACATTTAAATATTCATAATATAACCGAGCAAAGGAATTAGTCTATTTTCTTCATATTTACATATACTTTAGATACATTCTTAAAGCTTATCTCAAGTGCTTTTTTATAGTTATGTTAAGTATGTTATATAACATTACGATTTTTATATACGATTTAAAAACAATGATTTATGTAGGGTTTAAAAATCCAAACCAAGCTTTCGGTCATCACAAATATTTATTTTTTACGATATATGTTCCTCCAGTATTATCTACAATGTTAAATTCATTTTACACAATTTATGTTAGTACAAATCAACGGTTACATATTGTTACTAATACATTGATTTCGTAGTTTATTGGTCCTGGCCCGATTTTCCAGGGAAAGATACTTCTGAGATGTTTCCATAATATTGAGATATATTTATCTTGAAATAGATTAAATGGGTTTGAATAAAAGACAGTTGACTTTTACTGAACATTATTAGAAGTACTACGTATTCAAAATGACAGGCAGTATCACAAACACATGCATAAGCAAACAATCTAAGAACCTCGAACATGCTTCTTCCAAAGATATTTTCGGGTCTCGTGCACATTAAAGTGCACGTGTTCGCCAATATCTGCCACGTGTTTCATATTACCGTACAGATAAATTCCTTAGGGGTGGAATATTGGACTCGAATGGAAACTATAAGTAAATCCCTTCTTATAGCACCACTTTTATTAAGTGGTTATTAGTAAATAACACAGAGTAACTTATTCGTTTCTTCTTTTTAATAATGGTTTTTACAAATTGATAAAGAAAGAATATATATAAAATTTTAATTAATTGTGATTTTATATATATTCTTAATTAATTAATTGTGGGGTTCACCCATTAATCATTATTTACTGTAGTAAATGCAATGGGCATATTGTCTAAATAAGTAAAGTTGAATAAAGTACAACGAAGTATTTGTCCTACGAGTGTTTGTAATACAAAATTGCAGGCTTGAAATTATTTTACTCACTAATTATTGTTTATTTCCCGAAATAATAAACGATTTTATACATCGAAATGAATAACAATGGCAATACTAAGAGATTGTTCATGTAAAGAGGAGTTTTTTCATGTCTATCTATGAATTACATGAACTAGTGTTCATTTTAATCCACTTCTTTACATGATAGGTACAAACAGTGTCATTCTTTACTTAATAAAAAAGTTTCAAACATTAAAACATCTTTCCCAATGGGCCAATTAAATAGTTGTTGTTTCAATATATAATTTTGCAGCATTACGCTTGGCTAAATCCAGTTTAGTTAACGATTGAGGTATCTGAGTCCAACAAGTAAGATCATATAAGAAGCAATACTCAAGAACTAATCAATTTATTACATGACAACTGGTTCACGAAATATAGGCAGTAATTATTTTTCACTTAACACGCGTTAAATTAAACAATCAATACCAGTTTCTTGTTGAAGTTCAAATGTGTGTATAGATTAAGGGTTTTAATTAAGTTTTACTAAAAATTGTATTATAAATGTTTAAACTTAAATGGTGATCCTTTAAAATTTACAACGTATGAATTTACAGTTTGAATCAATGTTATTTAATCTTAGATGACTAAAATGGTTTGTCATTGCAACTGTTACAGTATAAGTGAAAGGAAGTGAAGAGAATGTTTATACTAACGTGCGTAAATATTGCAGTAAACACTGACTATAGAGAAATTATTTCCAAATAAATTGTACAAATTTGTCAAGGTATGGATAATAAATATGATATATATCTATAAAAGAGCTAAGAATCAAGCAATTTTTTGCATACATTGTGTTTAAACTTTGTTGTATCATAAAATAACGAATGTATAAAGGAAACATTACTAAAATAAAAAACACAAACATGTGTCTGTTTTTTTTAAATGTTAAAAGTATAATAATGTTTCAGGAAGACAATGTAAGCATACTTATATGAACATCATACAAACTATTTATTTGTTATTAAATAGATAAATAATTATGACTGGGGATTGTTGTTTACAGGGATTGTAAATTCCAGTTAAATCACGAAGAGATGCTGAGAAGGCTTAATGATCACCCAAGGGTCTGACAAGGAGGCCTCTAGCGTAACGAAGCTTAACCTCTATCTTCTTCCCTGCAACCCCCCAACCCCCTCTAGAAGTCACAACAGGCTAGTAAACTCTGTGTGGACAGGGTCATTATCCTATGTTTTATACTGTCATAAAGTTATTGTAAAACCTCAGTAAAATGTTATAAATTCCAAACGTATTTATTCCTACTTAACATATATTTTTTTCACTACACTACTATGAGTTTAGCTGTTTTCGTTATGTGTTTACAACCTGCGAAACATCATATTTTCAACAGCTGTCTATTGTTTACTACCGAAAGTAACATTGTTTACAACCGAAAATTTTCCACAGTCAACAACACCTGTTTTTATTCTGTAGTGTAGTGAAAAGTATCGTTCAAAACTCGAGTGAAAGTGTTTTGTATGTTCTCGACCAATTGAAGTGCTCGACAAGTCTCGCAATTCAAACACAATTCTCGAACATGCAAAACCCCACTTTCCACTCTTGTTATGAAATATACTATTTCAACTTATGTTGAAACATCCATATTCTAATCACTAAATTTTATTCTTCGATGACCCAACTTGACATAAGTGTGCTTAGAGGTATTTGAATGAAACTCTGACGCGAGGTGTTACCATGAGCACTGCCTTTGACATACCACTAAAAATAATTACTTTATAAGGCGTTTTTAATTTGTCAAAACAATAGAACAATATATTATAAATAATACGATAAGAAAATTTTATAAACAATAGGAATTAATAATATGAAGTCCACGATCATGATATGTTTACTCATGCTAATATTCACAATATCAAAAAAGTAGGTCATAAAACAGCTGCATTTAAAGAACTGAAACGTGGCAACATTGCAAAACGTTGCTATGGTTGCGGTTAGCTTACATTGTCACGTCATTGAGCCTAGCATTCCCAAATTTTTAGTAGTTTCAGTATTTGCTATAAGAGCACTCTAAAGTCAAGTCAGATCGTTCGATAAATAAACTACAGTAAATGTAAACTAAAAACTCGAAATTTATTTTAATAAACTTATAGTATTTCGTAAATTAGGAATACATTTATTTATTGTTATGCACATATTATAGACAGCTGTAGGATGGGATGCCACAGGGGTCTGTACTTTCTCCAATTTTGTTCAACGTGTATACCACTGACATCCCAATAACAAAGTCTAGAAAATTTATATATGCAGATGATATTGCTTTAGCTTACCAACACAAGGACTTTACAGCTACTGAACAAACACTCACAAGTGACATTGCAGTCCTCGAAGAATATTTTAGAACCTGGAAGCTAAATCCTAACTCATCAAAAACCCAAGTAGCCTGCTTCCACTTAAGATACTACAGTAATCACTATAGAGAGATAACCCTCCCCCTCCCCCCCCCATATTATGTATTGATCTTATAACAATTCTTCTGGTATTAGCGTAATTTTTCAGGGAAAACAAATCTCAAGTTGAAGTAACATAGACAGTAAAACTACTAAAATGGTTTGTGTTATATTTTTGTTGTTCAGTTCCTCGATATAACAACATCAAAAAAAAAAAAAAAAAACTTAAACAACAATAATTTTGAATTATTCTTACATTCAGTATTTCATAATGATTAATAAAATATCGTGTCAAATACAACTTCTTTGAGCCTCCATGAATGGCTTTAGTACATTCAAGGTCCTTTAAATAGTTATAATAGTATTGAATGTGCATAGTAATGAAGTATTTCCACATACTTCATTCTTAGTTTTGTTGAAGACTAAACAGTGTAAATTGCTTTGGCCCGGTTCTATTACCGTGACTGAACTTGTCTTTGATATAAACACTTCTGACGAAACCCATAACAAATGTATAAGTAATGAAAAATAAAGACTAAAAGTTAAATAAACTATAATTAATATAACTATAAAAAATATTATATGGTCTTACAAATGGTAATGTGCACCACATTTAGAATTGCAAACAATTCAAGCCTCAGCTAAATAAAACAAAATTTAACTGTATAAAACCTACCTGGATATGTTCGAATTTAGAAAAGCTATTGTAAATCACTGACAACATTATTATTTATCTTAATAAATAGCCAAGCGTATCCGGTTCATAAATGTTTCGATTCGTTTCCGGTCGATTAATTTTTGAGAGTCAGTTACATTCGAGTCACACTGACTCCAAATGGGTTTCCAGTGTTAGCCTGTTATTGGTTCAAAATGGCCAAATGGATGGACTTTCTTTCTGATTCTAACGTTATGCTGTATTTAAGTAATATATTATTTGACACTAAGAATACTGTCTATTAAAATATTCAATACGTAAACATGAATTTATTTTGTATTTATACGATTTATTACATTTAAAATGAAAAACGTACTAACGTTATATAGCATATGCAGCTGTACTTTGAATATAATGCAAGCAATGTTTGTAAGTTAGGTGCACGCCATTATAAGACTTAAAAGCTTGATCTTGTGTTTATTTTCTTATCGTTTTGTGTCAGATCATATTAGTCATTTGTGTCACCTATGTGGATATTGGCTCTGAGGAGCATTTCAAATTTTACAAAAGGTTGTGTTTTAAACCATTTTGTAGAGTTTTACTGAAAATGATGCCACAAACCGGACTTCTAAGGATGGAATGAGTTTACAAAAAAATGTGGAAAATGGTTCAGAAGGCATGACAAATAACATAGTTCATTTATTTATTTATTTTTTATTGCCTACTGATCCTTATTTGTGTCTAGTGATTGACATTTTCCATTCCTGGTCAACATATTCAGACATCCCTGCTAATGAAACAAGTACTCTGTGTTTTGTAACGTAGTAGTAGGCTTTTGTGGACTTTCACCTCGACGATTGAGTTACTTGTGTTGCGTTATCAGTTGAACTCAGGCTTCAGTGGAGGTCGAATGATACTTTTCCCGACAGGAACATTATTTCAAAATCCTCAGCACAATAAACAGCTACCCAATTTCAGGGACTGGTAATGTTAAGGAACGAATGAAAACAGGACGACCAACTAAAGTGACAAGTAAAGACGGCTCGTTAGATGTTATTCAGTCTTTCGTTGAAAATCTCAAGGTGTCAGTTAGATCTTCAGCTGAATAGCATGGGATGCTCATGAAACAATGTGTGGAGAGTTAAATCAATCTGGTTTCATACCATACAAAGCACAGCTGTTTCAAGAACTGAGCGAAGCTAATTTTCATCGGCGGCTTGAATTTTTTAAAACTGTTAAGAATAAAATTGAAGAAAACAAAATGTATTGTATTTTCAGATGTGGCAACTGTTGTGAGTGTCAACAACTACAACCCGCACTGGAAAATAAGTTCTAATATAATATTTTAAAAGGAACTACACCTGGATATTAATTTCATCTTTTTACAAACATTTCATAAAATGATTAAAGCTATAAATAATATTTTGTAAACCAAAGCTTTTAACACATTTACTAAGCATTTACCTATTTAAATTATCATTTTTAATAACATATAACTAGAAATACTCTCATATTTTTGATATTCAACAGAAAGCGGCATAAAATGTCCTCAAATAATAGAGAACGTTTGTGCAGGTTTTTTACGAAATAAAATTGTTGAACCATCTGTCATATATGGAAATTTAAATGCTTACATGTGTCGAACTATGCTCTAAAATGAGATAGTTAATGCCATTGTTAACCATAGATAACCATTAGATATTGTTAGGTCTGACATACAAAAAGGTGTTTTCCAACAAGATGGATCAGCACACTTTGGTGTCCAAGTGAGGCATTACTTTTATTCAGTATTCTCTCTAGAAATCCCCACTTGACTACTTACTTTGGGGATACCTCAAAGATAGCACCAAGTCTTCCAGCTCTTACATCGTATTGCACAAGAAGCGCAACGATATTCCTCAGGAATACATAAAAATGCAGTAGTCAGTTTTTATAATCAAATGGCTCACTTCCCGACAACTAGAGAGGAGTATTTTAAACACCTGATTTAAAAATAGGTCAGTAAATAATGCATTCAACTTTACTATAAGGCTATGTTATTTGTCATTTTATTGAACTGCTTTTCACAATTTTTTAACGTAACAGCAATCTTTTCCGACTGGATCCTCTTTTTAAAGTCCGATTTGCATCATTGTTTCAGTAAAACTAGTTCCTTACAGTTATGTATAACTGAACATAGACTTATTCAAACATTTTCTTACTACACCTGATGGGCCACACCACAAAGGTGACATCCAGTGAACAGTTTCATTTATGTAGATAACTATCATCACTAACGGCATAACAAAAGTTGTTGTGATTAGTTAGCAAGCCTTTTCCAGATTAATTGTCACTCTGTACTCCTCTACATTACCGTTGGGATTGGATTTTCCATGATTGGTATTCACGTAGTTGTTGAGGAATTCCAAGTGTTTTAAAAAAACAAACACAATGTTTCGACAGCTATAAAACTCTCTTCATCGTCAGATGTTACTTACTACCTTAACCAATATTTAAGAAACCCAAAACCAAAATAAATGTAGGTTAGTAACACCCAAAGACGACAGGGGTTTTATTTACATGTATCGAAACGTTGTGTTTGTTTATTACAACACTTGAAGCGTTAGAAATCGCCAACAATTCTACCAATCACATATATCACTATTGTAATTTTTCTATTATCAAAAGTAATAAAATTTATTTATTTACTATTTATAGCTAATTAACAGATAATGTGAAAAAATTCATATTCTGTTTTTCCTTAAATAAATGAACGTGAATAAAATTCTACAATTGGTTCAAAGGAAATATTATCATAGATCAATTTCCAATAACAAATTTTCCTGAGCAGGAATTCAACTTTTGGTCAAATTATCTCAATCCAGGCTCATCCTTTGCGGAAAGAGCTCATCTGTATCAACCATATCTCTGGAAACACTCCTAAAAACGCATTATCACATAATACCCACATAGGGGATTGTGTCCAATAAACCGTAAGTGAAAAATCAGTCATCTTATATATTATTTTCTACGGCTGAAAAACGATATTCCAATTTATTTCAGTTGAGAAAATAAGCTTAAAAACTGATAAGAATATTTCCCAAACACATAACATATCATAAGTACATAAAAAGTTAGTACAATAGTCTAACTAAACTGACAAATAATGGTTGCTGGAAACACACACTGTATTGTATAGCGTATGATTCTTGTCAGCTAGCATTTATTAATTTATAAAATAAGCAGTAATATATATTTTGAACGGCTTCAAAAAGTCTTGATATTTTTTAATATAAATAATAAAGAGATCTTCTGTCACAAAGTTAAATCCAATCAATCAAGTAATTTAAGACTTACCTCACTGATTCTATTTATGCTAGCTAATACATCCGTAAAATAGTGCAGGGAGCTGTAACTTGTTGTTGCATGTGACAACCCAAAACACATGACCGACCTAGTATCAATCCCCATTAGTATTTTCAGTAGGTGCATCTGCACGCCAGATCGGAAGTGATTTAACAGTGTCCGTTCCCTATGAGGAAGTTCACTGTTAAAAGTATTAAACGATCGATAAGAAGTACTTTAAAAATGTTCCCAATAAGGCCTACCAAGAATTTTATGAGAAATTTGACTGCCCAACAAAAAACCAGTACTTGGACGTGGGTCTTAATATTTTAAGCGGCCTTTTTGACGTGTGAGATCATAGGATTTCCATGAAGTAATAGTTCTGTTGAATGTGTATACCACTGACACTTCAATCGCAAAGTCTATAAATTACTACTATTATACTACGATGTATCACTATATCGTATAGCTACTATCAGCCTTACAGCTAGCAGCTTATAGCAAACACTAAGAAGAGATATAGGGCAATAACTTTCCACCCGATCGGAATCTTTGCCAGGCTTAAGAACAGGTACAAGTTTTGATCGCTTAAATGCTTCAAGAAAATTCCATGTAGCTAGTATATTATTTTAGAATGTTTGAAGACATTGTTTCATTTTACTACTAGCATGCAACAGAAATTTTTGAAAGATGCCGTCAATACTGGTTAATTTTTCTCCTACAGAGGAAATCAACTCTCTTATTTCTTCCTCTGAGAAAATCTGGATACCTCCAGGGGTGCTTCATGGCTGTTTTCCTTTCACTTAAATAGTAAATCACATGCTTGTCAGAAGGGTAGTAGAGTCCAGAGATAGACGCCATTATGGATGTAATCCCTTAATAACAATGTTCAATGCGGTACAGGGCTTTAAGTTTATGTTTTGTTCTTAACAAATATTCTTTTGTACATAAATTTTAAAATGTTGATTTTTTACTGCCCCTACACACTCTAAAGCATACAAATCTGCATTACGTATCATTTGATACATCTTAGACTTGTAGAGTTGAGTATGATCATGGTCAAATAAATATTATCAGTCAAGTAATATTTTTATTTTTAGTGTCAATAAATTATAATAAAAAGGAAAATATTCAATTACACCATTCATTTCATTATCCTAACTTATCACATTTGCTGAGTTTTATAATAAATGTCCTATTCATCTTAAATTTCTATGATAAGATTTATTTGTTCATATACTTTCTTAATTACTTGTCCTATATCATCAAGGTGTGTGTGACTAATTTTCCCATCAAATAAGTACAAAACCATGTATAGAATGACTTAGGTCTGAATTCACTAATATCAGTACTATTTACCAAATCATTTACAATTATATTGTTTAGAGAGAATGTATCATTTATAACTCCTTTCTAATCTGATCAAATGACTTGCCTTTTGTTTCTGGAGCATTGAAGTAAAAATATATAACTGATATTAAAATATAAAACGAGAAGAGATAAAAACTAGAATATATTCCGAACCAATATATGGTGGGCTGAAAGGTCAACATAGCTATGAAACCTGATACTGTACTTCCTAGCTGAGCAATACTAGCAGCCATACCTCTAGTATGTGTCTCGAAAAGTTCACACGTGTACGAACTACGCACAGTCATGGCAGTGCATAAACCAAAGTAGAGTAATATTGAAACTGGTGCAATCCATCTAAATGTATATACTTCTTTGTAAGGACTTTCTAAAAGCAAAAGGTAATATGTAGCAGTAAATAATTGGCTGACCAGGCAACCTATACTTGTGGTTAGTAGAAGACACCTTCTTCCTATTATGTCACAGAAAAGCGCACCCACACAACTTCCAACAAACATGGTGAGCCCGAGGGCTACAGTGATCATATCTGTTGATATTCCTTCTATCGGAGTTATGGCAAATACTTGGTTGGAGTATTCACTAATTACTACTAATCCACTGAGATTCCTCATCACTGCTATCACTAGCAGCAGTATTAGGGCCTTTCTGTCTTTCTGTGTAGCCATAGCATCAAGAAGTCTTGTTTTCTTACTTACAGAAACGGTCTGCTTTATTTCAACCAGTTCTTCTTCCAGCTCTTCAGATGAGAGGTCTCTAAAATACTGAAGAGCTTTTCGTGCCTCTTCGTCTTTGCCTTTCATTACAAGGTAATAGGGACTTTCAGGTTGGAAGCTGAAGATCACTAGTAAGGGAATATTAAGTGCTAGAGTAAAGTAAGTAAAATTGTTAAAGGACAGTAATGGTGCAGCAGCGAACTCTATGAGGTGTCCGAGCCATAAACAAGAATAGTTAGCTAAACTGGTGATAGTTCCTCTGTTAGATTTGTTGGAGATCTCTCCAGTATACGCTGGAGTTGCTGATAGTGTAAATGCCATCGTGAACCCTTGGAGAACACGAGCTAGTCCTAACATGAACACTGAAGGGAAGTAAATGATGAGTAGCCAGCTCAAGATATAGAGTGGGCCAGTCAGAAGGATTGTAGGTTTGCGGCCTATGTAGTTTACCACATAACCAGCGGGTAATGCACTAATAACATTTCCTAACTCTATAATGGAGACAATCCAAGGAGCTTGTTGAGGAGTGAGTGGAATTTCACTATCTGGTTCCAATAGATGAGGTAGAACAGGGGCCATCCATCCGAAGCAACTGCCACTCGTCACAATGCTGATACTTGCTGAAAATATTACAAGTATTACTAATTTTTCTACTATAATTTCAACTCATATAAAATTTTTATAATTTTCCCAATTCAATCATCCAATTTTTATGCTTTTGATATATATTTATATAAAAATATCAGATTTTATTATATACCCTTTAATGAAGAAAAACGCTCAATTTCCCCTAAAAATGTTATATCAGTTTATCTTATGTTGTTTTATTTAATACCTTTTAGAAGCTCCTCAGGTAGTACACTTAACTTGACCACAATACTTGTAAAATTTTATTTTAAGTAAGTTAAGAAAATTAGGTCATTTTTCATTATATAATGAAATTATTAGGTAATTTGTGAAATACGTTCTACAAAGTCACAGGATTGATCTGTTGTTAATCCCATTTTATGTCTACAATTTGAATACAGAATGCGTAGGCCACTGTTGGCCCACTCACCCATACTCGTGCAGTGGTTATAGATACTACCTACCCATACAGGTGCAGTGGTATAAAACCCTCACCACCCACCCATATACTCGTGCAGTGGTTATAAAGCCACACCATCTACCCACACTCATTCCGTGGTGATAGACCCTCACTACCCACTCACACACATGGAGTGAAGATAGACCCATCCATACACAAACAGTGGTGATAGACACTCATCAACCACCCATACACGTGCAACGGTGATAGACCTCATCAACCACCCATACACGTGCAGTGGTGATAGACACTCATCAACCACCCATACACGTGCAACGGTGATAGACCTCATCAACCACCCATACACGTGCAACGGTGATAGACCTCATCAACCACCCATACACGTGCAGTGGTGATAGACACTCATCAACCACCCATACATATGTGTAATATTGCTCATAGCAATTGTAATGATGACAATGAATATAGTGTCAAATGATGAAGTCTGTAGTTAACAATGTATAAATTTATTTATTTTAATGTTATCGGCAATAAAAAATTCTTAGGATCACCGAAACTCAATAGTATATTTTTTTTTTTTTTTTTTTATTAGTTGGAATCCGACTAAAAACCATTATAAAAACATAATTGAAGAATGTAATATTTAGAGCAATATTGTACATATATATATATATATATATATATATATATATATATATATATATATATATTGTTTCTTTTATGATAATGTTGATATATTAGTTTTTTGAGGGAAAACTGGTTTGAATACAATTATCCTGGAACATTTTTACTATTAAAAGTTTTAGTTTGCATTCTTCAACAAACTAACTCATTAAATTTTACTACAAGATGGCTTGATTTAGAATTAAAAAAACTGTTTATAATATCAGAGTGCAGTACACTCCAAGTATGAAATTTACCTCTATCAAATAAATTCCACAGAATTGAACACAGTGCACAAAATTATTATTTAGTAATTTTTTACTTAGTTTAATATTTAACATAGTCTGATAAATGTTGTTTCTGAACCTTTTGCAAACCATTATTAAAGAGAACAATTCATTTAAAGTATTACTACTTCGTAAACAAGTATTTAGTTGTTGGTTATAGTTAAAAATTATCAGAAAGTAAAATGAGAAGCCCAATTTGTTGTTAAATTGTGTTTATTCAGTACTAACAGTTTCTATTTATACAAAATACATAATAAAATTGGGAAATTGTTAGTTTAGATACTGTAACTAAACAATAGAGCCTTACTTTCTAAATAGTGACAGACAGTTTATCTAACAATTATCAGTAAGTAATGTACCTGAAAGTCCAGCTATGTATTGTCTAGTCAGACCAGTGCACTTGAAAGTCATAACGAATGAATTCAACTAAATAAATATCACTTCCATGGTTGTACTTGAGAGAACTCCTCATTACGCTGTGCTGAGGTTCGACGGGTAATTAGAAACAAATAAGTCAGAAATAATTACTTTAAACCAAGGTTCCATGACAAGTGATTAAGATTGAACTCATTTATTCATTTACTTAAAAGTTCATTTGCATGTGAGACTTGGAAATTTGTGGTGAATTATTCTTTGCACTTTCCTCATAACACGCAACCTCATAAGAAATAACCGTTTCTTATTCAAAATATTTTGACGAGAAGTAGTAAGGGATTCAGGCTAAGGGACAACTCTGTGCGCTTTGCATGCCAACTCGGCTTTCACCCTCGTTCTGTGATTAGGTTTTAATATTTGGGGTAAATTGTAATAGGGATATTAAAAGTAACAGAACCATTACATTTACTATCCGGCTTTTTTAAATGTAATATTGTTCCTGTAAGATAAAAGTGTTCTTTTATAGGCTTTTTCTATTGGAATGTTGAATACTCCTTTCATAGTGCATATCTACAAAAGCTGTATTCACTTGACAATAACTTGCAATTAAAATATCTGTAATAGACTTACATTGTGAAGTTAAGTTAGTTCATATCATTTAGCATTCTGGTTTAATATTTAAAAAATCTGCTTTTTTAGAGAGTATGTTGTGTGTTTTTTTTTTATTTGTTTATAACAATGCAAATTTTAAATAATACTTATATTTTGTATATTGATCATAAATTTACTTCTAACAAAGCCTAACTTAACTGATAAGTTACATAATAAGAACGTCTCGTCCCATTTGGTATATTTAACTTATTTTACATAGATAATATATATTGATTGTGATATATATATATAGATATATACATATATGATATATATACATATCAATGTGATACAACTATAGATCCCATTTCTGATCGATTCTATAGACACTAACGATTCTAAACGATGACAAATTGAGAGAACATTATATTCTGGTCACAGAGTACCAAATGGGTTTCCAGTGTTCGTCGTTTATCCCGTCACAGAGGTCCATAATGTATAAATGGACGGTTAACTTACTTTCTACGGCCTTGGACAACTTAGTATACTGATATATATGTATATTACCCAGAAAGAAAATATATTTGATGAAATATTTATTGTAGCCTATTAATATAAATTATATAGATTGATATAATGAAACATACCATTAACTTCATGATGTCCTCTACAAAAAATATCCATTTTCCCTCCACCCGAAAGCATCATATTATAAGTTCTCATCATCCGGATCAAAGGCGAGGACGCATGCGCTAACGTTCGTACCTGTGGCAGATCAAACAGAAGTTTGCTCCTGCTGTTAAAATTAGGGACCCTAAAGCAGAGACACTCCAAACAGGCAGAACTGTCCATCCGCCCCCCCACCTAGCCCTGCAGGTACACCTGTTCCATCACAGCCCTCCTCAGGCATAGACTCTTAAACCCAAAGAGACCCATCAGCTCATTTTAAGGAACTAAGTAAGTATAAATTTTAAAACACTTAAAATAAAGGTACCTTAAAAATCTTTTTTGAATTCTTTCTATGGCGTCTTTGTAAACAGCATGAGTTGGATTCCACACAACCACTGCACTTTCCAATCTCGACCTGACCAACGCTCTATACAGTGTAATTAACGTTTATACATTTTTAAAATTGATTCCCTGTCGAATTATGAATCCCACCATGCGGCTGGCTGATGAAATGCAATGGGTCACGTGCGTTTGAAAAGTTAAATTACAATCCATGTAAACACCCAGGTCTTGAATCAATTCAACCTTAGAAATTAGCTGACCGTTTAAGTAATAGTTATTAGTAAAAATATGTTTCTTAGATCTACTAAATGTCATAGCATGGCATTTAGAAATATTAAAATGCATCTTATTACTAACTCCCCATTCATACACCCTGTCTATATCATCCTGCAGTTTGGAAGAATCAGACTGGCTCGAAATGTACTGAAATATTTTAAGATCATCGGCGAATAGCAAATATTTTGCAGAGACGACATGTTTACATAAGTCATTAATCATAATTGTAAATAAACATGGCCCTAAGTTTGACCCTTGAGGTACTCCAGACTGCACAGTAAAAGTAGATGACACATGACCTTTGTAGACTACATACTGCTTTCTGTTAATTAGATATGATGTAAAAAAAAATTAATTAATTTTTTCGACAATCCATAGTAGTGAAGTTTTTTTAACAAAATAAGATGATCCACCTTGTCAAAGGCCTTGGCCAGGTCAAGCAATACGGCATTTGTCTGGGTCGCTGAGTCCAAACCTGAGGAGACATAATGTGTAAAATACGTTAAATTGGTATTAACAGATCGACCAGGTACAAACCCATGCTGATTGAAAGAGAGATATTTCTTGAAATGATAAAAAATGTTTTTGTGAATAATTATTTCAAAAACTTTCACTGGGACGGATAAAATAGCCACAGGTCGATAGTTAATGATTTGACTTTCTTTTCCACTCTTAAATATAGGTGTTATTTTAGTTACTTTCCACTTTTCTGGAAAAATACCCGTTTTTAAAGTTAAATTAAATAGCAAAGTTAGTGGTTTAGTTAGAATATCATCCTTTAAACAAATACTGTGGTAAATAATCTGGACCTGTGGTTGGTTTTGACTTGAGTTTCCTGATGGCAATATGGACATCCAGCTCAGTGACTCGGTCCAAGGACAGATGTGACACCCCCGCCATGGAGGGCTCCTCCATAGCTAGCTCTGCCTTAGATTCTACCGTATAACTATTGTACACACTACTAAAATACTGTTCAAAGGCATTAGAAATATCTTTACCATTGCTTATTTGACTTCCACTATACTCCATTACTAACATATTATTTTTTATAGTATTTTTGCTTTTCAAAAATTGCCAAAATTGCTTACTGTCATAATTAATTTGGTTTTGAATATTGTGGACATATTTACTGTATGCAATCTTAACATCTTTTTTTATAAGAGATCTCAAATGTTTAAAATTTTCAAAATCCTCCTGCTTACCAAATGTTTTAAAACTTTTACGGAATGTTTCTTTTAATTTAATGTTGAAAATTTAATTTAATGTTGTCTTTGTAAACCAAGATGGATATTTGGGTTGTTTGCGCTTCTGTTTGGGACAAGTTTCATGAAGAACTTTATATACTTTTTCATAAAACAAATCTACTGCTTTTTTAATATTTGAAATTGTACTGAGTTGATCCCAGTCCACTTCTGCTAAACTACGATAAAGTTTAAGGAAGTCAGCCTTATAGAAACAGTAGCCTGGCGCTCCGTCTAATCTCGACCGACAAGACAAAGGAGCGCTGATAACAGTCCCCACCTCTATCGCCGGATGATAAGAGTCCTCACTGACCAGAGGGTCATTACATCGTACTACTGCAGTTTCTTCAATATTTGTAATAACCAAATATAAAGTTTTGTTCTGAAAGTTACAAACACTGTTTTTTAAACTTAAATTCTGTTCATTCAAAAATACAAATAACTCTTTACACAATGTATCTCCACGTGTTAAATCATAGTTAACCCCATAAATATGCAAATTAAAATCCCCCAAAATCATTACACTACAGTTATTAGTTAAATTTAATCTGTACAAACTTTCGTAAAACATTTGATAAGTTCTTATGTTCGATCTTGGGTGTATGTAAACGGCACATATACACAGCGACCCTTCTTTAATATTGGGTATTTTCACCCAGACACTTTCAATATCATGAGCAACTATGTCTAGCTTGCTCACACGAATGCACATGATGTCATTAGCCACTGCTACCAGGACCCCACCTCCAGTCAACATTCCCGATGCTTCCGGGTTTCGGTCACATCTAAATACATTGTATGATTCCGGAAATAATTCTGATGTATTTATATCAAAATTCAAAAAGGTTTCCGTCAAAGCTATGATTTTGTAATTATTTACAACAAGATTATGGAAAAAAGTATCTGTTTTTGTTCTAAGGCCTCTTACATTTTGATAGTAAATATTATAGTTACTTAAAGGTTTACTCATATGCAGTTAATTTGTATATATAAATGTATGTATAAAATAATACCTATAACACCTATGCCTAAATAAATAATCTGTAAGTAATAATCAAAGAACACAAACATGCAAACATAAATATGGATTATTACAATATATGTACAATAAATAAGAATAAATATAAAAACTTACATATGTAGTTATCCTAAATTTACATGTTGTCGACATCACGAGTTGAAGTTATCTTGATGATCGGTGCCTTGCCCTTCTCCTTCCGCACGTAGATGCAGTTCGACATCCAGACCTGGCTGTAATTCTTACGTTTCGCAGCCTCTCGAGTCATTCTGAGCAGCTCTCTATTCGCATGTGTCAAAGACTCGTTTACATAAACGGGTGAATCGCTGCTGTAACCCAAGTCCGAGGCTTTGAAGTGACGGACCACCTTGCACCTGCTGAGGAACTCGTCCTTGTCCAATCGTCTTATGAACCTTATAATAATGGACCTAGGACCTTTAGTGGGTTGACCCATTCTATGTACTGCGTCAATTAAATGGTCTGACCAGTTAGGAAATTTCAGGACATCCACCAAACGCCGCACAACATTAAAAATGTTCTCAGTTTTCTCGTCAGGGATTCCGTATATTACTAAATTATTTCTATGGGAGTATTGTTCCAGGGCAATAAAATCATTCTTTAATTCGGTTAGTTTTCTACTTAAAGCAGCATTCTCCTCCTTAATTAATGTAATGTCTTTTTCACAGTGTTCAATTTTACAACCTTGTTCATTTAGCAACGTTTTCACATCACTTATTTATACTAGCGTGGCATAGATCTAGTGATGCTCCTAAATCCTTTTGTTCTTTTTTTATGTCCTTAATGTCGTTAGCAGACTTATCCAGTATACCTAATATAGAGTTCAGTTTTTCATCAAGCGACTGAAGAGTTGGTTGTTCTGACGATTCGCCAGTAGACTTGGCTGTAGCTCGCGTTATGACATTTGTACCAGCTGATAACACAGTACTCATCGCTGACGATGGCAGGCTCCGAAAAATGCAAAAAAATTAAATATTCGGGAAACTATTACACTAAACAACAATAAATTCACACAACAAAAGCGATTATTGTATAACCCTTATAGTCATAGAATTTGATGCGAAACTACGCACTATAACACGATGAAAAACTATTCGTTAAACGGAGCCGATATCACGGTGTATGTCACTCACTGGGCATCCCCCACTCCTTCATAAAAGGATTAAAGCTATAAATAATATTTTGTAAACCAAAGCTTTTAACACATTTACTAAGCATTTACCTATTTAAATTATCATTTTTAATAACATATAACTAGAAATACTCTCATATCTTTGATATTCAACAGAGAGCCGCATAAAATGTCCTCAAATAATAGTGAACGTTTGTGCAGGTTTTTACGAAATAAAATTGTTGAACCATCTGTCATATATGGAAATTTAAATGCTTAGATGTGTCGAACTATGCTCTAAAATGAGATAGTTCATGCACCATTAGATATTGTTAGGTCTGACATACAAAAAGGTGTTTTCTAACAAGATGGATCAGCACACTTTGGTGTCCAAGTGAGGCATTACTTTTATTCAGTATTCTCTCTAGAAATCCCCACTTGACTACTTACTTTGGGGATACCTCAAAGATAGCACCAAGTCTTCCAGCTCAAACATCGTATTGTACAAGAAGCGCAACGATATTCCTCAGGAATACATAAAAATGCAGTAGTCAGTTTTTTTAATCGATTGGCTCACTTCCCGACAACTAGAGAGGAGTATTTTAAACACCTGATTTAAAAATAGGTCAGTAAATAATGCATTCAACTTTACTATAAGGCTATGTTATTTGTCATTTTATTGAACTGCTTTTCACAATTTTTTAACGTAACAGCAATCTTTTCCGACTGGATCCTCTTTTTAAAGTCCAATTTGCATCATTGTTTCAGTAAACATAGACTTATTCAAACATTTTCTTACTACACCTGATGGGCCACACCACAAAGGTGACATCCAGTGAACAGTTTCATTTATGTAGATAACTATCATCACTAACGGCATAACAAAAGTTGTTGTGATTAGTTAGCAAGCCTTTTCCAGATTAATTGTCACTCTGTACTCCTCTACATTACCGTTGGGATTGGATTTTCCATGATTGGTATTCACGTAGTTGTTGAGGAATTCCAAGTGTTTTAAAAAACAAACACAACGTTTCGACAGCTATAAAACTCTCTTCATCGTCAGATGTTACTTACTACCTTAACCAATATTTAAGAAACCCAAAACCAAAATAAATGTAGGTTAGTAACACCCGAAGACGACAGAGGTTTATTTACATGTATCGAAACGTTGTGTTTGTTTATTAAAACACTTGAAGCGTTAGAAATCGCCAACAATTCTACCAATCACATATATCACTATTTTTATTTTTCTATTATCAAAAGTAATAGAATTTTATTCATTTACTATTTATAGCTAATTAACAGCTAATGTGAGAAAAATTCATATTCTGTTTTTCCTTAAATAAATGAACATGAATAAAATTCTACAATTGGTTCAAAGGAAATATTATCACAGATCAATTTCCAATAACAAATTTTCCTGAGCTAGGAATTCAACTTTTGGTCAAATTATCTCAATCCAGGCTCATCCTTTGCGGAAAGAGCTCATCTGTATCTACCATATCTCTGGAAACACTCCTAAAAACGCATTATCACATAATACCCACATAGGGGATTGTGTACAATAAACCTTAAGTGAAAAATCAGTCGTCTTATATATTATTTTCTACTGCTGAAAAACGATATTCCAATTTATTTCAGTTGAGAAAATAAGCTTAAAAACTGATAAGAATATTTCCCAAACACATAACTTATCATAAGTACATAAAAAGTTAGTACAATAGTCTAACTAAACTGACAAATAATGGTTGCTGGAAACACACACTGTATTGTATAGCGTATGATTCTTGTCAGCTAGCATTTATTAATTTATAAAATAAGCAGTAATATATATTTTGAACGGCTTCAAAAAGTCTTGATATTTTTTAATATAAATAATAAAGAGATCTTCTGTCACAAAGTTAAATCCAATCCATCAAGTAATTTAAGACTTACCTCACTGATTCTATCTATGCTAGCTAATACAACCGTAAAATAGTGCAGGGAGCTGTAACTTGTTGTTGCATGACTACCCAAACCACATGACTGACCTAATATCAATCCCCAGTAATATTTTCAGTAGGTGCATCTGCACGCCACATCGGAAGTGATTTAACAGTGTCCGTTCCCTATGGGGGAGGTTCACTGTTAAAAGTAATAATAATAATATATTTTTTATTGCATCTTGTTAACAATTGACAAAATTGTATCGCAATAGTCATTAATAAATAAAATAAAATTTGCCATCCATTCAATCACAATAACACTTTCAAACATACATTTTTTTTTTCACGCACCCAATTCCCATTCATTCGCCAATTATACCTCCAAAATGTCCTCCAGTATCAATTTTAAAATTCAGTGGCTTCCCAATTATATGAAAAAAACTCGTCTACACTATAAAATGCCAGTTTGGCCAAACATTTCTTGAGACGGTTCTTAAACGCCTTGGGCGTTGTAGCATTTTTAATACATTCTGGGAGTCTGTTAATTATACGAACACCAATCTGTGAGGGTAGGTGTTCGTAGACTACCGTCCTGTGATTTCCAATTCTGTATATATCTCTGCTTCTAGTATGATGATTGTGAATATCTCTGCCTCTTGTCAGTGCAGTTTTAAACATACAATATGTTGCTGTCTCTAAAATATAGAGGCAAGGCAACGTCAGCAGGTTTAACCGTTTAAATACTGGCCTACACGACTCTCTATAATGTAATTTGCTAATTATTCTAACTGCCATTTTTTTAATTCTAAATATTCTGGTCAGGTTTGTGGCAGAGCAGCCTCCCCACAAAGCCAGACCATATGAGAGATGACTGTAAACTAAACCATGATAAGCTGTCATCATTATATGGTTAGGGCAAAATTTTGCTAAGTTTCTCAAAACATAAATGCTTGATGAAAGCTTTTTGCAAAGACTGTCAACATGTATATTCCAAGTCAAACCCCGATCTAGGTATATTCCGAGGAATTTAGTTGAATTTAACTCCTCAATTTCATTTTCATCTATTGCCACTGTCAAATTTCCTTCGGAATCTGACTTCCGTAAACAGAACTTCATGAAATTGGACTTAGTCGAATTAGTGTTAAGGTTTAGTTCTTGAAATTTTTGAATGCAGTTGTTCAGATCCATGTATGCATGGATTTCAAGCTCCTGATTTGTAATTTCTTTAAAGCAGAGAGTCGTGTCATCAGCATACTGCACGAGTGACCCATGCAGTAGTGATGAACCAATTTCGTTGACGTATATCAGGAATAAGAGAGGGCTAAGTATCGATCCCTGTGGGACTCCATACCTTAGACATCTATATCCAGATCGTACTTCGGAAATTTGAACCATTTGTGTTCTTTTTGTTAGATAGGATTCTAGCCACTGCAGCGGTACTCCTCGGATCCCATAGGTGTGTAGTTTCTGAAGCAGAATGTCGTGGTCAACACAGTCAAAAGCCTTGGAGAGATCCAAAAACACACTAATTGTAGCTTTCCGACTCTCCAGCCCTTCTACAATCGTTTCTACTAATCGTATGACTGCGTCAGTTGTTGACAGACCTTTTCTAAAACCAAATTGGTCTTTCGAGAGAAGACTATGTTTTTCTAAGAAACCAAGCATTCGGGACAGGAAAAGCTTCTCAAAAATTTTACTAATGATTGGTAGAATTGAAACTGGTCGGTAATTTTTAATGCTGGAAGAATCACCTTTCTTAAAGATTGGTGTCACTTTAGCAGTTTTCAAAGACGAAGGAAAACGCCTGATGAGAAGGAAAGGTTAATCAAATGTTCCAAGGGCGTTAGAATATGGTGGGAGCATTTTTTTAAAAAGCCATGTCGATGCGTAATTCACGTCATTCGACTTCTTGGGTGCAAGCTCATTGATAACCTTCTCAATCTCATGTTCCGTGACTGGAGCCAATGCCAAAGAAGCTAATGGACTCAGTCTTGATAAGCAAGGATTCTGGACTCTCCGTGGACGAAGTCCTAGATCAGTATCTACTGATGCGAAGAAGGCGTTAAATTCCTCCGCAATCCTGCGCTCATCACAGACTTGTTCTCCGCTAATTTGAAGTTGAATTGGTTTGTTTTTTTGTGCAACACTATTGTTTATGATAGCCCAGGCAGTTTTTGCTACATTTTTCGATGTGGCTATTGCTTTATTTACATCATAAGCTTTAGCCGCTCTAATGACTTTTTTGTAAATTTTCTTATAATTTTGGAAAAAATTTTTGAAATTCAAATTTGTAGTGTATTTAGATATTTTTGTGAGAAATTTCATCTTTTCCCTTGATGTTAGGATACCTTTTGTGATCCATTTGCATCCCGTTTTCTTTGGTGCTGGTTTCAGTGTCTTTACTGGGCAATTTACATCAAAATGAAAATTCAAGCAATTTTCAAAATTTTGAAATTGTAACGAAATGGGATCAATAACATTGATACAATTCCAACTCTCTCTTTTTAGTGAAACGTCTAAATGAGCTAGGTTTTTGGGATTAGTGTCTCTAAATGTTCGTTTAGTTACGGGATCTCGTGCCAGATAACAGTCACTGATAATGGCCTGTTGACCGTAATGGTCTGAGATAGCTGTGTTGACCACACTGACATCTACTTCATGCACGTTTGTTATAATGTTGTCTATAGCCGTTTGTGAAATGGCCGTAACTCTCGTGGGAGAGGTAATAGACCATTTCAAAACGTAAAAAATTAAACGTAGTATTAAACGATCGATAAGAAGTACTTTAAAACTATTCCCAATAAGGCCTACCAAGAATTTTATGAGAAATTTGACTGCCCAACAAAAAACCAGTACTTGGAAGTGGGTCTTAAGTGGATCTCAGAGCTACTGAACATGTGACGTTAAAGACCTCGAAGAATACTTTAGAATCTCGAAGCTAAGTGGAAGTCACTTGTTTCCACTTAAGTAACCGACTTGCTTTGAACATCTTATTAATGATGTAAAACTCCACTACATTGATTATGCACAGTATCTGGGAGTTACGTTAGATTCAGCGCTGACGTTTAAACTCCATCTTCAAAGAACAGAAGCTAAAATGAATAACAGGACAAATGTACTACATCATATTGCAGGAACAACGTGGGGAGCCAACGCACACGTCCTGCATACTACTGCTTTGTCACTTGTTAGATCAGCTGCTGAATACTGTGCTCCCGTATGGCTACATGGCATACATACTAAAGTGATTGATGTTCAACTTAATAGGGTCATGAGAGCTATTAGTGGAACTCCCATGTCAACTCCGCTTCCTTGGCTCCCAGTGCTGTGCAATATATGTCCTCCAGAGACAAGACGTCATGAGGCACTATAAAGAATTCCATACAATCTTGAATGCCACGCACCTCCCCATTTCCCGTAAACCTGTGTAATTCCATTCTCGACAAAGGAGGTAAGAGCTAGGACCTAATCGCTAAAACGGCCAGGGTGAAAACCGGCAGCTCAACTGGGACATTAAAATCAAGAATAAGTGATATTCTATCGTATATTAGCCTTATAGCTAGCAACTTATAGCAAACACTAAGAAGAGATATAGGGCAATAACTTTCCACCCGATCGGAATCTTTGCCAGGCTTAAGAACAGCTACAAGTTTTGATCGCTTAAATGCTTTAAGAAAATTCCATGTAGCTAGTATATTATTTTGGAATGTTTGAAGACATTGTTTCACTGTGCTACTAGCATGCAACTGAAATTTTTGAAAGATGCCGTCAATACTGGTTAATCAACCATCTTTCTGCTATAGAGGAAATCAACTCTCTTATTTCTTCCTCTGAGAAAATCTGGAGATCTCCAGGGGTGCTTCATGGCTGTTTTCATTTCATTTAAATAGTAAATCGCATGCTTGTCAGAAGGGTAGTAGAGTGCAGAGATAGACGCCATTATGGATGTAATCCCTTAATAACAATGTTCAATGCGGTACAGCACTTTAAGTTTATGTTTTGTTCTTAACAAATATTCTTTTGTACATAAATTTTAAAATGTTGATTTTTTACTACCCCTACACACTCTAAAGCATACAAATCTACATTACGTATAATTTGATACATCATAGACTTGTAGAGTTGGGTATGATCATGGTCAAATAAATATTATCAGTCAAGTAATATTTTTATTTTTAGTGTCAATAAATTATAATAAAAAGGAAAATATTCAATTACACCATTCATTTCATTATCCTAACTTATCACATTTGCTGAGTTTTATAATAAATGTCCTATTCATCTTAAATTTCTATGATAAGATTTATTTGTTCATATACTTTCTTAATTACTTGTCCTCTATCATCAAGGTGTGTGTGACTGAATTTCCCATTAAATAAGTACAAACCATAAATGGAATGACTTAGGTCTGAATTCAATAATATCAGTACTATTTACCAAATCATTTACAATTATATTGTTTAGAGAGAATGTATCATTTACAACTTCTTCCTAATCTGATCAAATGACTTGCCTTTTGTTTCTGGAGCATTGAAGTAAAAATATATAACTGATATTAAAATATAAAACGAGAAGAGATAAAAACTAGAATATATTCCGAACCAATATATGGTGGGCTGAAAGGTCAACATAGCTATGAAACCTGATACTGTACTTCCTAGCTGAGCAATACTAGCAGCCATACCTCTAGTATGTGTCTCGAATAGTTCACACGTGTACGAACTACGCACAGTCATGGCAGTGCATAAACCAAAGTAGAGTAATATTGAAACTGGTGCAATCCATCTAAATGTATATACTTCTTTGTAGGGACTTTCTAAAAGCAAAAGGTAATATGTAGCAGTCAAAAATTGGCTGACCAGGCAACCTATACTTGTGGTTAGTAGAAGACACCTTCTTCCTATAATGTCACAGAAAAGCGCACCCACACAACTTCCAACAAACATGGTGAGCCCGAGGGCTACAGTGATCATATCTGTTGATATTCCTTCTATCGGAGTTATGGCAAATACTTGGTTGGAGTATTCACTAATTACTACTAATCCACTGAGATTCTTCATCAGTGATATCACTAGCAGCAGTATCAGAGCCTTTCTGTCTTTCTGAGTAGCCATAGCATCAAGAAGTCTTGTTTTCTTACTTATAGAAACGGTCTGCTTTATTTCAACCAGTTCTTCTTCCAGCTCTTCAGATGAGAGGTCTCTAAAATACTGAAGAGACTTTCGTGCCTCTTCGTCTTTGCCTATCATAACAAGGTAATAGGGACTTTCAGGTTGGAAGCTGAAGATCGCTAGTAAGGGAATATTAAGTGCTAGAGTAAAATAAGTAAAATTTTTAAAGGACAGTAATGGTCCAGCAGCGTACTCTATGAGGTATCCGAGCTGATAACAAGAAGTGTTAGCTAAACTGGTGATAGTTCCTCTGTTAGATTTGCTGGAGATCTCCCCAGTATACGCTGGAGTTGCTGATAGTGTAAATGCCATCGTGAACCCTTGGAGAACACGGGCTAGTCCTAACATAAACACTGAAGGGAAGTAAATGATGAGTAGCCAGCTCAAGATATAGAGTGGGCCAGTCAGAAGGATTGTAGGTTTGCGGCCTATGTAGTTTACCACATAACCAGCGGGTAATGCACTAATAACATTTCCTAACTCTATAATGGAGACAATCCAAGGAGCTTGTTGAGGAGTGAGTGGAATTTCACTATCTGGTTCCAATAGATGAGGTAGAACAGGGGCCATCCATCCGAAGCAACTGCCACTCGTCACAATGCTGATACTTGCTGAAAATATTACAAGTATTACTGATTTTTCTACTATAATTTCAACTCATATAAAATTTTTATAATTTTCCCAATTCAATCATCCAATTTGATTGCTTTTGATATATATTTATATAAAAATATCAGATTTTATTATATACCCTTTAATGAAGAAAAACGCTCAATTTCCCCTAAAAATGTTATATCAGTTTATCTTATGTTGTTTTATTTAATACCTTTTAGAAGCTCCTCAGGTAGTACACTTAACTTGACCACAATACTTGTAAAATTTTATTTTAAGTAAGTTAAGAAAATTAGGTCATTTTTCATTATATAAAAAATTATTAGGTAATTTGTGAAATACGTTCTACAAAGTCACAGGATTGATCTGTTGTTAATCCCATTTTATGTTTCAAATAATCTTCTTTCTACAATTTGAATACAGAATGAGCAGGCCACCGATGGCCCACTCACCCATACTCGTGCAGTTGTTATAGATACTACCTACCCATACAGGTGCAGTGGTATAAAACCCTCACCACCCACCCATATACTCGTGCAGTGGTTATAAAGCCACACCATCTACTCACACTCATTCCGTGGTGATAGACCCTCACTACCCACTCACACACATGGAGTGAAGATAGACCCATCCATACACAAACAGTGGTGATAGACACTCATCAACCACCCATACACGTGCAGTGGTGATAGTCACTCATCAACCACCCATACACGTGCAGTGGTGATAGTCACTCATTAACCACCCATACACGTGCAGCGGTGATAGACCTCATCAACCACCCATACACGTGCAGTGGTGATAGACACTCATCAACCACCCATACACGTGCAGCGGTGATAGACACTCATCAACCACCCATACATATGTGTAATATTGCTCATAGCAATTGTAATGATGACAATGAATATAGTGTCAAATGATGAAGTCCGTAGTTAACAATGTATAAATTTATTTATTTTAATGTTATCGGCAATAAAAAATTCTTAGGATCACCGAAACTCAATAGTGTTTTTTTTTTTTTTATTATTAGTTGGAATCCGACTAAAAACCATTTTCAAAACATAATTGAAGAATGTAATATTTAGAGCAATATTGTACATATATATATATATATATATATATATATATATATATATATTGTTTCTTTTATGATAATGTTGATAAATTAGTTTTTTGAGGGAAAACTGGTTTGAATACAATTATCCTAGAACATTTTTACTATTCAAAGTTTTAGTTTGCATTCTTCAACAAACTAACTCATTAAATTTTACTACAAGATGGCTTGATTTAGAATTTAAAAAACTGTTTATAATATCAGAGTGCAGTACCCTTCAAGTATAAATTTAGCTCTATCAAATAAATTCCACAGAATTGAATACAGTGCACAAAATTATTGTTTAGTAATTTTTTACTTAGTTTAATATTTAACATAGTCTGATAAATGTTGTTTCTGAACCTTTTGCAAACCATTATTAAAGAGAACAATTAATTTAAAGTATTATAATTTCGTAAACAAGTATTTACTTGTTGGTTATAGTTAAAAATTATCAGAAAGTAAAATGAGAAGCCCAATTTGTTGTTAAATTGTGTTTATTCAGTACTAACAGTTTCTATTTATACAAAATACATAATAAAACTGGGAAATTGTTAGTTTAGATACTGTATCTAAACAATAGAGCCTTACTTTCTAAATAGTGACAGACAGTTTATCTAACAATTATCAGTAAGTAATGTACCTGAAAGTCCAGCTATGTATTGTCTAGTCAGACCAGTGCACTTGAAAGTCATAACGAATGAATTCAACTAAATAAATATCACTTCCATGGTTGTACTTGAGTGAACTCCTCATTACGCTGTGCTGAGGTTCGACGGCTAATTAGAAACAAATAAGTCAGAAATAATTACTTTAAACCAAGGTTCCGTGACAAGTGATTAAGATTAAACTCATTTATTCATTTACTTAAAAGTTCAGTTGCATGTGAGACTTGGAAATTTGTGGTGAATTATTCTTTGCACTTTCCTCGTAAAACGCAACTTCATAAGAAGTAACCCTTTTTATTCAAAATATTTTGATGAGAAGTAGTAATTCAGGCTAAGGGACAACCCTGTGCGCTTTGCATGCCAACTCGGCCTTCATCCTCGTTCTGTGATTAGGTTTTAATATTTGGGGTAAATTATAATAGGGATATTAAAAGTAACAGAACCTTTGCATTTACTATCAGGTTTTTAAATGTAATATTGTTCCTGTAAGATAAAAATGTTCTGTTATAGGATTTTCTATTGGAATTTTGAATACTCCTTTCATAGTGCATATCTACAAAAGCTGCATTCACTTGACAATAACTTGCAATTAAAATATATGTAATAGACTTACATTGTGAAATTAAGGTAGTTCATATCATTTAGCATTCTGTTTTAATATTTAAAAAATCTGCTTTTTTAGAGAGTATGTTGTATGTTTTTTTTTTATTTGTTTATAACAATGCAAATTTTAAATAATACTTATATTTTGTATATTGATAAAAAATTTACTTCTAACAAAGCGTAACTTAACTGATAAGTTACATAATAAGAACGTCTCGTCCCATTTGGTATATTTAACTTATTTTACATAGATAATATATATTGTAAAATCTTATATCATTACATGATTTAGTACGTGTTTTCACAGGCAGAGGAGTATAATACTAGTCTCTCCTACCGACCTCGATCTACGTAACCCACCCACCCTCCCATACATACAGTGATGACCCACCCACCCACTCATACATAAATAGTGTTGACAACCCACTCACCCTCACATACAGAGATGATGACCCACCCGCTCACCCATACAAATACAGTGATGATGACCCACCCATACACATACAGTGATGACCCACTCGCCCACCCATATACATATAGTTTTGACGACCCACCCGTCCACCCATACAGTAGTACTGATCCACCCAACCCACCTATACACGTACAGTGTTATTGACGTTCCAACCCACCCGCCCACCCTTACAGTACAGTGGTACTGACCCACCCGCCCACCCTTACAGTACAGTGGTACTGACCCATCCACCCACAAATACACGTACAGTGGTATTGTCCACCTACCCTCCCAAACACGTATGGTGGTATCAATATCACTGTACGTGTATGGGTGGGCGGGTGGGTCAATACCACAGTACGTGTACGTATATGGGCGGGATTTGTCAATACTACTGTACGTGTATGGGTGGGCGGGTGGGTAAAGAGGTGAAGTTATCAGTTAAGTGTGGTGGATCCTGTGGCCGGTATTTTCATATCCAGTGTGTGAAAACTGAAGGAGTGAAAATCCGAGCTGGAAATAAAGAGTGGAAATGTGAACAGTGCTCCGCATCGACTAGTAGCAAGTCTTCAACAGAAACAGCCCCTTTAACTAAGGAGTTTCTGGTCTCAGTTCTCGAGTCATTTAAAAAAGATGTTTTCAATGAGCTGAAAACTTATTCATCTCAGACGGAGGAGTTTCGACAGACCATTCAATTTTTGTCCGGTAAAATGGATACGTCCAACAAATTAATGATTGAGATGAAGAAAGAATTTGCTGAGTTGAGGAAAAGCAATGAAGATCTGAAGAAGAAAAACAAGCGTCTCAACGATGAAGTATCATGTCTTCAAGTAAGGATGCGAGGATTGGAACTCAAGGATTGTTTACTCAAGAAGATGCAACCTAGAGATCAGCGGACTCCCTATGACACCTGGAGAAGACCCTATCAGCATACTGCGAGACGTGGGTAAAGCTATCGGCGAGGAGCTACGAGACAACGAGGTCATGGCAGTCCATCGGGTCCCATCCTTCAAGATAAACAAGGCGCCGTCACTCATCGTACAGTTCCAAACTCGTGGTCAGAAAGCAGCCTGGATCGCCAGCTTTAAGGGAAAAAAAGGAATGACAGCAAACGAGGTAAACAAATCATTTCCAAGTCACCGTATATTTTTAAATGAACACTTGTCGCCAGAAAATAAACTGTTCCTAGCTCAGTTAAGGGAAAAATGTAAACAGAGAAACTACAAATATGTATGAGTCAGAGAGGGAAACTTCTTTGTAAGAAAAAATGACGGGGAAAGATGTTACAAAATAAGCAGGCTTAGTGATCTTGATGGTTAAGCATATATGAAATATAAATTAAACTGTTAAGAGAATGTATAATTTCTTCTTCTTGTTATTTATTGCAGTATTTTAGTTTAGAAAAAGCTAATTTTATTTTAAACTACTTATTGAACAAACTAAATGTCTAAAAAAGTGCATTCATGTAAATCATACACTAGCCTAGATACAAATTTCTTTGACTCCATTAATAATGTAAATATTGTATGTATAAATATTAGAAGTATGAGAAGTAACTTTAATACGTTTCTCGCAGAAATTAATAAATTACAAAATAAATTGTCCTTTATTATTTTAAGTGAAGTATGGATCAATAGTGAAGAATTAAATTTATATAAAATACCTGGTTTTAAGGCAATAAGTAAGTGTAATGACTCATATCGTGCTGGGGGTGTTGTTTGTTTTGTAAGAGAAGATTATGAAATAATTGAGAAGGAATGTCAAATGATAACAGCTGATTGTTTATTGTTGGAAGTAAAAGTTGGAAGATTTAAGTTTAATTTAATTTGTTTATACAGAATGCAAAGATTTTCTGAAATTAGCTTTATTGAAGAGCTTAAAGCGGAATTACAATCATTAAATTTAAATACAATAATAATAGGTGATGTCAACATTGACATATTGAGCGGTTACCAATATGTTAGTAAATATTATAATTTAGTTAGTAACAGTGGATTCTATTCACTTGTTTATCAGCCAACACGTATTACACCAAATTCACCAAGTTGTGTTGATCATATTCTTGTAAGGTTTAGAAATTCAGAAATTTTCAAAACAGCCATATTTGACATAGGAATCACACAGATCATTGTATGTTGGGAGTGACTGCTGATGTTTCAGACAATAAAGAAAAAAGAAATAAAAATATAACTAGGTTGATAAATAATTATGAAAAAATTAAATTTAACCTATCCGAAGTTAATTGGAATTCAATCTATTCATGTAACGACGTAAATAAATATTACGAAACATTCCACACATTGTTTAGTGAAATAGTTGTTAGAAATGTATCAGTTAGTAATAATAACAGTAATCTAAGTAAAGCTAAAATTCTAAGTCCATGGATAACTAATAACATTCTAAATAAACTTAAAAAAAGAGAAAGGTTGTATAAAGTACAAAAAAGGAAACCGTATGGTTTAGTTTTTAAACGGTATTACAATTCCTTTTGTAATACCCTAAAACTTGATATAGACAATACCAAGAATAATTATTATACTAATTTGATAAATAATTGTAATGGGAATAATAGTCAACAATGGACAATTATAAATCAATTTACAGGTTGTGAAAACAGTAAAAATGTAAGCAAATTAGTCTTAGAGGACGGGGAATGTATAAGTGATCCGAAAACAATTGCCGACACAATAAACACCCACCTTATCGAACTTGAGAATTTCACTGACAACAAGAGCCAGGCAGTGACTCAAATGCATGACAGTCCAAATCTACCACATTCCTTCTTTATCGATAGAATAAATGAACGGGAAATTTTAAATATTATTAAAAATTTAAAAAATAAAAAATCCACTGGCTTTGACAGAGTACCAGTTGCTTTAATTAAGCATGTTTCAGAGATCATTGCTCCAGTTTTAACTTACATTATAAATTTAAGCTTTTCTACTGGCGTTTTTCCCAAATTACTAAAAAATAGTATAACTGTACCAATTTTGAAAAAGAAAAATTCTTACAATATTGATAATATACGCCCAATTAGTTTATTATCCGTTTTTTCTAAAACAATTGAAAAGTGTATGAAAGTAAGGTTAATCCATTATCTTCACTCAATAAATTTTCAACATGAAGCTCAATTCGGTTTTACAAAAGCAAAATCTACTGAGGATGCTTTATTGAATTATGTGAACAACATTTATTTTAGTTTGAATGAAAACATGAAAACATCAGGTTTATTTATTGACTTTAGGAAGGCATTCGATCTTGTTGACCACGAAATTTTTATAGAAAAAATGGAATCTATTGGTATCAGGGGTGTGGCAAAGCAGTGGTTTCAGAGTTATCTCAGTGGTAGGGTTCAACAGGTTAAAATACAAGACAATTTGATAAGGCCCCGCTTGTTATAAAAAAGGGGTGTTCCTCAGGGTGCTGTACTATCAGCAAATCTTTTTATAATTTTTATTAATGATTTACTAAAGCAACATTTTATTGGAAGAATAAGTGCATTTGCAGATGACATCGCTTTTAACTATAACAACAAAAACAAACAAACTGTATATTCGAAAATGAACAAAGACTTGATTACTCTGAGAAACTGGTGTATTAATAATAAAATGATAGTTAATGTTTCAAAAACTAAATTTATTAATTTTGGTTACAAGAGTTTTAATTTTGACTATCCTATATTATGACTATATTAGAGAATCATAATATATTATATATATTATGACTATATTATTATTAGAGAGACTATATTAGCACTCTATTGACTATAAAGGTAGTATTGGATGTAAATGTGTACCAGTTGAAAAGGTTGACAGTTTCAAATATTTAGGGGTCCATCTTGATGAACGTTTATCTTGGAAGAAACATATATTACAATTGCACAGACAGATTAAATTTAACGTTAGAAAATTCTTCTTTTTAAGAAACTTTTGTCACACACAACTTTTAATTTCTCTATATTATGCCTTAATTCAGTCTAGATTGCAGTACGTAATTTCATGCTGGGGAGGAACTTATAAATATCTCATCAATAATTTAAGAAAATCTCAAAATAAATTTATTAAATTAATTCTTAAGAAAAATAGACAAGAGCATTCTTTTCCTTTATATTGTCAAACGGGTGTAATGCCTTTACAACATTTGTTTATTTTCAAAACACTAAAGCAATTTTATATAAGGAGTGGAAATAGAGGTTCAACCAGGGTGCGTCCTGAACTTAGAAGCAACATTCAAAGACTATTCATAAAACCGAAAGTTAATAAATTTTTCTTCAGGCACTCTTATATATATATCTTGGACCAAATTATTTTAATCAACTAAATTCAAAAATTAAAGAAAGTCCAAATTTAAAAGCATTTTGCAAAAGGGTAAAATATTGGTTGTTTACTTTACATGACACTTCTTTTTTGGAGAAATATATCGCATGAGCTGATTTTGCTCCTTTTTTGTATTTTTGAAATATAAATGATAGTATTCAGTGGCATATATAATTTTCATTATTTAACCTATTTCAACAGATTATATATTGATGTAAATACTGTGTTAAATAGGTATTTATATTTATATTTTCATTTGATGCTTTTCCTGCTGATTTTTTTAAAGTTATGATGGTATATTATTCTAAGTACATATGACATAATTTGTGTATATTATATTTGATATATTTGGGTATTTGTCTCAAATATAAAAATGTTTTAGTCTACATTTGTAGTATTACTCCTGTATATATGGAAATATATCTTTATTACTATTTAAGCAGATACCACAGTGAGCCATTTTTATCAGTCAATTATGTAAATGGACTGGACTCATCAACCACTACTACTGGAAAACTGTGGTTGATTAATTCCGAGAATTGTAATTTTTTGTCTATAATCATGTATTATTTCAAGGAATAAATCATTATTTCATTATTTCATTTATTTCATTATTTCATATTGATTGTGATATTTAAATATATATCAATGTGATCACATTTCTGACCGATTCTTTAGACAATAACGATTCTAAACGATGACAAATTTAGAGAACATTACATTCTGGTCACAGAGTACCAAATGGGTTTCCAGTGTTCGTCGTTTATCCCGTCACAGAGGTCCATAATGTATAAATGGACGGTTAACTTACTGTATACGGCCATGGACAACTTAGTATACTGATATATATGTATATTACTTAGAAAGAAAATATATTTGATGAAATATTTATTGTAGCCTATTAATATAAATTATATAGATTGACATAATGAAACATACCATTAACTTCATGATGTCCTCTTTCTTATTTAATTTTTAATGTTTAATTTTATCATTACTTGTGCCCATAACGAAATATAAGAAATATAAACATACATATATCTTCGTTATGTATCACTTAAGTGAATGAAACAGCTGAGACACATCAAGCCCCTTGGAGTTGGGGAGAGTGTAAACTCAGGGTGTGTGCAGTATGGGTTTACTAGGTTAAACTTAGGTCATGAACAGTAATCATTATTATTTTTACCAAGGCATATCTAAGTTTACTAGGTAAATAGTAATGAGTTGTAGGTTAAACTATCTTTATTTGACTTCATTAAGGGCAATTCTTTTACTGAGCAGGCCTCTTTCTCAATAGGTACTGGACCACGTTATTTGCAGATCTTAAAAAAATTTCACCTACTTTTCCTACACTAAAACACGTTTTCCATAATAATATTATTTCTTCATCTTATGCATGTTATTTGTTTGATGCGTAAAATATAGTTTAACATTAAATAACTCTGTCACTTCAAAATTTATCTCTTCCAACTATATAAACACATTGTATAAGTAAAAAATCTGCACAAAACAAAAATATAAAAATGTTATTTCATTTCATCCGCAAGAACTAAAGATATATTATTGGTAACTTAAAAGAAGAATATTTGAGAGATTATCCTAATATGTACGTCTCACCTGGTAAATATACCCTCGAAAGCTGCAGTGGGATAGCAGTCTTTACTGACAATGTTCCTATTTACTCTGTACTTTACACTCCGGTTCTTGTTTGTTAGTTTTGACTTTTAGTGAGGTGACAATGCTAATAATATCCTTGTACAAGCAGAGTAGTTCCACCACATACCACCTGTTTCTATTTACTAAGTTATGTATAATTAAGACACGCTGTGTTCTGTTCCAGACGCAATTAAGCCTTTATAAACAAAAATGTACTAATTTCAACGTAGTGTTTCTAAATTACTTTGAATAACAATGAATTCGAACAGTAAATCAAACGAAATTTTACTCTAAAGAATTGTTAGTAAACTATTTAGGTTTTATTCGAAATGTTAAATATTTGATCCTTTAATAAGCCTACACTATACAAATGTTCAACTCAACACTGTCGGATATCGGTGGGAAAACAAGTAGAATCAGTTTTATTGTGTGATGTGTCCATGAACTAAGTGATAAACAATCGTTGCCACATTAACGTTTTGATTGATTTTGTTTTGAATGAGGTCAGATGGAAACATAAGTAAAAATCTGAAAAAAAACCTGTTAGGACTTATAAATCAAATGATAAGTTATAAACATTAAAAATATTAAAAAGTAAACTCTTTATAAACAAATATTAATTGCGAATTATTATTAAGATACTTTATGATTCTTACTCGTCATAAATAATCGAACATTTTCTTGATAACCAAAACGTACTATTTTAACTATTAATAATTTGACTCCAATGTTACGTACTATTACACGATGAAAAGTGGGCTGATGATGTAAACAATTCAGTTATGATTAACAGCTCTTCAAGTTATTTTATGTATTACATTACTGATGAAATTTGTATATATGTGGAACTTAACTGGTCTAATTTATCAAAAACCATCCAATACTGTTGAATGCACATTTATCAATTCTTTACGAAATATTGGACTGTGTTATTAAACCATATTCTATCCGTTCTATGCAGAAATACTTTGCTGATATTTATAAACTAATTGCACAACATCGTGCGGTGTGTGGGTGTACTCAGGGTCACTAAAGCGAATGAGTATTTTCGGAAGTAACAAAATATACATAGTTTAGTTAAAGGCTTGAATGATGTAACACTTAAAGTTATATTGGTGACCCTGTAAGGATTCTCAAAAGGAGAACTCAGGATACTCACAAGAAGACAACATGTTTAAACCTTCCTAAAGCAATGGTTCATAAAATTACGTGGAGGCAAAATGCTTTAGTTTTGACTGTTCTCAATTTAATAATAACACATTACATGACTTAACCCACACCCTTACCCTCACTAACTCACTCGTTCCCAATCTAAACCCATGTCAGAGTTATATTACCATTATTGAACTAACTGACCAGCCAAGAAAAGTAACAAGTAGTTCTACACATTAAAAAAAGGTATTTTTTAAAAAAGCTTCTTAGCTGTAAGCACCGATGACCTTTTAATCTTGTGGTCAAATTTTAAAAAAATATTAAAGCTACGTACTTTGTATTAGTTGTATTTACTGATATTTTTATAAGAGTTTTGTTAGTACCTATTCTCATACGGTACATTTCTGACTAGATGGAAACCGCTCAGTGTATACAAGTCCAGCATTCCTGGTATTGAAGCCTAACGGGAAGTCTAGGCTTGTCATTGACTATAGTCTGAACGCCAAGATTTCCGTCGACTCAGTAACCTTTTAAGACTTGAATTCGGTGTTTTACTGGTTCGGTAAGGTCAAGTTCATTAGTATTTTTTATGTCAACCAGGCCTATCATCAGATTCCTCTTGCCAAGGAATCAAAGCAAGTTACCAGTTTCTGTGTTCTTCGAACCATTATCAATGAACTCATGTTCCTATGGGCTTAGCTGTGGTAGCCCAGACTTTGACCAGGCGTTTCATCCCATCTTCCACGATATGAAATTCAGCTTCGTCTTCAACTATTTGAACGATCTTCTTGTCTACAGTGAAACATTCCAAGAACACATAGAACATCTGGAGGAAGTTCTGAAGTGCCTTCGCAACGCGGGCATTGCCGTTAACCCTGTCAAAGTAAGCTCAAGAAACATCAAAGGACAAGCTCAGCAGATGTCCTTTGATGTTTTGAAGAAGGCCATTATGCAGTCTCCAGATATTCGGATGCCGGACTTTTCAGCCAAGTTTATCTTGTAGACTAATACCTCCTGCTTTACTATTCCTACGGTTTTGTCCCAGGAGTTCGATAGTTTCAGCAGCCTATTGCTTTTTACCTCTCGTACTTTGACTCCCCAAGAAAAGAAAGCTTCTTCTATCTATGAGATAGAGTGTTTGACTGCATTCTTTGGCACTAAAGAGTTCCACAGGTTCCTCGAACTAGCGGAGTTTCTAAATGAGACTGAAAATTAAGCTCTCTCTTGGCTTCATGCTCATACTTTCTACTCACCCTGAGGCTGGTATTACCCACTCCCCAAGTCCACGGGGTGTCACAAGTTACAGCAGTTTCATTCACTTAAGAGATACTAAATTTGGGTATAACTATAAGTTGTTGGTTCAAGTGATACCCCATCTCTCACATTCCACACACCCTGGCTGGCATTACCATCTCCCCAACTCCAAGGGATACGAAACTTGGGTAGTAACTAACATATTAGTTTAAGTAATTCCCCACCTCTCTAACTACACGTATCATGAGGTTGGCGTTAATCTCTCTCAACTCCAAGGGGCGAGACAAATTAAAGCTTTTTGATTCACTTGAGTGATATCAAACTTGGGAATTAACTAAACTGTTCATTCAAGTGATACACCATCTCACTCCTTCAAACACCCTGAACCTGCACTGCACTCTCCCCAACTCCGAGGGCTTGACATGCTACAGATGTTTAATTCACTTAAACGATACAACACTTGGTTAATAACTAAGTTCTTGGTTCAAGTGACGCCCCATCTCACACATTCAAATACCCTGAGACTGACTGGCATTAAAGTGCGTGACTTGTTACAGATGTTTAATTCATTTAAGCGCTACCAAACTTGGGTAATAACTAAGTTGTTAGTTCAATTGATTCCCCATATCTCACACTTCACACATCCTAAGGTTGGTGTTCCTCTTTCCCAACTTCAAGGGGAGTGACATGTTATAGATATTTGATTCACTTAAGTGATACCAAACATGAGTAATAAGTAAGTTGTTGGTTCAAGTTATACCCCATCACACACTCCACACACCCAGAGGCAGGCAATACCCTCTTCTCAACTACAAGGGTTCTGACATGTCACAGCTTTTTGATTTGCTTAACTTCAGTAATAAGTAAGATGTTGGTTCAAGTTATACCCCATCACACACTCCACACACCCAGAGGCAGGCAATACCCTCTTCTCAACTACAAGGGTTCTAACATGTCACTGCTTTTTGATTCGCTTAACTTCAGTAATAAGTAAGTTGTTGGTTCAATTATACCCTATCACACACTCCACACACCCAGAGGCAGGCAATACCCTCTCCTCAACTATAAGGGTTCTGACATGTCACAGCTTTTTGATTCGCTTAACTTCAGTAATAAGAATGTTGTTGGTTCAAGTGCTACCCATCCTTACACCTCCACACACCCAGAGGCAGGCAATACCCTCTCCTCAACTACAAGGGGTCTGACATGTCACAGCTTTTTGATTAGCTTAACTTCAGTAATAAGAATGTTGTTGGTTCAAGTGCTACCCATCCTTACACCTCCACACACCCAGAGGCAGGCAATACCCTCTCCTCAACTACAAGGGGTCTGACATGTCACAGCTTTTTGATTCGCTTAACTTCAGTAATAAGAATGTTGTTGGTTCAAGTGCTACCCATCCTTACACCTCCACACACCCAGAGGCAGGCAATACCCTCTCCTCAACTATAAGGGTTCTGACATATCACAGCTTTTTGATTCGCTTAACTTCAGTAATAAGAATGTTGTTGGTTCAAGTGCTACCCATCCTTACACCTCCACACACCCAGAGGCAGGCAATACCCTCTCCTCAACTATAAGGGTTCTGACATATCACAGCTTTTTGATTCGCTTAACTTCAGTAATAAGAATGTTGTTGGTTCAAGTTATACCCCATCACACACCACACACCCAGAGGCAGGCAATACCCTCTTCTCAACTACAAGGGTTCTGACATGTCACAGCTTTTTGATTTGCTTAACTTCAGTAATAAGTAAGATGTTGGTTCAAGTTATACCCCATCACACACTCCACACACCCAGAGGCAGGCAATACCCTCTTCTCAACTACAAGGGTTCTAACATGTCACTGCTTTTTGATTCGCTTAACTTCAGTAATAAGTAAGTTGTTGGTTCAATTATACCCTATCACACACTCCACACACCCAGAGGCAGGCAATACCCTCTCCTCAACTATAACGGTTCTGACATGTCACAGCTTTTTGATTCGCTTAACTTCAGTAATAAGAATGTTGTTGGTTCAAGTGCTACCCATCCTTACACCTCCACACACCCAGAGGCAGGCAATACCCTCTCCTCAACTACAAGGGGTCTGACATGTCACAGCTTTTTGATTCGCTTAACTTCAGTAATAAGTATGTTGTTGGTTCAAGTGCTACCCATCCTTACACCTCCACACACCCAGAGGCAGGCAATACCCTCTCCTCAACTACAAGGGGTCTGACATATCACAGCTTTTTGATTAGCTTAACTTCAGTAATAAGTATGTTGTTGGTTCAAGTGCTACCCATCCTTACACCTCCACACACCCAGAGGCAGGCAATACCCTCTACTCAACTACAAGGGGTCTGACATGTCACAGCTTTTTGATTCGCTTAACTTCAGTAATAAGTATGTTGTTGGTTCAAGTGCTACCCATCCTTACACCTCCACACACCCAGAGGCAGGCAATACCCTCTCCTCAACTACAAGGGGTCTGACATGTCACATCTTTTTGATTCGCTTAACTTCAGTAATAAGAATGTTGTTGGTTCAAGTGCTACCCATCCTTACACCTCCACACACACACTGAGGCTGGCATTACAATATCCCCAAACGCCAAGGGGCTTGTCATGTTATTGATGTTTAATTCACTTAAGTGATACCAATCTTATTAATATGGATAATAACTCGGTATTTAAGTTCCATTAGTGAAAGTTATGGAAAGTTTCAAAAACGACGTTTTCAGTGAACTAAAAGATTTTAGGAATGAGATGGCAGATATTTCAAAGTCAGTTCAGTTTGTATCTGACAAACTGGATGAAGCTAATATGATATAATGAAGAAATTCGCAGGCTTTAAGAAAGAAAATGAGGAATTAAAGTTTGAGAATGACACTTTGAAGAAGGAAGTAGGCGAGTTGAAGGACAGGATGTGGAACATCGCACAATATTCGAGGAAAAACAACGTAGAAGTAAGTGGTCTACCAGTAACTCCGGGAGAGAATGTGACAGATATCGTGAAGGACGTGAGAGCAGCTCTGGGGGTGGAAGTAAAGGACAGTGACATCGCGGCCGCGCACAGAGTGCCCTCTTTTAAGAAAAACCGGCAGCCATCCCTCATCATACAGTTCCAAAGCAGAACATTAAAGGATGACTGGATCACTAAATACAAAGAGAAGAATCTTCTGACAGCGCAGCAAGTGAGCGACAAACTCCATCCAAACTCCAGGATCTACATTAATTAACAAACTGTTTCTCAGGTGCCTAAAGGACAAATGTCGCGACATCGGGTATACCTTCGCCTGGTGCAGAGATGGGAAGTTTTTCGCCCGAAGAGCTCAAGGGGAAGCTGTAAAACAGATCAACACCTACAGTGACATAGTGAACCTCAAATGACTCACAGTACGGTAAATGATCTTGTTTTGTTTGTGTTATACTTTTGTACGATGTCCTTTTAGTTTATATAACATTTTATTTGACAGCAATATTTTATTTTATTTTATTTTTAATATTCCGGCTGTACTATAACTAAATTTCTATGTATAAAAGTATACAAATTTCAAAAACCAAATTTTATAGACCAAGTTTTAATAAAATTGTAAAAATAGTAATTTTATAACCGAGTATTTTGTTTAGCAGTAGTATACATATATATTTTGAGCTAGATAAATATGTCAAATCCAAACGAAATCAATGATGTAAATATATTTTTCAATACAGATTCAAATAGTTTAAATTTAATCTATGCCAATATCAGGAGCTTGCGAAGTAATTTTAACACGTTCTTGTTAGAATTAAATCAAATTTAAAAAAATATTAGTTTTATTGTTTTTAGTGAAGTTTGGATCAACAGTGAAGAGATTAACTTTTACACTATTCCGGGTTATAAAGTTTTTTATAAGTGTAATGACACCTACAGAGCTGGAGGTGTCATGTGTTACGTAGCGGAACATATAAATGCAGTTGAACTAAATATTAATTTTATTACAGCATAATTTATTTTTACGACTCGCTGCTCATAAAAATAAATTATGAAAATTCATTCTTAAATCTTTTTTGTTTATATAGATTGCACAGCTTTTCGGAATATGATTTTGTAAATGAATTGAGTGCCAAGCTGAATCAGTTGCAAAATAATACAGTTATCATCGGAGATATAAATTTAGATACATTAAGTGAAAAGCAAATCTCTCAAAATTATTTAAGTCTTTTACATAGCCATGGTTTTGCACAATTTATAAATAAGCCAACCCGAATTACAGTTAGTTCGAAAACGTGTATAGATCATATTTTCATCCGACACAAGTTTTTAAATCAATTTAAAAGTGAAGTATTTGACATTAATTTAACGGATCACTGCGTTTTAGGTCTAAAAATGGAACTTTCGACACGCAGGAAAGCTAATTTCTTAAATAGGTCAAATAAGACTTGTGTGAGTACCAAAGTTGATTTTGCAGCATTAAAAATTAAATTGCAAGCTATTGATTGGAGTAACTGTTTTAAAGTGGACAATGTAAATACATGTTTTAATATAAGATAATACAATTCATAGATCGTAAATCCAATATAAAATTTATTACAACACAAACGTTTTCGAAAGCAAAGCTTCCATCTTCAGGTTATGTTTTAATATGTTTCATAAAACGCTAATTGAATCTGTAAATAGTTGTAAGTCTACTGTAAATATTAGTAATAGGTTGAGTAAAGCTGAATCTTGTAGTCCATGGATAACGTCTAGATTGATTAAAAAATTGGATAAAAAGAAACACCTTTATAAAATAAGCAAAAAAAAGGCCTTATGATCAGAACTTTTTAAATTATATTAAGACATTTTCTACAAATTTATCGAAAGAAATAGATTTTACAAAGAATCAGTATTATTCTAAATTGATTGACTACTGTAAGGGGGATATCACAATGCAGTGAAATGTAATAAACAAGTTAAGTGGTGGTAATGTGAAAAAGGGTGTTGACAAAATAGAGTTAGATAACGGTGAAACTATCTCTGACCATGAAACAGTAGCGAAAATGATTAACGATTACCTTATCTCAACTCAAACAGGTCCTTCTGATAACAACACAACCTTGACCGAGGCGCCACTTCCGCAAAGTTTGAACTCCATATTTATTACTCCAACGACAGAAAACGAAGTACTTTCTACTATTAACGGATTAAAAAATAAAAAATCAAGCGGTTTTGATAATTTTAATACTATTCTAATTAAGAACATAGCGTCAGAGATTTCTTTAATTTTAACTCATGTAATCAACTTAAGTTTTCTAAACGGTGTTTTCCCTGGACAACTAAAACTAAGCGTAGTAGTTCCTATTTTTAAGAAAAGAACGTCAGTGAAACTTAATAATCTGAAACCAATAAGACTTTTGTCTATTTTTTCTAAAATATTTGAATAAAAATCATGAAAATACGATTAGTTAAATTCTTAAATTCGGCAAACTTTTTTAGTGAACATCAATATGGTTTTAGAGCAGGAAGATCTACTGAAGATGCGCTGCTTAATTTTTCAAATACAATTTTTAACAATTTTAATAATGTTAAAAAGATGACAGGTTTATTTATTGATTTTAAGAAGGCTTTTGATCTAGTTAACCATGAAATACTTTTAAATAAATTAAATTCAATTGGAGTCAGAGGAACAGCCCTAAGCTGGTTTCAAAGTTTCCTTACCAATCGCAGGCAACAGGTGAAAATCTGTAACACCTTAAGCTCACCTCTTATCATTAAAGCAGGAGTCCCACAGGGATCTGTCCTGTCTGCAACTCTATTCTTAATTTTCTTAAACGATCTGCTAAAAAAAACCATTTTTTCCCAACCAAGTGCTTTTGCTGATGACATTGCTTTTTTCTATGCTGAGAACTCCTATCAAAATGTGTGGAGTTGTATGGTGAAGGATATACAAACCTTAAGAAATTGGTGTTTTGAAAATAAAATAATAGTAAACGTAAATAAAACAAAATTTATGATTTTTGATTTTCACGATTTTAACTTTAACGAACCTCTAAAATACCATGAAACTTTATGTTCAGGTGATAATTGTAATTGTGTAAGTATAGAAAAAGTAGACAATTTCAAATACCTTGGTATTTATTTGGACAAAAAGCTTTCATGGAAAAAACATATTAATTTTTTACATGGCAAATTAAAATCAGGCATTAGGAAATTTTATTTTCTGAAAAACTTTTGTGATGAAAAATTAATGAGATCCTTATATTATGCCCTAATTCAATCTAGACTGCAGATGCAATCCAGTGCTGGGGCGGAACGTTCAAATATCACATAGATAAATTACGTACTTTGCAAAATCACTTTATCAGAATCATATTAAATAAAGCTAAAAGGGAAAGTTCATTTCCTCTTTTTTGCCATCTTAAAATCCTGCCAGTTCAACACCTTTTCGTGTTTAAAGTACTTAGATTGTTTTACATGAGAAGTGGAAACCAAGGAGTTTTTTAATTAGTTTATAGTACTAGAGGTAACGTCCAAAAAATCTTTCAAACACCCAAAGTCAATAGGTCATCTTTTAGACACTCCTTCATGTATCTGGGCCCTAAGTATTTTAACCAGTTACCTTTAGAAATCAAATTGTGCACATCTTTTAAACATTTTAGTTTTTTGTTACAGAACTGGTTACATTCCAATGAAAGTTTACAGTTTCTGAATAATGTTTTAATGTAAAATAGTCTTTACTACTATAATTGTCTGTTTATAAATATATATATATATATATATATATATATATATATATATTCATTTATTAACGCTAAAATTTCTTGTTAAAATTGTTAAAATGAGGTCTCTCAAAGAGAGTATATCTTTCTTTTTTGTCTTGTTTAATTTTGTTTTATTTATTTGTATATAGTTTTGTGTAAATAACTAATTGTATTAAGCAGACGACACAGAGGAGGAAGCATTTACAGTGATTGGACTGGACTCTTGTTTAAACTTTAATCTTTTTTTCAGTTGCTCTGCCACACTACTGGAAAAAGTGGCAGAGTAAATTCCTAGCTGTTTTGTAATTTTAGTTTGTAATCTGTTTTTAGATGTGGAATAAATCATTATTTTTATTTTCATTTGGTTCATGTAATACCCCATCACACACTCCACACACCTTGAGGCAGGCATTACCCTCTCACCGACCCCAAGGGGTGTAACATATCAATATCAAAGCTATTTATTTCACTTAAGTGATGCCAAACTTGGGTAGTAACTAAGTTAACTTCAAAGTATGAGACATGTTACAGCTATTTAATTCACTTAAGTGATGCCAAACTTGGGTAGTAACTAAGTTCTCGATTCAAGTGATACCCCACACACGTACTTCACATGTTTTGTAGGTGGCATTCAGGAATATAACACTTCGGACCCTGCTTCATTTTTATCAGTGTTATTTACCTTTGTTTATTGGAAAATATTACCTCAATGCCCCCAGTTCATATAGATCATGATTGTGTTGTTGGTTGTGATAGGCTATATGTTTCTAAGTCATTTTTTAGGATAAGGCGTGAATGTCTCATTTATCTCTAAACCGAGTCATTTCTTATAATAATGGCTATAATAGTCCCTGGAGAAATTCGTTTTTAACGAGATGGCTGTATTTCATTTTAACTATATGTAGCAAACTAATATAAATAGGTTAAGGTCCATCGTACTTATCTCTAACTCACCATTTAATAATGTATCTGTCAAAGTAATGTTAAATGCAATAAGCTCTTAAAACAAGGCATAGATAAAAAGAGCCATTGAACATTACTGAAAAGTTTACTACTAAAAACCCCACAATTGAATTTTTTTAATTTTCGATACAGGGTTCAATATTGAAGTGTTATAGATAAGATAAGGAGTTGAATTGAAGATAAAAAATCTATTGAAGTTTTATATGTTTAAAGTATGTAAATTGAAAAGTTCCCACTTAAATTTTAAAATGGTTATGTACTTTAAGTTTATTCAATAAAATCTATAGATAGTTTCAGCGTTGAAAATGTATTTTGGTGACTCTGTGATAAAATTAAAAATATACTCTCGATAGTATTTCTAACATTAAAGGCCTGAAATGAGCAGTGTTGCCGAAGGTGAACAGAAAAACAGATGGATTTTTTTCCGTTAATTCACTACCACTACTTTTTCCGTTCATTCACTACCGTATGATAAATAATCTATTGCTCTAAAAACTGTTCTCCACTCATTTTTACGTCCACTGTGGTATTCCTTATCCACTAGGAATCTGATATCGTTAGCCTTATCTTATCGCTTTCCAAGAACTTACATACAGAGCGCATTCAGCGGTAAATCAAGCATTAGATTTACCAGTACGTGATCAACTTTAGTAGACACCTAACGTAACCTGACTTAACTTAACTGTAATTGTGATAGAAAAGTAGTAGTATTAAACTAACGGAAAAAGTAGTAGTAGTCAATTAACGGAAAGGGTCCAGACGGATATATGAGGAGACAGAAAAAACTACTGTGCCATTCACTAAACATTTTTATTTTTTGTCCTTGGTGACTTTTAACAATTTTTATATACCATCTACAACTATATTTATATTTGTAAATATATATATATATATATATATATATATATATATATTTACAAATATAAATATAGTATTATACTATATATATTATACTATATATATAGTAAATATATATATATATATTTACTTTCTGCAGCTGAGTTTACACTTCAAAGCACTTTTTGCTCTCTGAGTCCTTATACGTTCGTCCTTATAGTTTGAAAGTCCTGCGATGTACTGTCTAGTCAAACCAGAGTAGTTGAAACAATGAAGAATCATAATGAGTAAGTAATGTACCTAAAAGTCCTGCGATTTATTGTGTAGTCAAACCATAGGACTTATAACACTGAAGATTCATAATGGGTAAGTAAGTACCTGAAAGTCCTGCGATGTATTGTCTAGTCAAACCAGAGCACTTGAAACATTCAAGAATCATAATGAGTAAGTAATGTACCTGAAAGTCCTGCGATGTATTGTCTAGTCAAACCAGAGCACTTGAAACATTCAAGAATCATAATGAGTAAGTAATGTACCTGAAAGTCCTGCGATGTATTGTCTAGTCAAACCAGAGCACTTGAAATACGAAAGAATCATAATGAGTAAGTAATGTACCTGAAAGTCCTGCGATGTATTGTCTAGTCAAACCAGAGCACTTGAAACATTCAAGAATCATAATGAGTAAGTAATGTACCTGAAAGTCCTGCGATGTATTGTCTAGTCAAACCAGAGCACTTGAAACATTCAAGAATCATAACTTAATAAATACCGCAATTACGATTTTTCTTAAGATTATACCGTGCTACTCTTCTCTGAGGTTAGTCCTACTTTTGCTGGTTCGAAACAATTAAATGAGAAAGAATTAGCTGTAAAATTCAAGGTTATATGAAAAATTGATAAAGAATTTCCATAAACGTAATTTGCACGTGAGCCTTTTCAATTTGAATATATTTTCCTAACCAATTTCCTCATATAACCTAACGTAGTTTAACAAATACATAAAATAAATATTTCTATCCAAAAGAATGCAATGAGAAATATGAATATAGATTCACGGGATATGTAAATGAGGTTTGAGATATTTCATCTCTATGTATAAAAGATAAAGCACTCACTCACTCATTACCAATACTCCAACCTCCCATTATCCTACAGTGTTGAAATTTGGTACAAATGATTGTTGTAGACTAAATAGGAAAAATACAGTATTTTCAACTTGATAAAATAATCCTAAGGGGTAGACAATTCTCCTAAAAGATTGTTCCGTAAGGATAACATTGGTTTGATTTTGGTAAATTAATAATAACTGTTTTGTAAATAAATAAACATGTTTATTTTGTATGTTTTACAACCCAACATATTTTAACAAAATTTGTATGGAATTTAGCTTTTGTATCACAAAGACCTACTAAAAAAGGATTTCTTTGAAAATCCATTCCTAAGGTGTAGAGATAGCCCCTAAATGTTTAATTTCTTCCATAAGAATATCATTATCATTAATTTGATTTGTTTCAAACTGCTGGTTCAAAAAAATAAAACACAAATATGATGACAAAAAAAGCTTGGCTAATTTAGTTTGTTTAAGGTAATTTCTACTCAATTTACATCACCCTAAAGTAGACTTATAGGGTCTTCTAGACTATAACACTTTGTCTATACTACTATAGCACTGAGCTTTTTTATTCGTGTTATGGTTTAGAGAGAACCACGGAGGAAAGAGTAAGCAAGAGTACAGAACCACCCCGCAGCGAAGCAAGGGCTGTCGGCTAGATTTACATTTTTAAATTCCTCTTTTGTTACACGGTTTTTAGGTTGTTACATATTTTAGATATGCAGCCATCAAGTGATAGTGTTATATGCAATTCATAATGTTCCATTTGACTCCCGTCGGCCGTGCTGTCACAATCGGCGTGTGACAGCAAGGGGTGTGACAGTTGTGCTTAAAGTGATGAATTAACGCATTGGGCGAAGGCTCGTGCCAGATAAGTACACGACTATTAATGTACATGCACGGTACACTCATGTGTAATCAAACCGCTCGCTAATGTAGGATGTTAAATATGTTTATCAAATTATAGATGGAAACATTAAGAACACCTGTTAAAACTAATGGGAAAAGTGGGTGGAGACAACCAAGAGTTATTTACTGGTCCTAACAACTATGGAGTAAAATACAATAATGTGTCAAGAACCATAACGATTAATTTCAGCTAAATAAATATCGCTACTATGATTTTTCTTTAGTGCATACCTCACAACACTGAACTAATGTCCTTTTGGTAATTAAAAACAAATAATTGAGACATAGTTAAGGTTGAAATTCAAGTTTCCATGAAAATAATGATATAGACATTTCCTTAACAGTTGATTTGCATTTGTTACATTTCAAGTTGAATATATTATCCTTGTCATTTACTTCAGATAAACTTCCGTCATTTGAAAAACACAAGCAAAAACCATTTTCTATTAAACAGATTGTCATAATAATTATTAATATAGGGATATTTCTCGTTAATTGACTACCACTACTTTTTTCCGTTAATAGACTACCGCTTGATAAATATTCTATTGCTGTAAATACTTTTGCCCACTCGTTTTTATGTTCACAGTGGTATTGCTTATTCGATATCGCTGGCCTTATCTTATCGCATTCCAAGAACATACACGCGAAGAGCGCACTCGGCGGTAAGTCAGTCATACCTGGGTAGTTAACATTATACGCATCTTCACTATGGTTTCTTAAACTGAGCAATGGCATTATAATAAAAGAAGCGTACCATTTTGTAGCCTGTCAATAACTAGGTTGTAGTAGGATGTTAGGTGGTTTAGAAGCCACCTAACCTAACCTAACCTGACCTAACCTAACCTAATGTAACTGGATTTACCAGTTTGTGATCAATTTTAAAAGTCATCTAACCTGACTTAACCGTAATTGTGACTTTAAAAAGGAATAGTAGTTAAGTAACGGAAAATGTAGTGGTAGTGAATTAACGAAAAAGGACCTAATATATATTTACAGGATATTTGGGAGACCGTTGAAATATTTCATTTAAAACGAATGGTATAGATGAAATCTACCCTTTAATTATTTTAGAACATTTACTAGTTTTCAGAATGGAGGCCTGCGTAAAATAATATAACCACCGAAATAGCATCTTAAAAGTAGTACTTGAAGTACAGTTCTTAAAGTACAACATTTTATATACAGTACAGTGCAACACCTTAAGTACTGCATCTAAAGCAAAGTATGAAAAGGCAACATCTTAATCAGAGCATTTTAAGTAGAGTACTTAAAGTACAATATTTTATGTAAAACCTACAGCCCCTGAAGTACAGAACCAGAAGTACAGAAGCTAAAATATATCTTCAGTAGCGAAGGGAAGTTTTTTACAAAAACCCGCCATCTCACGCGAACACTTTCTTAAAGTTAAGGATGAGGAAGAAGAGTATTTCCTTATTTAAGTTTGATATTCCCCAATAACTTCAAATTTTCCAAAAATGTAGTACAAAATTTAATTAATTTTAGAGGACTTTTGTATACATTTATTTATTCAAATTGATAAATATAAAATTATTTTTCCTGAATTTACTGTATATCTACAAAATTAATTGTTGTGTTTGTTAAACTGTTGAATTATAAGCATTATCTATAGTTTTTCAATCAAAATAAAACTGAGTTATGAACTGGGAATGTACTGATGTTACAATTGTTTTGTTGTTTATAAATTTATTACTAGCTTTACCAGCCCACTTCGTTGGTCATAATATTGAGTTTGAAGACTTGCAATGAAAATAAAAGTCAATATTCTAACAAATTCAAAAACATTCAAAAATGACTTAGTAGACCAGATTAAATACTTTGTTTTTGAAAAACGATATCTAATCAAATATCTAATTTAGAACAATTGATGCTATGTATAATTTACTACTCTAGTCAATTATTTGTAATGTAAAAAGTTTAGCCTTCCATAATGTTATTCAATTTGTTTTTATTTGACAGTTGTTAACCAATCATCAATTAATATAGCTCCATAAGAATACCATGAACATTTTGGAGGTAAGTGGGCCGGAGTCTGATGTTGGAGAGGAAAATCCTTTCTTAGTACACCTCTATGGGCTAGATAAGAGTAAAAAACAAATTGTCATATCAAATAGACTTATAGTTTTTGAAGAAATAGTGATGAGTGGTAAATGGTTCTTATATATAAAGATTATGTGTTATATTTATTATTTTATTTATTTTTGTTTATTTATTTTTTTATTGAATCTGAATCCATCGAGTGACAGTGTTATATACAATTCATAATGTGACATGTGTCTCTAATTGGGCCTGCTGTCACAATCGGCGTGTGATAGCAAGATGTGTGACAGTCGGTGCTTAGATAGCAAAATACGAGATAGTAAAAACTGTTTATCGTTTAAATAATATGTCGATAAAGATGATAATAATTTTAAAATAAATTGTCTTCTAAATGTATTAGTTTGATGTTTAATTTAATTATACGTAAATTTGTAGGTCCCATAGTTGCCCTGGCTATTGGGCTATTAATAAATAGTCCTTTCTGAGCTTAATCAAACTCAGCTAGTAACAATGACTACACTCGTTCATCTTCACTCATCACACTCATCCACCCCTCATATTCGCCCATATCTCTACGATCAGTGTCTTAGAGATGAATAATAAGTCCTTTCGTTATCCAAGAAAGGCCTTGTCAAATAATAAATGTAACTATTATAGTTGTGAACAACGTTTATTTTCCAGTTACATATATTCCAATAAGAAAGGTCTTTTTAAGGGATTAGTTTCATTTAATTACGTTAAAACATAACTGACTGTTAGTTAGGCAAGATAATGAATAAAACTTCCTGGATTATACAACTGTGAGTGTGTCAAGACGGTGATGTGTTCATGTGAAATAACATTGTTTAGAGATTGTTATTAACATGAGAAAGGGGTTAGTGCCTTACCTAAGTAAGGTCGTGGTTTACATTGGAAACTTCCTTGTTTTTCTAATGGAACTATTTCCAAAGTATGAGATAAATATTTTGATAGTCCATCGAATTTAATGAGAGCAAGATTAATTACATTTTAGTTAATCTGATAAGTTACAATATTGATTCAAAAACATTAAATATGTGTTCGGGAAAGGTTTTAGAAAATTATTGACAGTTGAATAACTCTACCAGATCAGAGATAGTACTGATATTGCCTTGAATGTCTGTACTATATGTGTTGTCTGTAGTAAATTTAAAAATAAAAACATTCATATATATTGTTCAGCTCTTTAACTGTTGAGAACGTTATCACATTTTTTCTTCTTTTTTAAAATATTGTTCCCTTGTAAAACTTTGTTGATTGGGTCAGTGATATTTTATTTCTTTATTTTTTCTTATTACGTATTAGATCATCACTTAAAGTATATTTTTTTCTAAGGTCTAGATGAATGTAGACATGTAGACCTTATACGTGAAAGTCCATAACGTATAGCCTTCTCCGATCTATAAAAACTGTCAAGAGCATTTTAAAATAAAAAGTTTAGTTTTTGTTATGACAGACATGTTATTGTTTGTGTTAGGACACAATTCGTCCCCTGTCTGGTACTAACTATATTTTTCTCGTGTGTCCTAGTATTACGTGTCCTGGACTAACAATGTGTGACGTTCTCTTGTTGTAAGACTAACAATTCCTGACAGCTTAATGGTGTGTCTCTCGCAAAAACGTCCCCTTTAGATCAAACACCCTTTTAGTACTTACTCGTATCAGACCAGACACATCCAAAATAGAATTGTTGAATGTGAATTATTTCAAAACCATTAAGTTTTATATTAACTCAAACATCAAAGATTAAAGATTGGAAAAATCACTTTTAAAATTTTAATTACCTTCCAATTTTATATCTTGTTTTAAATCATACTTTCAAGTCAGGGTTTTAACAATAAGTCATAAGCAAATTTATTATGAAATTTTAGCCAACATATGAGTTTCTCAACATTTGGAAAATAGAAGGTGTAAGCAAATATAAGTTGGAATAGAATAGCATCGTTACTTATTAATATATTGTTAAAACTATCAAACAAATAACAAAACCTAAATATTAATAAATAATGATAACAAGCCACCAATAAATCACTTCTAAATGAAAATTGAGCTTCAAAAGTGCTTTTGCATTATTATTATATCGCATTCCCAATAATAAAACAAATTTAAATTAAAGCGTAAAAACTATTGATAACAATATAACGAACAGTAGTCATACTGTTTACGAAGACAGTGCAGTGGGTTAGGAAGGTGAAATTAACAGTGAATTGATTAATGAATGGTAAAATAAATTGACTATTTATTTTATTAAGGCTAAGCGTTGTATATCGTGGTAGTCACTCTCGTGTGTTTTATTAAGGCTAAGCGTTGTCTTTCATGGTAGTCACTCTCGTGTGTTTTATTAAGGCTAAGCGATGTATATCGTGGTAGTCACTCTCGTGTGTTTTATTAAGGCTAAGCAATGTATTTCGTGGTAGTCAATCTCGTGTGTTTGATTAAGGCTAAGCGTTGTCTTTCGTGGTAGTTACTCTCGTGTGTTTTATTAAGGCTAAGCGATGTATTTCATGGTAGTCACTCTCGTGTGTTTTATTAAGGCTTAGCGTTGTCTTTCGTGGTAGTCACTCTCGTGTGTTTTATTGAGGCTAAGCGTTGTCTTTCGTGGTAGTCACTCTCGTGTGTTTTATTAAGGCTAAGCGATGTATTTCGTGGTAGTCACTCTCGTGTATTTTATTAAGGCTAAGCGATGTCTAACGTGGTAGTCACTCTCGTGTGTTTTATTAAGGCTAAGCGATGTATTTCGTGGTAGTCACTCTCGTGTGTTTTATTATGGCTAAGCGATGTATTTCGTGGTAGTCACTCTCGTGTGTTTGATTAAGGCTAAGCATTGTCTTTCGTGGTAGTTACTCTCGTGTGTTTTATTAAGGCTAAGTGATGTATTTCGCGGTAGTCACTCTCGTGTGTTTTATTAAGGCTAAGCAATGTCTATCGTGGTAAACACTCTCGTGTGTTTTATTAAGGCTAAGCGATGTATTTCGTGGTAGTCACTCTCGTGTGTTTTATTAAGGCTAAGCGATGTCTATCGTGGTAGTCACTCTCGTGTGTTTTATTAAGGCTAAGCGATGTATTTCATGGTAGTCACTATCGTATGTTTTATTAAGGCAAAGCGATGTCTTCGTGGTAGTCACTCTCGAGTGTCTGACAAGTAACTCTATTACTTTGAAATTATTTGTTTCATTATATGAACTATGAATTGTTGTTTGTCGTGAACTTTTATTATTTTTGTTCAATCGTAACTGTTGATAATACGAGTAGTTCATAGTGAACATTTATTACTGGTTTATTTTAATTTATCATTGTTGTTTTTCGTGAAAGTTTTACAATGATTGCTGTTCACCAAGTGGATCAACACTCCCTGAAGTCTAGATTATGTGCAGATATTCAAGATGGGTAAACATGTAAAACTACTCATATATATTATTGATATTTATAGGTTTCTTGTCAAGTTAATTATAGACCACAAGACGAAGATCAAAATTGAGTCCTCAGTGCCATAAAGACCAATATTTTTTAAAGTCACTGCATTTTCTTTGGCCAAATAACCTAAAAACATCATACTTTAGTACGATGGCTATTCATTGTATTTTATAACTTTACATTAATTTGGTTCGTAATGACAGTTAAGCAACTAATTAAAGTCGGCCTATACTTTTGGCAAACTTATTCAGTTTTCCAACCTACCAAGTGTGAACGAGTACTGTACTTGAGAATGGGAGTGCCGCGTGTAATTAATTACAGTTTCATCCCGTAAACCCTGCTAATTGGATATGAGTCATCCTCCACTCACCATATCTACTCACCACCCACCTCACCCTGCTTCCGACCACAGCCTGTGCTCCCTTGTTTATTTTAAGATTGTGGATTATATTATTACTTACTTTGATGTTTTGTCACCTCCTCAAATGTGTTCTTAGCATTTAAAACAGAGTGTTATAATGTATTAACAATTACATTCTAGATTACAAACTAGAACAGTAACAAAGTTATAGACTTGATTTACATTGGCTTACTATCTTTTACACACTTCACAAACCTAATTGTCTTCATAATTTCATAAATAGCTAATACCAGACAAGTGTAACAAAGCAATGGAGATATTCTCTTATAGTAAGCGAATTATATCCGTCATTTGATATCAAACATGATTTTTACTGTGTATTTACCAATTTTTATATTGGTGAAGCTACGTATGTTTTGTTTATACCAAGGGACACCCCTGCACGCTTCGAGTGCCAGCCCCGTCTCTCGCTGGCTTGTGACATATTGTGACATAGTGTTTTAGCTCACCTACTTGGGGACAACGTGTTGAGGAGACTGCGTGCGATGGTTTTTATGCTCAGTCCCGACATGGCGTCCGAACAAAGGTCGCTATCAGCTTGGACACTGAGAAGGATCAGCTGATAACCACCGGCTGTTAATTTGTCATTGGGCTATTAATTAATGACACTTTCTAAGGAATAGTCAGCCTTAGTGTGTTATGGAAGGAAAAAGTAAAACTTATCTACTTCGAAAAAGAAACGTTGACATCTCATATTTAATAACACGCACGGACACTAATGCATGACTGTATTGAGCTACAAAATAAACACAACAGTAAATGGCGTATTCCCCTCCTCGCTATCTATCACAGTATCACTACAACGTGTGCTACAAATCACACTGTAACCCACCCACCTACCCATACACGTACAGTGGTATTGATACCCACCCTGCCACCCATACACGTATAGTAATATAGACCCACCCGCCCATCCACATACGTACAGTGGTATTGACTCACCCGCCCACCCACATACGTACAGTGGTATTGACCCACCCGCGCACCCATACACGTACAGTGGTATTGACCCACCCGCCCACACATGCACGTACAGTGGTATTGACCCACCCGCCCACCCATACACGTACGGTGGTATTGACCCACCCACCCACCCATACACGTACCTAGTTTATTTCTGGGCCTTCTGGCCCCACCAGTGTATTTTTAAAGAGTTAAAGTGTTTTAAAAGAAATTCAACCACAAGTGTCTTCAGTAGAACTTTGTTTACCTGAGAAGAAACATTTAGATATCAATACTTAGATTTCAATATTTAGATTTTTTAATAACTGTAATTTTAAATTGCGATATATTATATATATATATATATATATATATATATATATATATATATATATATATATATATATTAGTACATTACATGAAATGTAAGAAAAACTTATTGTAAGCCATTTTCAGGAAAATGTTTTTACAATATAAATTCAATAAATAAAAAGTATAAAAGTTAAGATTCTATTATTTTTATTATCAATCCAAATACTTTTATGAAATAACTATTCATTCAGGCACTGCTACTCATGAATGTTCAGACTTACTTGAAATAGGTTCCAACTGAACAGCATAAATATGTCTCAAAACAAACAACAAACAGTTAAAAAACATTATATTGAAGTATAGTTGATTAAAATACTCTAATCATTTTAGAGTAATGCATCCAAGTTTGTAACATAACGTGTGGCTGACCACTACTTAGATGTAGCAGTACACGTACAGCAGTATTGACCAACCCGCCCGCCCATACACGTACAGCAGTATTGACCAACCCGCCCGCCCATACACGTACAGCAGTATTATTGGGTGCTGTATGTCTTAAATGCATATTTACATTTTACAGTAAAATAATCCAAAGACAAAAGGATTCTACGAGTTAGTAAATGGTGTTATTGATTGGCAGAAAGAAGCAAACCCACCCCTACAGACAAACACAATTGAGGGACCCACCCAACCATCCTCACGAACTCAGATGATTGAGGGACCCACCCACTTATCATATGAACATGAACGCAATGTAATGAAGCACACTCTCACCCACTACTACGAACTCAGATGACTGAGAGATCCAACCAACCCATCTTTATCAAGGACTGAAGGACCCGCCCACTCACCCTCACGAACTTAGATGACTGAGGTGCCATCCACTCAAATTTATGAACGCAAAGAACTGATGAACACACCCAATTTAATGATGAACCCTTTATAAATTTAGAAGACGGAGGGGTGACCTTCTCGTATTTATCAACGAAAGAATGAGGCACACACCCACCCACCTTAACGAACCTAGAAGACAGAGGAGCCCACCCACTCATTTTTGTGAATACATAGAACTGAGGGATCCGCCCATCCTGCTTTATGGACACAGATGACTGAGGGGACTTCATTTTCATTATTTTGACCAATAAATACAACGTAAAATTATTTTATCTAATTCTAAATAGACAACTACGAATCTCGTGTTTGTAACTTTAAAAATACGCAGTTGAAAATTACTCTTAAAGAAAGTTGTCACAATGTTAACTAGCCAATATTTGATAAACACATGACGTTCTAAAGGTGTTAGTTATGTGCTCAATCCACAAAAGTGAGTCTAAAGTCCGATAATATCCAAGTTACGGTAGTCAATGTCTTGGTGGTTCAAGTATGGGTCTAACAAGACTCGGTCCGTGTACAGGTAATAAATCAATATTACCTGACTAGGTTATTAAAAGTTGTTGCTATTTGCCTTCTTTAATTAATCTTAGCAACAACTTTTTACTGTCCAGACAGATTTAAATTGTCCCACCGATATTTTACTATATTTATTTACATAACAGAGAAGAAGTACTAAAAGTGAGTTTTCAGTAGTGCTCATTCATGTAAATGACAGAGCAAAGTTTGATAATAACCAAGTTACGGTAGTCAATGTCTTGGTGGTTCGTAATACATCACAAGTTTGTGTCTAACAAGACTTGGTCCATGTAGCAATAAATCAACATTAGTTGACTACATTAATAGCCTTCCTTACTTAGTTGATGTTTGATGTCCTTGTCGAGTTTCTTAAACCTCCTCTTGATCTTGAGACACCATTATAATTATAATTCGTTTTATGAATTCAAGATTTGTTTTAATCAAAGAACTGGATTTCACAAATATCTAAATCTCTCAAGAAGGAAATTTTAACTCATAAATGACGAGTATTTACATTACAGAATTTAAACAATCATACTTTTACTCTTTATAACGTATTTATATAAAACAGTGGAATTTTATTGGTTCTAGATATATATTAATAATTAATAGGTTTTAAAATATGTTTCACCAATCAACAATCTTGTACAATTAAACTTCTACAACCACAAGTATTTATTAACATTTAATCAACATTCATAAATTAAGATACGCTGCAATCGTTCTGCACGGTTTTGTTGTAAGAACTTCTATCAAGATTGGCCCTTTTTAAGACTTCTGCTACTTCCTCCTCAACTTGAAGCTTGTCCTTGGAACTGTCGAGATCCTGAACCCTCGTCAATATCCATCCAGAGGCTGAAACACATTTATATCTTTAATTTTAAAAAAATATATTTATCTGCGATTGAAACGTGTAAAATTTTGTAACATTTTAAATATAAACTATGAATTTTAGTACTAAATTTAGTTTATTTTACCTGACAAATTCTTTAAATAATTTCTGCAAAAGCGAACATCAATTTAAATACGATTGGAGCCTTACTTATATTCCATAACAAGAAGATAGTGTTCAATACATTAATATGGGTAAAATCCTGTAGCCTATGGGTTAAATGAGTATTAGATGTTGCCACTTTTCATTTTACAAACAGTTCACATATAGCAGTCGTTCCTAATAGATAACCGATGAACAACACGTTGTTTACTAACTGAATTTCCATACAGAAAATAGATAAATTTAATTAAAATTGTATTTTAATGTGGTTAGTAATTTTGGTAATGATTACTCACTAATAATTTTGTTTGAAACTAATACAAGGAATTACATGTTTTTGTTATGTAACTGTATATACATTAAAGGTAGATTGTTATACATTAACATTTAATGTATAGCATGTATATTGTTAAACATTAAAGGTAGATAACAATTTAATTTTTTTTTAAATCAACTTACCTTAAGTTTTTTGAACCAATGGCTTGTTTTCCATATATGTTTTTCTATATTTCGTTGAAATATTACGTAAAACTAAGTCAGCTGATCTACACAGTGATATTCCGTTCTCCGTGTTTTCCCTCCCCTTTATTCCAAACTTATAACCTTAAAAGTATATCGTTATAAACACTAATTGTCGTTATAAAATGTATGTCATTACTAGAGCATTGTTTTTAAATTTTATTTTAATTGCGGTCCCGTTTTAAGTTTTAAATAAATGAGTATTGTTGAGCCAAATTTAACAAGCGTTTCTATTAATAGATATATAAAAACCACATTGCTAGGCATTCGTGTTTTACTGTATTCATGCAACGGTTTTTTTTACAAAATAAGTCATTTGTAAACCATGATAACTATTGAAATTTTGATTGAAACTATAAAACTATGACAAACTCTTTGAAATCATGTTCAATTTAATTCCCGCAGACAATTTTAGACTTAAATCTTGACCACAGTCACGAGTTTCTCTTTATAAAGATATACTTAGGGTATTTCCTTGGTTATCATGACTTTCAACAGTTCAATATCAATACTAACTCTCATGGTGATGCTGAAGATTGCGACAGAAGTAGACAACCGCCCATCTCTTGTAGTCAGTGTCTAGGAGCATCAGAGGAAAAGTTTTGGTTCTGTTAGCTGAAACATAATGTTACATTATTTAGCATAAAAGTAATAGTTTATTATATTTAGTTATGTAAGATGCCTTTAAAGGTACTAGTAGAGACATCAGGAAATAAGTTCTTTTACATTAAACATTGTTTATTTATGACTGTTTCATTTTTCACTTCAGAAATAAGTAACTGAGCACTGAATTTTATTTTTTATTTCTATCTCGTATTTTCAATTCTTCTTTTTCAATCTTGTATTTCTGTATTTGGTGGTTTAAGGGTAAAACAATATAAATAAATTAAAATTCATCATAAATCAAATGAAGCTTTGATAAAAAAAAACCCCACCGTATATTTGAAGACTGTTAAGATGAACGCCTATGATGAAATCATAAGATAAATATTATTAGAAAGCTTTATTTACTCGGTAATTCAATTTAGATCTTTGTAATATAATTATTATATTATGATAACTTATATCATACAATGTAGATTCTTTTTCAAATATTGCAGCTGTATATTGTACAAAAAAGTTTTACATTAAAAAAATTATGTAAACAATAAAATTAACTAAATAAGATAACCTTAAGTTCTTGGAACTTGTTGAAAACATTCATAGTTGGAGAGTTTATTTATCCACAGAAAATGTTTAGCTAACATTATTTTTAAATGATGGCTAGAGATTAGAAGGTAATAACTAATGATAAAGGTGATACCTGCCGCTTGATAAAGGTGATACCTGCCGCTTGATAAATGTGATATCTGCCGCTTGATAAAGGTGATACCTGCCGCTTGATAAAGGTGATACCTACCACTTGATAAAGGTGATACCTGCCGCTTGATAAAGGTGATACCTGCCGCTTGATAAAGGTGATACCTGCCGCTTGATAAATATTCTATTGCTCTAAAAACTGTTCCCCAATCATTTTTACGTCCCCTGTGGTATTCATTGTCCGCTAGGAATCCGATATTGCTGGCCTTATCTTATCGCTTTCCAAGAATTTAAACACCGAGAGTGCATTCGGCGGTAAGCAATCCTTGGATTTACCAGTACGTGATCAACTTTAGTTACCTAACCTAAGATTTAGCTACCTAAGCTAACCGTAATTGCGATAAAAAAAGTAATGGTAGTGAATTAACGTAAAAGGCCCTGGAATTGTTCAGCAAACTGTCATAAAAGAACAAAAAAGCCTTTTACGAATATAATAATAATAATAACCGAAATATTTCTTCTGTTGGCTATACTTTTATTCTTAATGATCACTGTATTCAATATGCTAACTTTATTACAGAACATTCCTACTCCACCTTAATTTTATTACAACCAAATAATATCCTGCATTTGTATGACATTTATATATTTTGTACGTTATTATTTTTCAATTTACTTGAAACTAACGCATTAAAAAAATAAGAAGGCTCCTCAGCTTACCCGAAACTTGAAAGGTGACTTTGAGTTTTCCTTCTTTCATTTTACGGTTCAGTGGCACAGCAAATCCATTAATGCTTCCACGGTATCCTGGACTAAACAAAATAATACAAAGTACACTGTGTGAGTTATTTAAGTTAACATTAATAATAAATAACAATTAAATTTGTTTATCTTGTTCATAATACTTGTGGAATTTCTATATGGATCACCAATTTTTAATTATTAAACGGATTTATAAGCTCATTTATTTCAATTTAATCTAATGGCGTTTTTTATGCAATTATATTGTCAACAACAATAAAGATATTTGATTTGATGTAACACAATATGTGAAATTTAACAAAATATTTTATTTATGCATACTTAAATCCCCGATCATCAATATGGGGAAGAATACGGAGTTCAAATGAATGTAGATGAGTGTATTTAGTAATGTTTACAATCTAAAGCTGACCGTTCCTTAAAAATATAATTTGGATAAATATCAATAGTCCAATGACACTGTGGATATCAGCTGATCTTTTTCAAAATTTGTTATGACTGATTGAGATCGAACTGAGAACCTTCAGCTTGTGAAGCTAGACTTTAACCAGCTACGGTACCGACCAATTAACCAGAGTATTTGTAGAAAAATAAATACATCAATATGAAGTTTAGCTAGGTTTGCAAATCATAACATACTATTAAATAAGTTAAAACATATTATGATAATTTTATGTATTGCAATTGTTTGCTGTTGGTATATTATATCACCGAATAGACTCCAGGTTGTTTTCATTTAACCATGTTTAAATGTATATAAATATTTAACTAAAGAGATGATGAGTTAATGATATTAGTTGATCAATAGATATATTAATTAACTTTAAAGGCATGGGGGGAATTGTTGTGAGCAAAACATTACAGTGGGTGCTTGTATTAACACTGCACAACTTTTCAACTTTAAACATCCCAATGCTTAAAACTAGATTTAGGCTTGAAAATATATTTAGTTACAGCCATATTCTTTACATAACAAGTTTTTAATTTATTTATTTACAAGAAATATGCCCATGTTAAGTTTTAAAACTTACCAATAGGATAAATGTTTATTTAAATAAGTGGAATATTTATTATCTTATCATTAGATGATAAGAACAACAGTTCATTGTATTTAACATAAAAACTGTATTAATGTTAAACTAAATGGAGCTTAAGAGTATTTGAGCGTGACTGTGACTTTAGTAATACTGTACTACGAAAATATTGGCAAACTAAATAATTAACAATATATGTACAGTATTAAAATAATTACATATACTTTTTATAACAAAATATCAAGTAAATAAACATATATTTGTAATAATTCCCTCCTAGTTATTAGGCTTTGAGCATTAAAGTATTAATATACACGAAGAGTGGTATAGACCCACCCTCCAACCAATACACGAACAGTGGTATAGACCCACCCTCCAACCAATACACGAACAGTGGTATAGACCCACCCTCCAACCAATACACGAACAGTGGTATAGACCCACCCTCCAACCAATACACGAACAGTGGTAGAGACCCACCCTCCAACCAATACACGAAAAGTGGTATAGACCCACCCTCCAACCAATACACGAACAGTGGTAGAGACCCACCCTCCAACCAATACACGAAAAGTGGTAGAGACCCACCCTCCAACCAATACACGAACAGTGGTAGAGACCCACCCTCCAACCAATACACGAACAGTGGTATAGACCCACCCTCCAACCAATACACGAAAAGTGGTAGAGACCCACCCTCAAACCAATAAACGAACAGTGGTACAGACCCACCGTCCAACCAATACACGTACAGTGGTATAGACCCACCCTCCAACCAATAAACGAACAGTGGTACAGACCCACCCTCCAACCAATACACGTAAAGTGGTATAGACCCACCCTCAAACCAATACACGTACAGTGGTATAGACCCACCCTCCAACCAATAAACGTACAGTGGTACAGACCCACCCTCCAACCAATACACGTAAAGTGGTATAGACCCACCCTCAAACCAATACACGTACAGTGGTATAGACCCATCCTCCAACCAATACACGTAAAGTGGTATAGACCCACCCTCAAACCAATACACGTACAGTGGTATAGACCCACCCTCAAACCAATACACGTACAGTGGTATAGACCCACCCTCAAACCAATACACGTAAAGTGGTATAGACCCACCCTCCAACCAATACACGTACAGTGGTATAGACCCACCCTCAAACCAATACACGTACAGTGGTATAGACCCATCCTCCAACCAATACACGTAAAGTGGTATAGACCCACCCTCAAACCAATACACGTAAAGTGGTATAGACCCACCCTCAAACCAATACACGTAAAGTGGTATAGACCCACCCTCAAACCAATACACGTACAGTGGTATAGACCCATCCTCCAACCAATAAACGTACAGTGGTATAGACCCATCCTCCAACCAATAAACGAACAGTGGTACAGACCCACCCTCCAACCAATACACGTAAAGTGGTATAGACCCACCCTCAAACCAATACACGTACAGTGGTAGAGACCCACCCTCCAACCAATACACGTACAGTGGTATAGACCCACCCTCCAACCAATAAACGAACAGTGGTACAGACCCACCCTCCAACCAATACACGTACAGTGGTATAGACCCACCCTCCAACCAATACACGTACAGTGGTATAGACCCACCCTCCAACCAATACACGTACAGTGGTATAGACTCACCCTCCTACCAATACACGTACAGTGGTATTTTATTTATTGTTAGTAGCTTCATTTTATAAACGTCATAAAAAATAGTATTCCCCGCTAAATTTTTTTATTATTTATATTTTTCATCAGCAATAATGTCATGTAACGTTTCTTAAAGTGTCTATTAAAGTTAAGCTAAATAGAAAGAACGGTAAGTCAAGATGTATTTTTCATTCAAATGCTTCCAACGTTTACAAGTGATTATAGGTGTGTTGGTTTGGTTTACCACTTATTATGTATTTAAACTGAACATTGTTTATTTTCAAGTATGATAATATCTTACTGATAGCAATTATTCCCATAACAAGATAAGTTGGAAATTAAAAATGTATATAATTATGAAATTGTTGTTTGAAAGAAGGTTTCGTCTTAAAGAGTATGAAGATAAGCTTCGGAAACTGTGGATATACATATGTGGAAACTGTGTATGTTGTATATGTGGGCTTTGTTTCATTTAATATTTATTAAAGATATTTACTCAATATCTTTAATATTTAAAATATTTGGAAGTATTTAAAATACAATAATAAAATCATATGTTCTACAATGAAGAAAATTGCCAAGTATAGAATTTCCAGATAATTAACAATTAATACATGTGTTTGGTACAAACCATGTTTGTTTTTAAACCCGTCGTATTTATATATTGATATTTTCGATTTACTTTGTTTTATAATAAGATAACCTCTTCGTTTAGAGCTATCGAGTACATCTTCACTAAGTGTTTTTTCCTTTTTACTTTTTTTCAATAAACATGCTTGGGTAAAATTAATGTATTTTTTTATTGGGAGTTAGAGTAAACTTCATTAAAAGCCGTAAATTATTTAATAAAGCCCTACATTACTATATATTTAAATCATCGTATTACATAGACTGCAACAAATTGAATGATTATTTTATACTATTTCCTCCAAACAGGCCTTGACTTGGAGGTTTCATTTTCCAAAAACACAACCTTTATTTATTGTTTAAGTAAAAACACTATTCTTACTTAACTTTTTATCTTGTATTTTTGTAATAATCAGTGAATGTAATTCTGTTCAATACTGTATATTCTTTGGTCAGCCTGAGCACAAGTCATATGTTATGTCACAAAAGTCTTAGTATTAGATATTATATTTATTGTATCGTTTGTAATTTTGTGTTTTTTGGAAAATTAAGATTATTATTATTATTAAGTATCCTTAATGTACCTTGGATATTTAATTTAAAATGTTTAATTTAAATTAATAATTATTTGGCTAATTATTATTAATAATGTTATTATGAAACCCACGTCTAAGTACTGCTTTCCAGTTGAGCTGATCACATTTCTCGTCCAGTACTAGCTGGGCAATAGCATGAAACAGTTTTGATGGACGAAATGAGTTCCTTAATAACGTTCCGTCAATACCTGTAGGTAGAATGAACCTCCCTCGTTGGGAAAGGGCACAGTTTAATCGGTTCCAGACTGGCGTAGACAGATGTAACTACTTGAAATATAAATGGGGATTGACACTAGAACTATGGTGAATAGCAGTAAGTATATCCACACAATGGATCACATAGTTACAGAGTTCCCTCTGGGGTTTTTTATGGAGGGGTTAGCCAACATAAACAGGTTCAGTGAGGCAGGTCTTAAATCTCGATGGATTGGACTGAGCTTTGAAACACTTTATATATATATATATATTTTTTTATACAACATAACTATTGGATCTTTGTCCAAAAATATGTCACAGCTCTTTTAAAACTGTAGCTGAAAACAAACCATTCAATACTGTATATTTTAATGTTACTATTAGCTTAGTTCTACATAATCCATGAGTTAAAGAGCTACCCAACCTAAGTTGAGGCAGCCGCGGGTCTAATGACCTGACCGTCGTACGTCCCCTGGTCGTAAAAAAATTAGTCAAGGCTGCATGCACATGCTAGTTAAAATGTGAACTTTTAGTATTTGAAAGTGTAATTAAAAATTATTGTAATCGTTGGAACTTAATCGATTACAATAATCGATACGATACGTTTCAGTTTTTGTCCCAAATTATACGGACAACACTACGATATATTTCACTTGATATGCCCAACAGTATTTGTTTCGTGTTGTTTACAGAAACTCTTAATGTTGTCCGATTAATTTGGGACAAAAACTGAAACGCATTAAAAAATCTTCCAAATCCCACTGATTATAATAATTTTTAATAACATTTCAAGTACTTAAAAGTTCAAATTTTAACTAGCGGGTGCATGTAGCCTTGACTAATTTGTTTGCGACAGGGGAGGGATGACGGTCAGGTCAACTTAGATTGAGAAGCCCTTTACTTACCTTGGAATCTGCCAGTTGTAGACATCGATGTGCTTGGCAGTCGCGTTGTACTTGTAGCGTGCTGTCACACACTTGCCACGCCCCTGCGTGGACTCAGTGCCAAAACTGGCGTGACCGTACCACGTGCCCATGTACTGGAACGGTAAACCACTCGAGAAGTACATTTAGGAATGAGCATAGTCTTGTGATTACATTTCAAAATGTTATATAAAATACTCATCAGCAAAAATACAGTAATGAGGTTAGTAGTAGCAAAGTAGCAGTTGTGGTTATTTTGTTTCGAAGTGGTTTTCGTTTTGCAGTTCGAACCAAACGTTAAACGTTCGAACCAAGAACATTAAAACCAATATATTATTTTAATTGATTGTTTTGTTTTTAATAATTACAATTATCTAACCTTATACTGTGTAACAATTGTTAATTGTTGCATTGTAATTAAATTAGAAAAATTATATGTAGAAAAAATGTTAAATTTTGTAAGAACTGAGAGGTTTAGGAGTTTGTTTTGTTTTCCAAAAGTTTTCGATATAAATTCTCCAAGTTTTGATAAAAATTCACAATCTTCCCCTTTCAAATAAAAGAGTAGTTTTTCCCATATAAAATAGTTAAATACTGTAACCAGTATTTTCACGTTTGTTAATTTCCTGTCAATTTCATGTGACATGTTTTCTGAAGGCAACATGTTTGGTGAGCCTTACCTGTTCAGATGTCCTGGTTTAGGGGGTTCTAATTGGTTGATTTAGCTTCTAGAGTTTAGTGGGGGTAAGTCCGTTGGTGGAAGGGTTGCGGGCGTTCGGTCAGTTCTGCGATAACTTTCTGAGTGTGACCACGTGCGTTCCGCTTTCGAGTACACGGTGACTGTTTCGGTGTTCTTTACCGTTGCGGCAATTTTTCTGTTGTTCGCGTGTGAGTGATTGGTTGAATGCCGGTCGAGCTTTGTTGTGGTCACTTTTGGCTTCGAAACCTCCAGGACAGCTACGTAAGTAATTTTTTACAAGTTTTCTTTAGTTAGAGATTTTCAGTAGGGTTTTAGCAGATAGGGTAAGATCCACCAAGCATGCGCGGTTAAACTTGTTTTTGGATTGAAGTCACTCTTTTAGTGACAAATTTTTAGAGTGTTTTGATTTTCTTTGTCTTGCGGTTTAAACTTTCTAAGTAAAAGGAAAAATGTTTCAAGTCACTAAAAGCTGGTTATTTCTTTTGGTTCCAGATCTCCCGGAGGCAATTTTAAAGAATTTTAGAAAAATTAGATAATTTTAGAAAATTTAATAAAAGGCAATTTTAAACAATTTTAAAGAATTTAGAAAATTTATTACAATGTTGAATTTTGAATTTTTTGATTTAAAAGTTTAAAGAAATTTATTAAAAAAGTCAAATAAATAAAAAAAGGTTCTGGTCTGAAGATATTTAATTTATCATTTTGGAAGAGTTGTTTTAATTTATTTATGTTCCATTGAGTCAATAAAAGAAGAGATTTTTATTTTCGTTTTTATCATTATTTGTAGAAGAAACCAATTTTTATTTGTTGAAATTATTTATAAGAAGATAAATAAAGAAAAATTTGTTCACTGGAGAAGTCTTATTTTAATCTCTCATTTAAGATTTTTCAACATATCAAAAATAAATAGTAGCTTTAATAAGGCTACAACTATTACTAGACAACGAGCAATTTTCCTTTGTAATATAAGAGGCATTTGTTGGATTTGAGTTACGAATTTGCTGAATCAGAATAACATACACGTTTCAATAAAAATAATATGTTATTTAACTAATTTAGTTTCAATTGATAAAGGTAAATCTGTGTAGCTTGTTATGTAGAAAGTCACTCCCAATTTGAAGCCACAGAAATGTTTATAGTTAATTAAAGTAGTTACGGTATACGAATAGAAAACATTTTTAAGTAACCACAAACTACTACACTTCAATTATCTTATTATGAAAGCTATTCACATCCCTTTCAGAAGTTATACTATCATTCAGAAGTGTTTTATACAATGTAATCCAAGGATATGGCCTGGAATATAAATTTATCTTTCAGAGAGCATCATATGTTTAATGTCTTTATGTCTACGTAATGTAGACTTTACGTATTCCTTTTCCTTGTTCTCAAAGACCGTGCTTACCTTTTTTACATCGAAGTCTTGTTTGACTTCCAGTTCAGGGCACTTTCCAGGACTTATAACGTGGTTGAGAACATTCTCTGGCAGGAAGATAAGGATCACGATTCCCAAAATAATTTGCCACTCCCTGTTGAAAAAATATGATGTATAAAATATAAATGATATTTTATTAACAATCTGTATATTTATCATTTAAGTAATGATATTAATTTTGCGTGATGTACAAAATAAAACAATGCAGAGTTATCAAACGTGGGATTTATATAAACAATATTTGTATTAATTTATGTTTTTTTAATTATTTCTTTATATTTTAAAATTATATCAACTTGAGTTTAGCTTTTAATTCACTAAACTAGATAAACTCGTGTGATAGAAAACTCATTGTTGATCTACTTCAATTGTTTGATCGTTAGCACTAGTGGCGCAGTACTGTAACCCAGCTACTAGAGACAAAGTGTTGTGGAGATTGTGGTGGTGGGTTCTATGCTTAGTCATCTTAATATTCATTCAGCGTCCGCTTAACAGTCGCGATCTACGTGGACACTAATGCCATGGACACTAATGGCAATGGAAGTCAGGGAGTATTTGTGTTGAGTGGTAGTCAGTGTCCGGATGTTGTGTGGAGAAAAGAGCTGAGTATCGGGCTTGTCACTTGGGTGAAAAGCAGACCAATATTACGTAGTTCGGATTCCATATAAAGCTGTAGTCCCTTATAGACCCTAGAAATTGGGTTAATAACTTCGTCTTAAGGAACAGTCGTCCAGTGTAAATAACAATGAGTACACTTATTAATCTCATACATCTTATACTGTCATCACACCATTCGCATCTCACATTCGCCCATATCTCTACGATCGGCGTCTTAAAAATGAATACTGAATAGAAATGGATATCTGAAAATGTTGTCCTGTTTCAAACAAATTTCATGAAAATACATAATTGTGTTGAACCTATTGATCTTATGATCCGAAAATAAAAGAATATTACTTTGAAAATTATTTCATACTACCAAAATACCTACTCAGGGAAATTTTCAGTCTAATTTTCAGTGATATACGTATTTAAAATATAATACTTTTATAAAGTTGTTTTTGTCACATATCACATTAAAAACAAAGGGGAAATACGTGAAATGTGTCCATTACACATTAAAATAAAACAAAAAAACCGTTCACCTGTAATTTCACTTTTTAATGAAGGCTATAAATATATGTAACAGAATCCAAATGAAAATAAACAAAGTTGACTCCATGAATATAAGGTTAAGAATTAATGTGATTTAAAGACGCATGCAGTCAACTCAAGTTAAGTTAACTTCGTGAATTTAAGTCTGGAGGGTAGGTGGAAGAGTCTGTCCAAGACTTATGGATGGATTGGATGTTCATTACTATTTATATCCATTTCTTGGATAACTATTGTTTGAAAACATTACATTTTTAATAATTAGGGTATAAGTTAGTTTTTAACATCACAACGGAATATATATTACTTACTTTACATAGCGAAGTCCATGTAGCATCGATTTACAAATAGTTAATATTGAAAGGAAAAAACTGATAGTTATACACAAATGAAGACCCTGATTGTTAAACTAAAAAAGTCCTCAAGTTTACTTTACGAAACCATACGCCTCACTAATATTAGCTTACGTAAGCCTAAATTCAAATTAATGTTTGCCTAAAAATTAAATTTTCTTTTTAGTTTGTATTTACGAAAATATTCTTGGCATCATCAATGTTATTTTAGTATCACCTTTCTGACTTGCCCTCTTTACAGCATAAGCTACATTATTTGGGATTGAAGCTAACTACACTTAGTTGAAAGGTAACATTACAAAATTGTTCTAATAAAATAAAATTGTTGCATCAATGCAATGTTATTGTTAATATTTGTGAGAAACCGGACAGATTTCCTGTTGCACATTAATTAAGTATTAAACAGCTGATAATGTATTCTGAATTAATTCTACATCTGTCCGGCAGAGTTCGACGCATGTTATGTTAATTTATCTGTAGTTTTTAAATTCAAAATTACATACTTAAATAGAATATGTTTTATTACTTACATAGTTATTATATCTTGAAACGTTTTCTGTTCTTTGTCTAGTTATGAATTGAGAGACAATAAAGGTTAATTATTTTGGAATTACAGTTTCATTCCAGCCATAATATACAGTGTCAATCTTCATCTATTCTTTTTCAAACTAAAAGTGTTTGATTAAATTAATTGTGATTTATTTTAATTTCTCATCCCTTGTGACACAATTGTATCAAAATGAAAGGCCCATAAATATATTTTAATGATTAACAATTAACTGTTTTATAAAAACTGAAAATAGTCTATAGTAGAATAGACAATCAAACCTTCAACTTGTTTGAGTATGAGAGTTATAATTGAAGTTTATAAATGCCACTTCACATGAGCCAGCAGGTCTCTGCATAAACTGTATTCCGTTAATACAGGTTAACGAGGTATCGATCGTTAGCTCAGTTGGAGATTCGAACCGTAGACCTTTCCCTACGCAGTCCACATACGCAGCCTTCACACCGTGAAGTTTGGTCACGGGTGTTTGCAACGCATTAGTAGAGGCCATTATTTTCATAATGATTATATTTTACACTAAAATGCTTTGAAAATATAAATTAACCAATACATTGTTGTCTGTTTTATGGCAGAGACATCATTTTGTAACAACCATAAAAGATAATTTAAAAATATATTCCTTATGTACTATCGTGAAAAATAACTTAAATAATATGATAATTTAATTTATTTTACTCAAATCCATTTCGCTGTATTTCTACTCTGTATACATGTATACAGTATAAATACTCTTATAATCAATTTATAACAATGTGAAAATCATAAATAAAACTGGTGTCTACTATATTCGTGCATAAACTAGTAATGTGATACATAATTTATTGAGAACAAAGTGAAAACACTAAAATTACTTACATTTTTAGTAAGACACACGACTATCGCCAGCACACAACTCGACGAAAGTGACAACAATGTAGGACGTAGCTGGCGTAATAGTAAAACGGTTCACAAACCACAAAATTCGTCAGCAATCCACTCTCGCGAATTGCACCAGGCCTTCTTGGAAACTGAATAAAGACCAGTCAACCCATCCATTGCTTCATATGAAAAGTAAATTGCATCTCTATCTAATTTAGTTTGCCATGTTTTTCATCATATTATAATTGACTGTGTTCAGGACAGACTTTTTTAGTAAATATATGAGTTCAATTTTCAAATTTAATTAAAATGATTAAATTTTGTAAAAGAATGTATTACGATAGGCTAAATTGAACAAAAATTGCATTACCTTTATAATTTTATCAGGTGGTTCACAAAATATTACAATATTTACAATTAGTTACATCTCTTCTTCATAGCTATAAATTAGTTATTTATCTAATTGTGTAGGCCTACATTTGAGACCCCGTTCTAAAGGCTATGAATTAGTTGTGCAGTGTGAGGCAGTAAATAATGTTGACAATCTTTTGACATATCCGATTAGTTGCAAAATAATTCGTTGACATATTGGGCTTCTGAAAATACCAGACATATTTGAAAACGTTGAAACAATTTTAATGCGCTTTGGATATTTTCCATTTTATTATTGGGATAATATGTGTTATTGAAATGTGCTAATAACGTGTAAGCCCATTGAGGATAAAAAATAAAAAGAAGTCGAATTTTTTTATAAAGTTAATACCACGAAGAATGCAAAAGTGGCTGTCCCGTAGAGTTGTGAAGCCATAGATGGCTTTTTGTTGTCTGCCGTCCAGTTAATAGCCGGGCTTTTCTCGCTGACAAATGGCCCTGTAGTTGACAACCTCTTCTGATACAGTTGACAGCTCATTTGAAGGGAAACAACATTCCCATCACATTTGACCAACCACTTTTCTTAGATGATAGAATAAAATGTAAAAAAATTGGCTGTGGTTTCTTGACATATCTAGTGTTTTTGTTAAGAACGTAATCTTCAAAACAATATCTTGGTGATACAAATGAAATTGTAATAGTTGTCAGGTACAAAAAGTATAATTAACATTACTGCTCCTGTATTCCAGATATTAAGCTCATATTCTATACGTATTATTACAACAATATATCATTATCAATTCTCATCATAGGCAATAGAGAATTTCTGCATCTAATATCCATTGACACCATGAACATTGTAATGATAATTTTACCCCTACAAGATAGTTCACTTATGTTCACTTTGTGAATTAATACAAAACTATTATGTTTAACTCAACAGTCTCCATATGGATGGAATGGGAGGTCTAATGGATGGAATGGATGGAAAATGAGGTATAAATCCATGAGTCTCTACTCGTTTTGTATTCTGTTTTATCCTTGATTTTCAATAATCTTTGTTTATTTCCAAAATATGAAGAGTCTAATAGAGACTCTAGAGTAGAGCATTTGAAATTTGAAAAAGGGGCACATTACGCGGGAGTTAGGTTATTTCATAATCTACCCCTAAAAATTAAAGAAAGTAAGTCTTGGTCAGTTCAGGATAAACTTAAAAACCTTTTTGGAAAGTAATGATTTTCACCCTAAAAAGTATATTTCCCACTAAAGGTGTATATGAGTGATCTAGATATCTAAGCTTTATTACTGTGTGTGTATTTTCATTTATTTTAGATATTTAATTATGATTAATTTAACTTTCGATTAAAATTAATTTGACGGTTCATAATAATTATACGTAATATATTTTATATACCAACTCATAAGTAATTAAATAGTTTGAAATGTTTAGTTTCGTTTTTTAAATTTTAGTAAACATTTATTTACGATTAAGTACTATACTTCACCGTAATTTTAAATTTATTTCATAGTTATCTAAGTACATGTATATGTAGTGTGTATAAAAATCCTGAAAAGAACTTAGCAAATCGAACCCATAGAAATCAAATGAATGTCATATATCTACCTAATATTTTTTATGCAATAACTACCACTCGACTACACTGGTAGAATGATATATGGAGAGTGTCATAAAAATTTTAAATGTTAACAAAAGCAAACTATATAATAAAAAAACTCCTTTACTAAGGAGACATTCTTCCAAAAATTTCCCTTCACATTTGATATTAACGTCCTAGTAGACTTTAATATCACAAACAACAAATCAAAAGGTTGATTTCCTGTAGAAAGAAACTAACAACAAATTAATGTGGAAAACGCCCTCACGTTTTATTGGTGAATTCCTTCTTATCTGTTTTTTCCCGTTCCTGACACACCTTATCATTTGAAGGGTCAATGTCTAGATAGGGGACTTAATTTGTCTATTGATATTTACGAATTAAGGCAAGATTTTTTAAATTGTAGCCTTAATTTTCACAAAGTTATTAAAATGACTTTTTCGAAGATTTACATTCCCTGGCTAAAAACTTTCTCAGTGAATAGGAGAAAATATCACATGGGAGGGAAAAACAAAAAAATTTTCCAAATTTAAGAGGGTGAAATGGTGACTAATTACTTTAAAGTTGTTCATTTGTTGAAAGACGTATTTTCGACAACTCTCCCTTTCTAATACCACAAGGTCTACGTACTGAAAACAGTACAAAACTTTGAGGAGACTAGTAACATAAACACAGTCAAAAAATTAGTAGACTCTTATCCTCTATAAAGGAAACCAAAATCTCACAAATACTATAAACAATTGTCGAACAGCCTACAAGAGCCATAAGAAGTGCTGATTCACATCGCGGTGTAATTCCTTTTTCTGTTTTCAAAATGCTAAATATAAACGTACAGGGTTACTTTGTTCTTAGAGCTGTAAGGAAACGATTTCAATGGAAGACTCGAAATTGGTGAAATATTTACGAATAAATGTAACCAATCACCTAACATTTTAGCTAATACTGTGTTCTGTAATGAAGCTACATCTTCACTGAAAATGGAAATGTAAATAAGCACAACTGTCGGTAATGTAGTACAGTAGTAAAAATGCTCTTTGATGAAGGAGAGCCGATAGCAAAGATACGAATTAGTTAATTTTTGCGCTCAAATAATTGAGCTCACATTGTTGAGTCTTTATAATCAATAGAACTTTGAATGGAGGGTCTCTTAACTATGGGTGATAAAGAACAACATTTTAATAAACTATGGTTTCAACACTGTACCACATTACACTGTACAAACAAAATCCCTGTAGACATAGAATTAAGTCATCGTTTGATAGGGTGTAGGGAACTAGAATAGCCACTTATATCGCCTGATATGTTTTCCTATGGGGATATTTAAAAGACAACGCTTATGAAAACTCAAACCTGCCAACCTAGGACAACTATCCCAGTGTATCTCTGAAAAAGCTCAACGAATATCTCCTGTTGTATTACAAAAATGTTCTTCATGCATTTTACCGCAGGAAAACATTCTAGATGGATTCATGGACTCCTCTGCCAAACAACAGGACATTTTGCACACTTGTAATTGTTAGTGATTCTGCATCTATTACTGTCGCATGTGCTATCTTTGATTAATGTCTTCTCTGTTGCCCATTGTATAGCATGTTTTGCCACAATATGTTGTTGTTAGTTGTTTCCTTCCACTAACCACCATTTGTGAATGTATCTACATTTTGAAATGTGGTTTTTGTATCACACTCAACGAGAACTTTAAAATAACTTATAGCTAAACGCATGCTTACATTTCATTTTCCTATGACACCCCTCATTTGTCCCCCAACGTAGGAGTGTGATTTTTATTGAATAAACAATAAGGGAAGATAGACATATGTTTTAAAAGTTTATAAAATGTTATATGCTATATTTTAAATAAATATTAAGACGTTTTTAGAATTATCTAACTCGTATAAATATTAGCAGATCAATTTAATGTTTAAAACAAAAATTAAAACATTTAAATTTATATATCAGTATTATTATTTACTTGTTATTATACTTGTTATTATTGTATTTTTTTATTTGTCTTCCAAATTTCATTAGTTATTTAACTATTAAATTCTTATTATTACTATTTTTTCTAATTTACGAGTTTTAACAAACTTTTTACTTAGAGGTCGTCCATTTTACTTAGAGGGACATGAGTGTCCTCAGGATTACGGTCACTTGACTCTACAACGGAGCGACCTAAAAGGCGAACACCAGAAAGCCATTTGCCCCCGAGGGTTCCAGGGAGTACCGGAATCCCATTGCCCTCTCTAGGCTGACCCTTTCACAGCTCATTCATCACAAACTAGAATACTATCTCGCAGAACAAATATAGTAAAATTAAGTAATATTATTTTCTATCTAATCCGTGGCAATATATATTTGCAATATAACTTACGGTACTCATACATGTAATTAATTTTATCATATAGCAATGTCCTTGTACTAACAACCTTTCTATCAACTCGTGAACCATCTGTACCTAACAAATAAGGTGTGTGTGTGTGTGTGTGTGTGTGTGTGTGTGTGTGTGTGTGTGTGTGTGTGTGTGTGTGTGTGTGTGTGTGTGTGTGTGTGTGTGTGTGTGTGTGTGTGTGTGTGTGTGTGTGTGTGTGTGTGTGTGTATGTGTTTTATTTTTTATTTTTTTATTATTATTATTATTGTTAATATTATTTTGAATCACCAACATTGGTTCTATTTACCACTATAGGTCAACACATTATATCCAATCTCATCTAAACACATCTACACGTAGGGTTAGGACGTAGCTCTCACCCATACATACAGGTACAGTGGTAATAAGATCCATGTCACAAGTAAGCGATTAAATGAAGTTGTGAAATGGTAAAACTCATTGAATTAAGTCAACATTTATCATTGCACATCCCTTTAAGTTAAATTATAAGTTTTACTGTGACTATTTAAAGTTCCCTTAAACTGGAAAAACGAAAAAAAGAAAATGTGTGTTGTTAAAAATTTTTAATTTCCATTTGAACAGTACATATTATAAAACAAGGTTGATCTAGTAGATAATAATTTTTTTATTAGCATTTATATTTTTCAGTTATTCTAGGCAAAAAATAATTTAAAGGTTATTATCTTCGAAACATATATCGCGGAATAATTACACAATATAGTTGCGAATCGTACTTCGAAGTTACGAAATCATAACCGTATCTGACATCATCTTGGTCAACAGATGTACACCTTATATGTTGTACACCAGTTTATATGTTTTATTTCTTTGTACTTTTTTTCATTGAATGTCTCTGATTAAGAAGAATTTTCACTATGAATAATTCCAATGAGACACTAGACTGTGGGACTTTAAAAGAAGCAGCAAAGATAGGTCCTTTGACAATCTCTCCCGTCTCAGTGGACCAGAAGATTTTGATATGATAACTGAATTTACCAAATGAATTACCAATTAACTAATAGTTAACTACCAAATTATATGTGCCTAAATACTGTAACAAACATGTATGGTATGCGGGTTAAAATACCTCGGTATCGTAGTTGGTTAAAGCCCGACTTTACAAGCTAAGGGTTCACAGCTCGATGTCAACCAGTGTTAAAATAATGTTCAGAGAGCTGTAGCCGTAATCACCATTGCTTGTTTATTTGTTATTGGCCTATTAATTAACGGCCTGTAATATATTTATTCATATTAAGCCTACGTTGGCTTTACATATGCATCAAACTCATGTAAAATCAGTATTCAACAATATCTTGGTGATCGGAGTATTAAAAATAAATAAATGAAATAAATGTGTACAGCTGTTAAACTTTAGAAGATTGTATTAATGTCATTGAATGAAAATCTAAAACCAGCCACAGATTCCTTTTAATTCAGCATTAATTTTACTTAAACTAAATCAAGTGGTAGATAAAAATGTATTGTTTAAAAGTCATATGACAAGTACGTAATTAGCAAATAATTGTATGTGCATTAAAAAAGTATCCCATTAGACAGGGTGGACTTTCTACAAATCACTTAATGCTCCATTCAAATCACTGCCTTCTACACATTTCAGTCTATGTAACCTCGGAGTACTTATGTCTTCATTTTGTTTATGAAGAGTTGCTTCCATGAGGGAGGTAGTTAACTGCGTTTAATGTGCAATTCCATTATGTATAACGACCAATTTCCGAAATTCCATCTATATGCAAACTGGTGGCACCCTTTCTGAAATTTCAAGAGGAGAGTCTCAATTAAACTGGAGGGGATCGGGGGTGATGTCATAATATCATCCCTCGGGGTGACAAATACTTTTTGTACTAATCTTACTTCATGCACTGACACAATGTCAATCAAACCAGTTGTGTTGCTGTTTTTTAGGTATTTTTAATACATATTCAAAGTTATTTTCCTATTTTAAATTATAGTTCATCTTAATTGTATGTGTATATATCTAATTTATTTGGGTAATTTGATTACTAAAATATTTCTTTTTGCGACTAATTACTAAAATATATCTTTTTGCGACTAATTACTAAAATATGTCTTTTTACGACTAATTACTAAAATATGTCTTTTTGCGACTAATTACTAAAATATGTCTTTTTGTGACTAATTACTAAAATATGTCTTTTGCGACTAATTACTAAAATATGTATTTTTGCAACTAATTCCTAAAATATGTCTTTTTGCAACTAATTACTAAAATATGTCTTTTTGCGACTAATTACTAAAATATGTCTTTTTGCGACTAATTACTAAAATATGTCTTTTTGCGACTAATTACTAAAATATGTCTTTTTGCGACTTATTTCTAAAATATGTCTTTTTTAAGCATTCGTGTAAGTTAATAGTCACCACTTCGAAACCAATATTGGACTGACCCATAGTTGTTTCATCCTGTTTAAATAATTGTTTACAAATAAAGATAACTCTTATGACTTCCTAACACTATTTCTACTAATTGCTTCATTATTCATTACGCCGATAGTAGAGATTTGGGCGAATATGAGGGGTGAATGAGTGTGATGAGTGAAGATGAATATTAATTATTATTATATTACTCGTATTATGAATATGATATTATGAATGATGATTTTTCAAATTAGTCATAAAATATTTAATCAAAATGTTATTTATTACAGTTAAATTACTGCTAAAAGTTTAATTATATCCAAAATGAAGCTACTTAGATCGTTTTCTAAATTCATTGTCAAGACCAAATAATAGGGAGGATTTTAAATATTGTGTTGAAAGAATATAAAATTGTAATAGCGATACCATTGAATATGTTACTTTTCTGTCATTATAATACTAATACCCAAACACGTTCAGTGGTAATAATCCACCCTCCCGCCCAACACGTTCAGTGGTAATGACACTCCCTCCCGCCCAACACGTTCAGTGGTAATGACACTCCCTCCCGCCCAACACGTTCAGTGGTAATGACACTCCCTCCCGCCCAACACGTTCAGTGGTAATAATCCACCCTCCCGCCCAACACGTTCAGTGGTAATGACACTCCCTCCCGCCCAACACGTTCAGTGGTAATGACACTCCCTCCCGCCCAACACGTTCAGTGGTAATAATCCACCCTCCCGCCCAACACGTTCAGTGGTAATAATCCACCCTCCCGCCCAACACGTTCAGTGGTAATGACACTCCCTCCCGCCCAACACGTTCAGTGGTAATGACACTCCCTCCCGCCCAACACGTTCAGTGGTAATAATCCACCCTCCCGCCCAACACGTTCAGTGGTAATAATCCACCCTCCCGCCCAACACGTTCAGTGGTAATAATCCACCCTCCCGCCCAACACGTTCAGTGGTAATGACACTCCCTCCCGCCCAACACGTTCAGTGGTAATAATCCACCCTCCCGCCCAACACGTTCAGTGGTAATAATCCACCCTCCCGCCCAACACGTTCAGTGGTAATGACACTCCCTCCCGCCCAACACGTTCAGTGGTAATGACACTCCCTCCCGCCCAACACGTTCAGTGGTAATAATCCACCCTCCCGCCCAACACGTTCAGTGGTAATGACACTCCCTCCCGCCCAACACGTTCAGTGGTAATGACACTCCCTCCCGCCCAACACGTTCAGTGGTAATAATCCACCCTCCCGCCCAACACGTTCAGTGGTAATAATCCACCCTCCCGCCCAACACGTTCAGTGGTAATAATCCACCCTCCCGCCCAACACGTTCAGTGGTAATAATCCACCCTCCCGCCCAACACGTTCAGTGGTAATGACACTCCCTCCCGCCCAACACGTTCAGTGGTAATAATCCACCCTCCCGCCCAACACGTTCAGTGGTAATAATCCACCCTCCCGCCCAACACGTTCAGTGGTAATGACACTCCCTCCCGCCCAACACGTTCAGTGGTAATGACACTCCCTCCCGCCCAACACGTTCAGTGGTAATAATCCACCCTCCCGCCCAACACGTTCAGTGGTAATGACACTCCCTCCCGCCCAACACGGTCAGTGGTAATGACTCTCCCTCTTACCTAAACACGTTCAGTGGTAATGACCCTCCCTCCCGCCCAAACACGTTTAGTCGTAATTTAAGGGCTCTTAAATTTTTTAAGGATTCTACATCTACTATTAAGTCCACTTGATCTTTACTTGAAATAAATAAAGTTATTTATGAGTTCATCGTTGTAAATCATGATCGATTACAGAAAAGTAGTTCGTGCAAAAACAAACTACCATGCTAAGTAGAATTTACATTTTCCGGTGACAACCGTGTCAAGTTACTATCTTCTATCATATTATGGGTGAAACGTCTGGTTATCTTGTAAATAGTAGATAGTACCTTGACTCGGTTGTCACCGGAAAATGTAGATTCTAGCTATGACACCTGCTGCCTAAACCTAAGTTCTAATATACAATGCTTGGTTTCCAAATTCCTTCGAAGATGATCAAATGAGCAGGGATCAAACGATTTCTTGTAAAAAATGCATAACTTTGTATTTTTGTATATATGTGTTATATTGTAATCAAATTTCCTACGAAGCTAAATATATGATGTAACATAAAGTATTAATGTTTTGCACTTTGAGTTAATGTTTTAAAATGTTCTTCAGTACATTATATATTGATGATATTGCTGTTGGTTGAGGGGATGGCTTTAGAGGAAGCCGGAAAAAACAAACAAATTTTCTTAGAGAACAACTGGTGAAATTTCTTAATTCAGTAGTAATTTCTTTTCTATACCAGCGACATTTTTTATTAATTTTTTAAACATTATAGAACCATAGTTCAAACCATTTATTATATCGGATATAATCAATCGACCAAACCCATTGAGCTGAATTTAATTAGACTCACCGGGAGTTGAACCCGTGACTACAGCATTGAGGGCAGAAGTGCTAACCACTAGGTTAAGCAAAAGTATCCCAAGATATTCTTAGATATATAAAGAAATTAAAACTTGAGCTAACCCCACCAGCTATGCTCATGTTACCTCGGCCTCGGTTATAGCGGTTGATAGTAAGTCTCACTCGCTGCGCTCGTAACACTTTAGCCTCGGTCTGCGATTGCATTAACATTAATAGATAATCTATATTATATAGTACAATTAAATTAACAGGGAATATGTTTAGTATTATTTTTCTCTTACAGTTGTTTTGTATGTAAAAATTAGGCAGTTTAAAATCCACATTAAAATACGCAATCATAAATATATAAAGCTGTAATATTTATACATAAAAACGCTGTAGTGATAACTTTATTTGGATATTTCAGGACCATTGTGGGAGTTCTCTAATTTTTTCATAATGTTTTATATTTTTATATTTTTCCCTCTGTCCAAGGCCCTTAAGCTTTAGCTTATTTAAACAAGCTATCTTTTTTTCTTCCCAACTCGAAACATTTCGTGGGAACCTATTCGCTTACGGAATTAAATATATAGGTGAATGACAATCAGATTGGAGTTCAAACTAATACTGTGTGTGAGTATCGAGAACACAAAGTTTTGTCAATAGCTTATAGCTATAATAACATTACCTAAAGGTCGTAGTGAATGTGTGGCCAAGCACGGGATTTGTCAGGAGTGGCTGAGAGAACTAATGGCCATCGTCCAATCTGTAGGTAGGGGTTGAACTAATAAAGATAATTCGAGGGGAAGGACGCTATGAAGGGTGATTTTTCGTGAAGGGAAATTTCCCCATGGAACCGTAGCCACCCTCTATTGCAGCAAGAGGTCAACTTTACCGCCCAAACGACAAAACTTTCTCCACTCACAAAAACCTCGTAGCACATATAATAATATAACTTCTGACCTATCCTCTGCACTTAGAAGTATAGGTCCTCTACGGTAATGTGGTTCTCGATCGAAATTACATTTTAGTACAATTTTCATGTAACACATTTATATAATCTTATTTTTCTTTCATTCATATATTACCTTCCTGATTGTTTAGTATTCAAGTGTTCATGAACCTTATTGCAGTTTGATTTTTCAAGATTGTTTTTCTATACATGTAGAACAGTTCAAAGTTAATTTGTTATAACAAAAGTATTTAGAATGATTTATGTAATGAAAATCTGTTCATACCTTGCTTACTGAACGACGGAACTATTTCACTGTTAGCATCTCTAAGAGGGGATTACAGTAATTGGTACTGTATTTTTATAAAAAGTACTGCAACTACTAGATAGAGTAACAAGTGGTAGATTACCAAATTAATTAATATATTTATGACAATGGTAGTTAATATCTTGTCAAAACAGTTTTGCTGATTGCCTCTAATTTTAAATAATTTTAGTTGAAGTAAAACTTAATTTGTAATGATTTGCTAAACGTGTTCTAAAACGGTGTTGTTAACATAACATTGCCATTAAGTACATTTTTTTAAATGTTAAAATACCTTAACACTGATAACAATCAAAATGAGTAAACATGAATGATAAAGAAACAACATAAATGCATTTATTAATATGCATATCATTTAGTGTCTTAGGTTAACTGGCTTGAATACTGATTGTCAAGACAACGAGTCTAGTTTCAGAAAATGTTTATAGGAAGTAACAATATAAAGGTAGTTTGGATCCTAATCCCGTTTGATAAATTTATGAAAGAGTCGGTGAGTTAGGAATTCAAGCCTGGGTGATGTAATCAGCTGTATAATGACAAGAAATGTTGTCGATTTCTTGGTGTTTAGTAGCTAAAAATGAACAGTTTGGTGGCTTTGACTAGCAAATAGCAGTTTTTACATTATAAAATCACGAATGGGTGAGACATAATAAAAATTCTCCAGTGACTGAGTAATTATAATACCAACCGACAACTTGTGTGTTAAACTCAAGAGTCACATGATCACTTATAGTAGATATACTGAACTCCTCAGCTAATATAATACTAACAAGCAAGATAACAATAGCATTCCCTACAATTATTGTTGTGCTGAAAGTATTGCTGTTAATATATCAGTATTTTGTTATATACTTCCTTTCAAACAGCTATTCGGAACGTGTTGTATGCTTACGTAAATAACTAAACTGGATATCGTGTTGTATGCTTACGTAAACAAATAAACTGGATATCGTATTGCATCCTTACGTAAATAAATCAACTGGATATCATATTGTTTTCTTACGTAAATAAATCAACTGGATATCGTATTGTATGCTTACGTAAACAAATAAACTGGATATCATATTGCATGCTTACGTAAATAACTAAACTGGATATCTTATTGTATACTTACGTAAATAACTAAACCGGATATCGTATTGCATGCTTACGTATATAACTAAACTGGATATCGTATTGTATGCTTACGTAAACAAATAAACTGGATATCATATTTCATGCTTACGTAAATAACTAAACTGGATATCGTATTGCATGCTTACGTAAATAAATAAACTGGATATCGTATTGTATGCTTACTGAGACCCATCCCCCCACCAAAGCTGGAAAGCGTGCCAACTGGGGGAATGGCCCAAACCAGTCGAGCGATGGGATCACGGGTGGCAGTTGGAGGGTCAAAATAACACTCGGCAGCTGAGCAAAACTAATTTTATTACCAAGGAAAAAACAATAAAACAAAAACGGCAGAAGGCCACAATATAAAATAGGCAGAAGGCCACAATATTAATTCGTAATTAAATAAATAACAAACACTAAAATTAACAAGATAATACACAATAATAACAAACGCTATAAATACCACAAACTCTACAAATACCAAAATTTAACAATTAACAAACTGTATGGCCTATCTGCAGTTTTGGCCTGAGACACCCAAAACGTAAGACAAATTATTAAAGAAACAAATAAAAGTGAAAAGAAAATTTATAAAAATTTTGATAACCCCAATTAAGCCGGCAATTTGGCCCACATCCCTTGATTCCACCGAGGCCAGGGAGTAAGCCGGATTCCCTGGGCAGCTCCGAATAGAAGTTAACTAAAAGCACAATAATCCCCTTTTGGTGAGTTTAAAAATTAAACAATTTAAAAAAATATATAACACGGTACCGTTCTATTATCCCCGGACATCAATAATACAATTAACAACGAAAAAATAAATAACGATCACTAGGCCTAAACATAACAATAAATAACAACAAAACTTAACCATAGGGACCTAACAAAATATAAAATCCAAAAAATATAACAATAAAATAAACTAATTAAATAAATAACAATAAATATCAACGTTTTCTTCTTTTTTTTCTTAAATTGTAATGTTTGAAATGGCCCCATGGCTGTTTCTTCACTTTGTCCAAACAGTTTTAGGCCTAGGCACAAATATATCCACAAACTTTTTTTTCTTCTTTTGTTTTTATATATTTTTTTTGTTTTTTTATAAATCACCCCCAGCTCAGCCGCCGGGAAAAGATGGAAAGAACTGACCTGAGGACTGAAGACTGCTACCACCAAAGATGTAGGGCGTGTAGCGGGCAACTCGAGGCTCCAACATGGTCCTCAGGCCAGGCTAGCAGTGGAGAATATCGAAGTTCCCCCGGACGGCAGGCTGAGGGCTGAAAGTCCCACTCAAGGACCCTGGACTGCAAGGTCAAACACAGCCATTAAACACAGTCCAGCCATCACAACAAAATATTACCCATACCCACTGATATAAGAAATGGCAACAAAACAGGAACAGACAAAATTGTACATGATTAAAGCACACTAGAAAATAAAAGGCCTATTTTTAGGCTATGAAAATTTAGGTTGGAAAACAGATTTAAAACAAATTACAACTTAACAAATTATAAAAAACGTAATTACGTATATGGAACTAAAAATGACAAACTGAAAACTAGGCTATGGATACATGAGCAAAAGGTTATAACATGAAAATCAAAGAGTACAGCTAGGCTAGGTTATTGGCAAAGAACAAAAAATATGGTAAATCGGTAACTACAACTGGAAAAAGGCTCAATAAACATTATACAGAATTACAATTGAAAATAAAGGCAGATATAAAAAGCATTAACGGTAATTAACGGTAAAAAGTAACATGGAAGCACATGGCTTTAACCTAGTCTGAGAAACATCTAGACAAAGAATACAAATTTAACAAAACCCTGAAAACACAACTCAGCCCGATTAATATTTTCAATGAAACAAAAGTTTTTTCACCAAAAGGGTGATTAAATATTAGAAATTACAAAAGAACACTTACGTTTTGGGAACCTTTCAGCCGGCAACCATGACTTGATGACGCTGCAAAGAACAAGTGAACAGACAGGCCAACTTGACCGAAGCTGCTGGAACACGGAACGAAACGGAACTGGGCCAACGGCTACCAAGTACACGAAACGCAGGGCAAAAGCGAAACTCAGGCAGCCTGGCAGACAACGACGAAAAAAACGAAACTGTACCGGTCCAAGACCCGGTACATTACGTAAACAAATAAACTGGATATCATATTGCATGCTTACGTAAATAACTAAACTGGATATCGTATTGTATGCTTACGTAAATAACTAAACTGGATATCGTATTGCATGCTAAGTTACAAATTATAATTGTAGTATATTGTGCTGGGGGGCAAAGTGCAGGTGCCATCATGCAGCTGCACATGTGCCGAGCCAGTACGTCCAAGTAGCACATCATCCAGGCCTTCCTCTTCTCAATCTGGAGCTTTCGTGCGCGTGCCCCTGGACACTCCCTGACCAAACTCTTCTCTTCTTTCAATCAATTCATCCGGTCAGGCTAAGCAGAACTGGCAGGCTTCTTTTTCTCTCTCTAGAAAGAATTTCATTTCATTTCCTCTACTCTCTTCCTATCGAGACAACTGTTCTCAGAGCCCTATTCACTGAACTTTTCTATTCTTTGTTTCACTTTCACTTCAGGTTAACCCTAAAGTGTCAAGCGACCCGTGCTGATGGGGTGAATGGTACCGGCCTAATGGTACATCAAACGGAGCCCTGGGATACTGGGCGACCTCCCAGAGTATATAGCCTTACCCGCTATGAGGCTCTGGCGGGCTCGACTGTTTAGTTCCTCTATACTCGTGGGAATTCTATGAGTAAGCATTCAAACTTTCGTTTCAGGCGGGAAAACACCGCAACTGAGATGGCTGAACGTGCGGAGCAACACCTCCTAGACGATCAACCATATAGAGAACATCGCAGGTCGGGAGAATTTCGACAGCGAGAAGGAGAGAGAAACCGAGGTCGAGGTAGGGGGAGCAGAGCGGAGCAACCCTCCGTCACTCACCCTCCTCGAAGAGAGGATCCACCCAAAGGGGTGGAGAAGGCCGACAGAAAGGCTAGAAAGAGAGTAAGGAAGCAGATCACACTTCCACCAAATGGGCAGCCAGGCGGATGGGATGACCCACTGAGAAGAGGCCTCAGTGGGGCTGGTGTGCGCTGGTACTTGCGATATCTGGAAGAGGGAATTCCCCCAGAAGAGGCAAAGAAAAGAGCAGTGGAGCGGAAGATCCCCCAGGAGAACACTCCTCGGGACAGTGCTACGAAGAAGAGAGGGGCAAATCAGCTCACTCCTCAGAAAGGACCTGAGCTGAAGAAGAGGAAAGTTCCTCAAGCAGCCACTAGCACAGCGGGTACTAGGACAAGCACTAGTTACGCTGAAGCAACATCCTTGATCAGGGTGGCAATTCTGCCAAGAGCACCGGGGGCCAGTTTGAGTGCAGATGACCTCACAACCCTGGAGGAAGCAATCGTGGAAGAGATGTTGCTGGGCGCTAATTGCTCCCTGCAGTTTTCCGGCATACATTTCAGACCAGGTATGCTGATTGTTGACTGCGTTGACAAGGAGTCAGCAGAATGGTTAGTTGGAAAGGGGCCACAGCTAACCAAGTGGAATGGGATAGAGCTGAAAGCGTGCATGGGAGATGATATCCCTAAGTCACACGTTGTCACCATCTTCTTTCCCAGAAGCAACAACTTGACCGAAGAGCAGCTGTTGAACTTGGTCAAAACACAGAATAAGGGGCTGGATACCCAACTGTGGAAAGTTCTTAACAGCAAGGATGAAGCCACAGGGAAGCTGGCGACTATCTCGATAGACGAGGCGTCGCGTGAAAAGATCCTGGAAGCAGGAAGTCTGATTTTCTTCCGATTCGGGAAACTCCCGGTACATGGATTGAAGAGAAAGACAGAAGGGGGCAATGATGGAGAGGAGGCTTTGACTTCTGCCAGTCTAACAGCTCCAGAGGAGGCTTCGACTCCTGCCAGTCAAACAGCTCCAGCTCCAGCGCCAGTTGAGATGGAGCAGGATACTCCCTCAGAAATTGGTGAGACGGATGCGCCGGACATTTCCAGCCTCAGCCTTCACCAGGAAATAAGGGAAGAAGAAGAGGAGAAGTTGTTGGAAGGTGCGGGGGAGATTGTCCTGCCCCAAACCCAACAGCAATAACATCCTCCAACAGGGGAGAAGCGCGGGTCAGGTTCGCCCAGGTGAATGCGCATCACGCTCGAGGAGCTTCGGCTGCTTTGACCGGGGTGTTTGCCAGGGCGAATCTGGGGATTGCGCTTGTCCAGGAACCCTGGGTCTACAGGGGACAAGTCATGGGCCTATCCAGCAAGAGCAACAAGGTAATATATGACACCAGGGGGGGAACTCCCAGGGCCTGTATTGTTATCAGAAATGACATTCGTTTTGTGTGCATTTCAGAATTTTTGTCACGGGATCTGGTCCCCATCAGGACATATCTTAACACTGGTGGGGCAGACCGAGAAGTGGTGGTAGCATCGGGCTACTTTCCCGGTGAGGGAGAAATTCCTCCTTCCGAGGTGAGACGGCTGGTGGAGTACTGCAGGAGGCGTGGTACTCCCTTACTCCTGGGATGCGACGCCAACGCCCACAACGTCGTCTGGGGAAGCACTGGAGACAATGTGAGAGGTGAGCAACTGCTAGAATTTATTTTAGAATCTAACCTGAGTATTTTTAACCTGGGGAATGTACCCACGTTTGTTACAAGGGTTAGGCAAGAGGTTTTGGATCTCACGATTGGGAGCCAAAGTATGGCTGATAGGATAGTTAATTGGAGAGTATCCAACGAACCTTCCCTGTCAGATCACCAGATCATTACCTTTGAAGTGAAAGGGGTTAACATTACACCCTCCTTCAGGAGGAATCCTAGAGACACAGATTGGGAGATTTATGAGACCAATCTGGAAAGTAACCTTGCCAGAATGACTAGGGGTCTATCAAGTCATTATGGGTTAGAAAACAAAGTTGAAGATTTGACGGAGGCAATTATGGAGGCTTATGAATCCAGCTGCCCTGTCAAAGAGCAAAGAAGCAACAGGGAGGTTGTGTGGTGGAGTTCTCATCTGTCAGGTTTGCGGGCATTGGTGCGTAGGCTTTACAGCAAGGCCAAGCACAGCCAGGCGGACTGGCAGAGATACTCCGATGCACGAAGTACCTACAGTCAAGAGATCAGGAGAGCAAAAAGACGGAGCTTCAGGGAATTCTGTGAAAACATAGAGACGATCCCTGCTGCGTCACGGCTCCATAAAGCTATGGCTAGAAGCAAATTCCAGGGGCCTATGGCTCTTAGGAAGCAAGATGGAAGTTACACAGAAGGTGAGGAGCAGAGGGCTCTTCTACTTCTGGAAACACACTTCCCAGGGAGCAGGCAAGTTGAATTGGAGGATCGTACTCCGATCTGCGCAAGTGCTAATAGGGAAGATTGGGAGGAGGCAAGGGAGATAGTTACTCCTCAACGGCTGAGCTGGGCAATTGACTCGTTCCAACCGTATAGGGCCCCGGGAGTTGACGGGGTTTTCCCAGCTTTGCTCCAGAAAGGCAAGGAGAGATTGATGCCTCACCTGTTAGAGATTGCTAGATGCAGCATTGCCTTGGGCTGGATACCAAGAACATGGCAGAGAGCAAGAGTCTCATTCATCCCAAAAAGTGGGAGAAGGGATGCGACTTTGCCTAAATCTTTTAGGCCGATTAGTCTCCTCTCGTTTACTTTGAAAACGGTGGAGAAGATGGTGGACAATCACTTAAGGATGAAGGTTCTGGAGAGGGTGCCTTTGCATCCCCGTCAGCATGCGTACAGAGCGGGCAGGTCCACGGAGACCGCTCTGGTTGAGCTGACAGATCTAATTCAGAAATCTTTAGGAGAGAGAGAAATTGCAGCATGTGCCTTCATAGATATTGAAGGGGCTTTTGATAACACCTCACATGAAGCAATAAGGAGAGCCCTGGAGCATAGGGGAGTTGGAAGGGCAACTTCTAGATGGTTGATGAACCTCCTGGCCTCAAGAAGGGCTGAGACTGTGGTCGGGAAGAGCATAATTCAGGTGAATACAACAAGAGGATGTCCACAGGGCGGAGTACTGTCTCCCTTGTTGTGGAGCCTGGTCATAGACGAGCTTCTCAGGATAATCACTGGGAATGGTCTCATATGCTTCGGCTATGCAGACGACATCGTCATAATGGCCCGAGGAAAATTTGAAGAAATTCTCTGTGATTTGATCCAGAGAGGTCTAGAGGCTGTGCAGAGATGGTGCCAGGGAGTAGGGCTTAGGGTTAATCCTGCCAAGACTAATCTGGTACCATTCACCAGGAAAAGGAATCTACCACGTCTGAGAGCGATCAGATTTGATGGAGTAGAGATTGAGTGGAAGGCAGAAGTGAAATATTTAGGAATCACACTAGATAAAAAACTTCTGTGGAGGAGACATATAGAGGAGACCATGAGTAAAGCAAAGCAAGCACTGATGGTGTGCAGAAGGATTGCGGGAAATTCTTGGGGCTGTCAACCAAGGATACTGCACTGGATGTACACGATGATAGTGAGACCCTCCATCACTTATGGTGCTATTGTATGGTCGGGGAGAACGGGTTTGGACACCGTTAAAAAAGCACTCGGCAGTGTACAGAGGCTCGCATGCATTTGCATTACGGGAGGGATGAGGTCTTGTCCCACAGCAGCTATGGAAATGATTCTCCACCTCGCGCCCTTGCATCTTCACGTTGAGGAGGTGGCGAGGGTGTCTGAGGTGAGAATAAACAGGATCATTACCAGGCAAAATATGAACTTCGGAACTCCTCGGGATTTCTGGGATTTTCCGAGGGACTCTATAGTCAGGAAGTTTGATTTTGAACGATCGTTTCAAAGGGAACTGAGCACAAAAAGGGACTGGAGTGGAGAAAGCATCCGCACAATGTCCAGCAGCCACATTATGTGGTTTACAGATGGTTCTAAGACTGAGGAGGGGACCGGTTCCGGTGTGTTTGGGCCAGGTACCAAACTCTCGGAGGCGATGGGGGAGTTCCCTAGTGTATTTCAGGCGGAAATTCACGCCATTGATACATGCATTAGAATCAATCTGGAAAGGGAATATAGGGGCAAGATGATTGCTATAATGTCGGACAGTCAGGCAGCCATCCAAGCACTGAGTTCTCCTATTATCAGGTCGGGGATGGTTTGGGAGTGCCGGCAGAGACTTAACTTGCTAGGGAGAAGCAACAAGGTGACACTTCAATGGGTGCCGGGACACATTGGTGTTGAAGGGAATGAGAAGGCAGATGAGCTTGCAAGGAAGGGGGCATCGACCCCGCTTGTGGGACCAGAGCCTTTTTGTGGCCTTGGAGATGCCTTCTTCAAGGAAGAAATTAAAAGGACAATGGTGGCCAAAAGAGACAGACTCTGGAGGGCCACAGCAGGGCTGAGACAAGCTAAGAAGCTGTTGGGAGGCAGGAACTTCAACAGATTCAAAGTATGCATAGGCCTAAGCAAAACCAGACTGAAGAGGGTAACAGGCTTCCTTACTGGGCATTGCCTACTGAGGAGGCATGCTAGGAATCTGGGTCTGGTAGAAGATGCATCATGTAGATTCTGTGGAATGGGAGAGGAAGACCCTCTTCATTTACTGGAAGAGTGTGATGCTATAGCGACAAAGAGAGCCAGGCATCTGGGTCGGTACCAGATTAGACTGGAAGAAATACCACATCTAGAGATCATCCAGATCCTCCGATTCCTAGAGGATCTGGGAATTGATGAATTGTGACCGAGCAGTCTCGGGCAGAGCATGGGGGGCAAAATAGATCTTGATAGGTCCAGTTGCTTAAATTTCACCCCAAATCACAATACAATACAATACAATACAATATTGTGCTGACTTAAGGGTATTGTGATGTACGAATTGTTGTTGATCTTTAAAGAATCCTGTTGTATATTTCAAAACTGCGGTGTTCCCATGACTTCTCAGTTTTGATTGCCTCATTCCCTCATTCCTACGCACATGAATGATGGCCCACCAGACCACACAACCACAATTTGTAATCAATGGAAAATATTCTCGATGTTAAGGTACTACGTAATTTGGTGACGTTTGCCTAGCGTTACTTTAAGTACCATTTGGGACGTTATTCCAATATTTTGGCATTCCAAACTACTTGTGTTTACAATTAATTGTCTAAGTCTTCCAAGCTGTCATCTTAGCTGTACCATTGCTCACAACTTATGGTGTTGTGTGTTGGTATTTATTATATTTAATTTATCTTGCAATTCCACCCAATCATATTTTATATTATGTGAGCCCTAAAATATAAGTTGTAATATATGCAAGGTACCTAATGTAAGTACCTTATAAGACCCATCTTACTTATAAGTACCTAATACTGCCCATCTTCTAAGACCCGCCCAAACATGTACAGTGGCATTGGTCCACCAGCCCACCTGTACTCGCAAAGTGGCGTTGACCCACCCACTCACCTATACACATGTAATGGTATTGACCCAGTTGCCCACACATACACGTCGATAAATGGCATTAAATCACCACCCAGTGGTATTGGCTCGCTACGCTTGTAACAACTCGGTCTTCGCCCTCGGTATGTGATTAATGCAATTAAGCTATCTTATCTTTTTCCTAGCTCGAGGAAGTTTGTGGGGACCGATTCGCTTACGGAACTAAAATATATTCGAAACATACTTTAAACATGTAAACGGAAAGATTGCACAGTCTGAAATTGAACGAGGAGAACATTTTTTATAATCTTGTTACAGTTACGATAAATTAATCTTAACCCAACTCACCAGTTGTTATCCTTAATCTTCAAGCAAATTGAACCGTCTCCACTGAGTAATAGTTAGGCTGGCAATTACCGGCAAACAAATTGAAATTGGCTGCCGGTGAACCGAGGACTGACGCGGAGAACATATGATAGGTAACAATGAGTTCCCGGTGGGCAGTGGCAATATAAATCATGGCAGCATTGATGAAGAAGGCCACAATTAATCTACGAGAAGGAACCGCAACAATAAACAATGGGCTCAGCCAACTATCTGCTTATCGCTAACCCAAAGGTCTCTGCTAACTACTTGGGGGGTGGTACCTCTTACAAGATGTCTTCATTATTGAACAATAGTTTTTTCTTTATCATGATCTTATGCTTTTATAACTGTAAGAATTTTTATTTTCTAGATCATAATTTAGTATGGCGATATTCTGTCGCAGTCAACAAACTTGATTGTTTAGAGTATTTACTAAAAACCATTTAAATTATTTCCATAAAAAATAATTAATGCAATTGAAACAGTATTTTTGAAATCAAAGGTTCTCCTATCTACAAGCACCCTGGCTTACACAGCCTTATTACCCTTGTGTTTTAAAAATATACGAGACTATTTAGACTATGATATCCCTAAACAAAAACATTTGATTTAGCTTTTGTCCAGCATCCTAGGACATATTTTAAATAAATAAAGTACTGCTCATCACTGGTGGCTGTTGGCTGGTATTGAGAGAGATGAGTGTTGATGAGTATGTGTAATATTTGTTTCTAACCAAGGCCAATCTTAGGCAAGGTCATTACTGACATCCCAATAGTCAAGGGCAAACAGAAGACTTACAGCTGATCGTGGAATCTGAAATACGTAGTTCGGCTAACTGACAAGGTTAATACTCAACTATCTCACATCGACAACAAAAGAAATCTGACCTACAGCCAACATAAAAATACGAGATTTATCAATAGCAATCATTTATCGGACACCATGTTGATATTGGGCGGACTGAGAACAGAAGCTATCAACTACAATGTTGTCCAGAATTTAGTTTCCAGATATCTCTTGGAATTTGGTTACAGCACGACACCACGGACCCAAAACACTGGGTCACGACAGCCCCCTGCACTAGATATAAAAACTTACCATCAGCGGGCTAAAACATGCTGTTCTATTTCAACTATAAGGTTCGTGTTTACAATTATAAAGAGTTATAGTTAACACTGTGTGGTTATCAAAGGTCATTTTTCAGTGGACAATTAGTTGATATAATGAGTTTTTTAGTTTAAAATCGTAAAAAATTACTTTTAAAATGTTCACATTCGTACTTACAAAAGTAAGTCTGTTGCACTTAGATAGATGGTAACGTTAAGGTGGGAGTTTCGCTCCACGAAAAACGCCAAACTCATTTTTAATACTCATTAGTAGTGAGACATTACTGTGCAGAATTATAAAAATACTTAATGTTTTACAAGAAAATTTATAGTAGAAGAGTTCTTTAACTATTAATTCACACTTTAAGTAATACGATACGATTATTATTACATGATGAATTCTTAAAATATAAACCCATGATGAAAATCTCATTAATAATGATTAATAATGATGTTGGCGTTTTTCATAGAGCGAAACGCCCACCTTAACGCTACCATATATCTAAGTGCAACTTTTGTAAGTATGAATGAATGTCATTTTGTTTTTAAAGCAGATTCTATGGCTGATTTATCATTCAGCACAAGATACATCAAATGTTAAAATTCATAATTTTTATCATCGGCATCAAATAATGTTTCTCTCCTGCTTTCATTGTAAGGCTACTGTAAAAATTCGATGTAAATATTTGTGTGACAAATTTTGCAAGTATGAGATCTATAATACTTTTCAAACTATAGGAAATGTTTTGATTAGACAGTGGGATAGGCAATAATTTATTATATCTTGGGATTCAATAATACAAAATAATATTGGCTGGAATGATGTAGTAATTTTTTCTAAATTATGTTCGCAATGTTGTGTTGGCAAGTTAGCAGGTCGGATTACTTGGAATATTAATTAAGTCTGGTAATTTGGAATGCCTAAATATTGGTGAAGCGACCCTAATGGGGCATGCACTGGTCAACAATACCTAGTAACTTAACCTACTACATTGATTACACGTGGTGGATTATGTGGTATGGTGGGCCATCAGTCATGTGCGTAAGGATGAGTACATTATCACGATGTTCAAGAGAATGAGGCAATAAAAACTGAAAAGCTGTGGGAACACAATACCTAGCATAAATCTGAAACATACAACAGGATCCCTTATAGATAACAACACAACAACCCTAAGTCAGCACAGTATACAATTATAATTTGTAACTAGCATATTATACAATCTTTATATAAGTTATTTACGTGAGCACACGACATATTTCTAATAGGAGTTAGAAAAGTAGTAATAGTTTGCAACTTAGCGTACAATACAATATCTAGTTTACTTATTTACGTCATCATACAATACATTCCTAATAGGAGTTAGAAAGACACTATACAATAAAGTGCCTAAACAATAAGGACTTCATGAGGCAGCTTACAACTCAATACTTGAATGTAAAATACATAAGTTAGCATAAAACAACATCTTTAATGAAGGACATAAAACCCTTTTCTTCTAGGAGTTTGTAATTTAGTATTAAGCAAAACATGATTGGATAGTGTATGTCGACATACAACACATTCCTTATGTCCTTAGGTCGTATGTCGATATACATCGAATTCCTTCTAGGAGTTAGTAAAGCATTTCAAAACACAAAACTTAATAGGAGGTCGTAAGTCAGCATACAACACATTCCTTAAAGGAGTTCTTAAGGCAATATAACACTGAATCACCCTTTTTTGCTACCACTATAATCATACAATTAAACCAGTCCGGTCATTTTCTCATTTCAATTCTGGCAGATAATCTATCGGCGTTATTGTATTCTGACGGTTTGACTAAGTCATGTTCTTCCTAGTTCTCAATTTACTGCTCTCTTAATCAGTTGGAATGGCTGGATGACCACAGTGATTCCTGTTTTATTTATGGAGTTGGCGGCTCAGCAGTGCGAGGCGAGAAGATCTCGACTCACTTTATAGAGCAGAGGCGGCTGTAAACAGTATCTCCAATATACGTATAAACGTTGTTATTAAATTGGTGATATTATTATCGATATACATCATTTCAATAATATCTGCGTATATTCCCTTACAAATTGATTTCTTACTTAGCTGGTGAGATAACCAAGACCTGGATAAACTAAAAACTGGAGAATGTACATCACATACTTTACGAGTTGAATCATTTGAATATTTCTCATTAAAAATCTTAAACTTTCCTTGTTCTTTCCTATCTCAATACACATCCTCCTGAATTAAAATATTAACAAATACAGGGTGTTTCATGACAATCCTGACAAAGTTCAGGAACCTAATCCATAGATCAAAACAGGAAACTATTTTGTGGAACAGGTGTTAAGATCATTTTTGGTTTTAAGCCAAAATTTAAGTCTTTTGAGTTTCCCATGTAATTGATTGATTGTTTTACCTGTAGGTAAATCTATATATTACAAAACATTTTGAAAATCTAACGCCAGTCATTACGGCCGTTTTATCTGGCCGATTTCCTTCATTTTGGTTTTAAATGAAAGCTATTAGTTTACAGATCAGCCATCAAGTATTAAGAGTAACATATCTTTGGTATTGTTCATGTTTTACTCACAAATCTTTTCCTCCTATACATTTCTTATGGGGATCTGAAACGTACCGTTACTATTTCTTTTTCAGTTACTCCGGTGTTACTGAACCCACATATTTCGTTTTGATTTAAGAACACTCAGTGAAATGTGCGCTTTATTTTGCCACTCCAATTGATTGAAACTGAGGAGACTTAGGTGCGGATATTCGACGTAAATGTTTTATTTTTTTCTATTTCAAGGATTTTTTACGTTGTGAACGTAAATAAGCAAGGTCATCTGTACATTAGGTATCTCAAGAGAGGTTGGTTTGTTTACATTCAAATTATTTTATCCTGTTTTGTTCTCTATACGCCATTTATTCGTGTAGGTTTAATGTAGCTATTGGTCTCACCATTTTATAAATTTCTTTAGTTACTTTACAAGTATTGTGATTATTTTGTACTTTGAATTATTGGTCTTGGAAGGAAAACAAAAGACGTTCGCAGGAATAGTAAAAAACGGAAATCAGAGAGTGAAAGATCTAATTTGATGGCACGTGGTCCTTTAACCACAAAAAAAGACAAGGCCCTGATGATGCTGATTTGATGACATCTGATCCTTCCTCCTACTATAAAAAATTCTGTTTATAGTTAAAGTGAATAGTAACGAAGCCGCCATGGTTCGTTCTACAAAGTTAATCTTCTGGCATGAGGCACATATGGCCTTAAGTCTTTAATGTGTATTAATCGAATATTGAAATATATAATGGGTAACGATGTACCATTTGATGAAAAAAATCAATCTTAGGAGATTTCCGGCAAATTTTACCAGTTGTACGTCACGCATCTAGAGCTGCTACAGTATAGAACTCAATTAAATGTTCAACTCTATCGTCATTTTTCAAAGTTTTCAAACTCACCAAAAATATGAGGGCTAACGCCGAGTAATGTGAATTTGCTAACTTCCTGCCCAAAATTGGCAATGGTCAATACTCTACCAATGATGAGGGTTAAGTGGAGTTGCCTTTGTCCTTGATTTCAGACTCTAATATTGTCAGTGAAACATATCTCTCAGTAATATGGTCGAAATTTATCATTCCCTGTTCACGCTTCCTACCTTTCAAACCATGCAATTCTGGCACCTAAGAATGAGCACTGTGATGAGATAAATAAAAGGGATTTATATATGCTTCCAGGTCCATCCAGAACTTACATGAATGTAAATACTTTAATAACTGAAGTTGAGAGTAAACTGCTACAATTTCCGACTGAATTCTTAAACAGCCTTAAAATGACTGGCTTACCGTCCCAGAGTTGACTAGTGGTAGCAAACCGATAGATTCAGGATTGCTTTCTTTGTTGAGTGTCAGTCAATGGTTTCAACTGGCCTAAACAATTGATTGTTTTAATATTTAATGTGATTTAAACAGAACAATAATTTACATTTCTTAAATTAAAAGTACATCTTTTCCCTTAAGAGTGCAATTATAATTTGTTATATTATGTAGCAAGCGTTTTTAATCAAGTTTAGCAGTTTTTTAAAGGCATTTATTTGGAAGCGTTTGGCTTCATTAATCTAGTTTTAAATAAGAGAATGTTAAATTTCATATTTTTCAAATTTCCTTTGCTCTTACTTCTTCTCACTTTACGTACTATAATCTCTATGTAGAGGATAACCAAACAACACATTGACATTGTGAATAGGAGAAAGCCTCTTATCCTTTTTTATTATTTAATATTCTATCAGAACAATAATTGCTGATATTGTTATATTGAATTTACAATAAAAACAATATTATCGAATCAATTATATGTATCGGAAGTAAAAAAAATAGACAGATACATTTGAATATTTTTTGAAAATTTCTATTAATATAACATATATTTCTAAGCAAATCATAGAAGATTTCAATTACGGATATTCACACCCAAATAAATAAATATCCCTTTCCCACATGCCCCTTTCTGTTCAGCAAAATTGGATACAATACAGTATATATCTAAGGTTGAATTGTATTGCTTCTGTTTAATTGATTATTAAAACCTACGCCCTTATAAACACAAAAATGTATTTGTTTTAGCAAATAGTAAGATGGAAATGCCTAAGACTCCATTTTATTTATTTGAACAAATATTTTATAATAATAATGCCAATATCAATAAGCATACTAAATAAAACAAGCTACAAAAAGGTTTACAAGCACACTTTCATAGTCTGTGTGATTCTCTTTCGTCGTAAAACATTATTCTCGGCCACTTTCATGAAACAAATATGGCGTTTGTTATTATAAAATGCCGCTTGGCTACACTTTACTCTTAGCAGATTTTAATTGTTGGCTTTGTACTTGATTGTTTCCTATAATGCAAAAGGTTAAGGATCGCTGTGTCTTAGTGACGGATGTACAGTAATTCTGCAATTAATTAAACGATGAATTCATCTCCAATACTATGCCTAGTAAACTTAAGTACGAGGTAATAGTATCTTATAATAATACCCTAAAAAATTTATTAATTTCTGTCTCTATATTACTAAAATAATGTTGGATACTATTAGTGATTACTAAACTAATTGTTGCTTATCATACAAAAACGTTGGAAACTTATAAAGCCAAACTGCTAAAAATATCTTTAAAAAGAAAAAAACATTCTCATGACTCAAGAAACAATTTCATCTTTTTATTTTGAAATTATCAGGTGATTTCATTCAGGTATAGTAACATTGCCATGTACACCTTTCAATTACCTATTCCATAGTGCGCTGAAAATGTGTAATAGCGCGTTTGTATTGTAAATATATTTTTGTTAGTTCTCACTACTTATTTACCTCATACGTACCGACCCAAATACCTTTGGTGATGGTGATTCCCACCCATATTAACTGTTGTGATGATAGATGATCTTCCCACTCACTAATACATGTATGGTGGTGATGATTCTTCCATCCACCCATACACGCTCTCTGGTGATGGATGATCTTCCCACCCATCCATACACGTACGGTAAGGATTTCCTGCTCGTTCACCCACACATGTTCGGTCCAAATGATATTTTCAACTATCCATACACGTATTTCCCTGATTATTCACCCACCTATCTACATGAACGGTGAATATGACCCACCCACCCATATATACGGTACGGTAAGAATTCCCACAGAATAATTTTCTGGAATTATACCCCTCCACTACTGATATACGTATAGAGATGAAGACTTACTTATCACCAATTGACGTATTGTTGATTTAGTGTCTAGTATTATTATTAAATGCTATTCACAACTTAATCCTGTTTTATTAGGTTTAGAAAAGACGTATTCCGTAAGCAAAAAAATAACATCATTACAAAAAATAACATCATCAAACAATTCCTTCTATTTCTATAGACACATTTGAAAAGTCTGTTGAAACATTCAAAATATATCATAGGGATTTATTTACCATGGTGCTAGTAAGATCTAATACCAGCCAAACGACTAGTATTTACCGTGGTTAATTAATTAATTTCTCTACAAGACGTCCGCTTAATGGTTGACATCGACGTGGACACTACTAGAGAAGTCACCGCAGCCATGTTGAATGGTAGTCAAAGTCAGATGCTGTGTAGGCAAGAGAACTCAGTGTCAGGCTTGTCAGTCAGGCTTAAAATCAGACCAATACTATGTGGTTCGAATTCAACGTAAAGCTGTAGGTCCCTTAGTTTCCCTGGCTATTTGGTTATTAATAAATAGCTTTTTCTGAGGAACAATCTACCATAGTTAGTAACAATGTCCACACTCGTTCATCTACACTCAATACACTCATTCTCCCCTCATATTCACCTATACCTTGTCGATCGGCGTCTTACTAATGAATGACGAATAAATAATTAATTAATTAATATACAAAAAATCACCTAACAACAAGAAAGGAGAATACACTTTGGTCCAAGGAGATGTATAAAAATAATTTATAAAAACAGATTTATAAAAACTCTACATTATAAATATTTATATACTTGAGCAATGAACACATGTTAACTATTTTTATGTTAAATTCTAATGGATCAGGCACGTTACGATTTTTATTTCAAACCATTCTTATACTCTTATTGTCTTAATTTTATAATACATTCCCTTGAAGACCTGCCTACAAGTGTAGCATAAAAGGTCAAAGTTCATTAAAGTCATGTGTGAGTATAATACTTAATAAGTCGTGAGCTGAGTAGCTGTCTGCTTTAGATCTGTCAATCGTGAAATAATGTTGATCAATATGAAAAGTGCTCACCACACTAGTTTCAAAAATATTCCACATTTAAGAATATATTCAAGGTATTAACTCTTATAAAGGAACAAGCATCCAAACCTCGTATTTTTTATATTTAGAAATTTAAATATATTATTCAAATCAGTTATTTATGTTCAATTAATTGTATACAAAATTGTAAGATTTAAATCTATTAGTACTCCTTTCAAAATAGCAATTAGCTAAACGTACAATTAATTTAGATAAAGTGAATACATAGACAAAAGCAGCTTTTCATTGTTTATAAGAACATTACTATTATAAATCTATAATTTTATAAATTCTTGTGTAATCGGCGCTACTTTGAATGTATAACACTGTTATTCCAAGAACGTTGATACCTAATTCACGTAATTTGCTCAACTAATCCGAGAGACATGCTTGGACCCAGCCTTCATTGGTTGTGTAAGCACGAACTGTCGTGTCTACCGCAGATATCTGGTACACAAACACGTGCCCATTACTCATTCTATGACCAGAAAGTGTTACCGATCCTCAATGAATGAGCGTTTAGACCACTAGGTGAATTCTTATTGGTGAGTGGAGATTACTGTATCGTTCTTGTGAACATTAAGTTATAATATATATTGAGGGGTTATTTTGTATTGTGCGCACTTACAGTGTCTACAGTTCCCTTTACTACAAACACTTACTAGAACGACCTGCATCGATTCCTTGGAAACACTTACTGAGTCTACAGTTCCCTCTACTACAAACACTTACTAGAACGACCTACATCGATCCCTTGGAAACACTTACTGAGTCTACAGTTCCCTCTACTACAAACACTTACTAGAACGACCTGCATCGATCCATTGGAAACACTTACTGAGTCTACAGTTCCCTCTACTACAAACACTTACTAGAACGACCTACATCGATCCCTTGGAAACACTTACTGAGTCTACAGTTCCCTCTACTACAAACACTTACTAGAATGACCTGCATCAATCCCTTGGAAACACTTACTGAGTCTACAGTTCCTTCTACTACAAACACTTACTAGAACGACCTGCATCGATCCCTTGGAAACACTTACTGTGTCTACAGTTCCCTCTACTACAAACACTTTCTAGAACGACCTGCATCGATCCCTTGGAAACACTTACTGTGTCTACAGTTTCCTCTACTACAAACACTTTCTAGAACGACCTGCATCGATCCCTTGGAAACACTTACTGTGTACAGTTTCCTCTACTACAAACACTTACTAGAACGACCTGCATCGATCCCTTGGAAACACTTACTGTGTCTACAGTTTCCTCTACTACAAACACTTACTAGAACGACCTGCATCGATTCCTTGGAAACACTGTGTATACAGTTCCCTCTATTACAAACATTTCCTAGAACGACCTGCATCGATCCCTTGGAAACACTTACTGAGTCTACAGTTCCCTCTACTACAAATACTTACTAGAACGACCTGCATCGATCCCTTGGAAACACTTACTGTGTCTACAGTTCCCTCTACTACAAACACTTTCTAGAACGATTTGCATCGATCCCTTGGAAACACTTACTGTGTCTACAGTTTCCTCTACTACAAACACTTACTAGAACGACCTGCATCGATCCCTTGGAAACACTTACTGTGTCTACAGTTCCTTCTACTACAAACACTTACTAGAACGACCTGCATCGATCCCTTGGAAACACTTACTGTGTCTACAGTTCCCTCTACTACAAACACTTTCTAGAACGACCTGCATCGAACCCTTGGAAACACTTACTGTGTCTACAGTTTCCTCTACTACAAACACTTACTAGAACGACCTGCATCGATCCATTGGAAACATTTACTGTGTCTACAGTTCCCTCTACTACAAACACTTACTAGAACGACCTGCATCGATCCCTTGGAAACAGTTACTGTGTCTACAGTTCCCTCTACTACAAACACTTACTAGAACGACCTGCATCGATCCCTTGGAAACACTTACTGTGTCTACAGTTTCCTCTACTACAAACACTTACTAGAACGACCTGCATCGATCCCTTGGAAACACTTACTGTGTCTACAGTTTCCTCTATTACAAACATTTCCTAGAACGACCTGCATCGATCCCTTGGAAACACTTACTGAGTCTACAGTTCCCTCTACTACAAATACTTACTAGAACGACCTGCATCGATCCCTTGGAAACACTTACTGTGTCTACAGTTCCCTCTACTACAAACACTTTCTAGAACGACCTGCATCGATCCCTTGGAAACACTTACTGTGTCTACAGTTTCCTCTACTACAAACACTTACTAGAACGACCTGCATCGATCCCTTGGAAACACTTACTGTGTCTACAGTTCCTTCTACTACAAACACTTACTAGAACGACCTGCATCGATCCATTGGAAACATTTACTGTGTCTACAGTTTCCTCTACTACAAACACTTACTAGAACGAACTGCATCGATCCCTTGGAAACACTTACTGCACTTCTATCTACTACAACACCTACTAAATCAATATTTACTTCATTTGATAGTTTATAATCAGCGTCGTTATGGGTTTTTTACAAAGTTTGCTCAAATCTTGTGATTTATAAAGAAATACAAGAAAAATAATGTATATATAGGGTTTATGGTTATCCATTTGGTCTAGGAAGGTAGTAAGGGCTTCTAGTTGTATTAAGTGGGTAATAGGTTTACCACAATCAACAATTCATTCTTCATGCCCTCTATACTACCTTTTATTCTTGATTCACGTGGGATGCAAGAAAGCTTGATCTCACCCACCCAATTAAGTACATTGGTGATGACCTTCTCACCCACCCAAACACGTGTAGTGGTGATAATTCTCCCACCCACCCAGATATGTATGTTGGTGATCCTATAACCACCCTGATCCATTCAAGTACGATGATAATAGCCTTGCCACCCATCCATTCACTTACAGTGGTTATAGGTTGGTACAAACATTGAAAACAGAAATATTTTTTGCCTATACCAAAGATAAAGCAAGTAAAGTTGAAAAATGAGACCAAATTTTTCGGAAGAAACTGCAATATGATGGCAGTTTGCTGGAAGGATTACTACTTGCTATGTATTACCATCAAACGTGTATAAAGAAGTGGGTTTATCAATACCACCGTACATATATGGGTGGGTAGGTAAGTGTTTATATCCGAAGGGAAAATAGGACTACTAGGCTCTTTGCTTATACACATAGTTTTAGTAAAGACCTGTGTTTTTAACAACTATTTACTGAGCAGTATCCTAACGATCATTTAGTGAGAACAAGTAAGACATACGGTTTGTTTTATGTGTTTGTCTAGTGAGGTCACTGTTTATCGTGGCCATGTGTACGAGGGGATAACTATGAATGTACCCATAAGGAATTGTATTATTATAATCTGTACATGACTGCCAAACACGGAGTGGCGTAGAGGTGAACACTTCATGGTCATACCGGGAATCCAACTCGGACTGAATGCACAGCAATTTTACAGTATCAGCACCTTAGCTTCGTCCGCTTTAACAGAGCAATAAACCAAGTGATGTGCATGTACAATGGTATTGTGGTAATGAATATCACTGTATGAATATGGGTAAGTGGGTGGGAATAACAAGGTTTGAAACTAAGATAACGGATGTGGCGTATAGATTAGTTATAGCCAGGGGGATGTAAAGACAAAAGAAATTAAATGAAATTCGTCATGAAGGGGATATGAGTAAAGGAACAAGGAGTAAGATGAGAGGGTAAAATTGTAAAATTACACGGGCATTATCTATCGGAGAAATCTAGTAGCGGACTTAGATAGTTCTTACGACAAATCGCGCCTTAATCCTCGTAGACAAACACGCGTCAAAGGTTACACTCATGTTCAGAAATATTTCTTGTTTCTTGTCAGAGGGTGTCGCACCTTCGTGTAGGGGTTGATTTGACAGCTGATTTACTATTACGTCTGTAATAGTGCAATAGAACTTACTGTGAGCATGTGTCCGTTGAGTGGATGGTGGTCAACATGAGGGGTGTGTGGATGGGTAGGTGATCACCACCGTGTATGTACATGTATGGGTTGGTGGGTGTGTAAGTGAATACGGTGCCTGTACCAAACTATGACACAGTAACAATTATATTTCCAATTATAAAACTGTTGTTACTTTGTAACGCAATTACTGTAAATGAGCTATTGTAAATAAATGTATGAATGTAATGTGAGTGAAAATTTTACTAAGTAATGTGAGTGAAATAGTGTAAATAAATTGAATATTGTGATTTTACGTTATACAGTTAGCTAACTAAGCTATTATTTGTAGTCAAAAGTTGCAGGCCAAGCGTAACGAGCGCAGCGAGTGACAGGGTTGGGACGCGAAGCGTGCAGGGATGTTCCCCAGTTATTTATTACTAGTCGACAGCACTCGCTTTGCTTCGGAGCGGTTCTCTACTTTTGCTTATCCATTCCTCACGTCAACATAGAAGCTCAGCCTGCTTCCGTTCTCCTATATAATAAAGTTTTATAGTCTAGAAAAGTCTATAAGTCTACTTAGAGGGATGCAAATAAGTACAATAAAGTCAGCGTTAGTAGACATTACCTTTAACATTTCACAATGAAAGCCAAATTAGCCATGTTTTGTATCAGCTGTTTGAAATAAATTGTTGAATCCAAATAATTCCAATGTTACGCTTGTGGAAAAAAAGAAACTTTGTGGAGCTGTTTCTACCCCGTATTAATGGAATTTCGATAAACCTTTCTTATTAGGCCTCAATTATATAAGAGCTAATTCTCCTCCAAATTTCATCCAAATTTGTTCAGTGCTTCTGAAAATTTCGTGAATACTTGATGTTTATATTATATACATAAATATATATATTGAGATTGTTGTATTAATTTTTTTTCCGTACATAATGCGGTTTATTTAATTAGCTATAAGTTATTTATTTTTTTTATTAATTTCCAAAAAGCACTATCAATTTGTAAGCCACCATACTTACTGTAATTAAGTTCATTTATTTAGTTGTTATTTATTTATTTCATTGATTTATATACAAAATCTAGGCCTCACCAAGTTTTGCAAAACTTGTCGGTGAGGTCCTATAGTAAAAGAACAAAATAAAAAACGTAATACAGAGAATACGTGTTTTTTATTTTAATTTTGCTATAGTAATTATCAACATTGGGCGGTTTAGGGCAGGCACCTATCTTTAAATATTAATATTGCAGCTTATTATTATTTTACTAACTAGCGTTACAAAGCAAAAGTTAATACAATAACTGTGCAATGTGGCTACAACAGAAACACCTGGAGATAACGAGTGACAGTTTGTAGATAATTTTATTCTGTTGGCCAAAATATTCCTGTTCCCTACTATATGTCCCATTCCCTCTAGAACAACCAATTCGGCAGTGTGGTTGTGTTTTTTTTTTTTTTTTTTTTTTTTTTTTTTACTGTAATTTAATTGTTGAAAAAAAGAAAATGAAAAACTTACCGATTACTGAATCTGATTTGATGTGTAATTTATTAAAGTATTTGAACAGTGCATTGTATGTGGTGTGTTAATTTTAAGTTTCTACTGCTGGTGCTTGCCCATTTCAGGGTCAATATCTATCTCGGCTGTGTTGTTTTGGTAAATGTTCGAAAATACTATCGTACTTCAAAACTATTCTGACAGAGGTTATGAAGATTATCTGTGGCTTAAAACACGTCACAAACCTGTTCATTTTCTTGTCGTTCTTCACTGTCTACACCGGAAGTGTAAACGTAAGGCCACATTCTCCAACCAATTTTTATTCTTTTATTGTAGCTCATAAGTGTATTACTTTTGGTATACCTTTTTTAATTTGTAAATACTTTAACACAAAGAGAGAGTAATTTAATTTTCTGCAAAAGTTCTTCAGAGGTCCAGGGTGTACCTGAGACGACATCAGCTACTATATCAAAAGTAAAGACCAATTAAAGGACGTAGGATTAGTGATATTTTATTTCTAATTTATAGATTTATATTAATATAAAGATTATTTAAACTCTTGAATTACTAGAAAATCACAATCTAACAGTCTAATTGCGAATTATATGAAATGAAACAGGTCGTGGCTGTAATTTCACTAATTTTAAATACGTATTCGCGCGCACTAAGATGGTGGATTAAAATAATAATTAATGTTTACCAAATCAATTTTCCACGAAGGTTTCCGAGCAGATTATTAACCCCGCTGTTTTTAAATAACTTCCTTGCTGGTTTTGAAATGATTTGGTTTATTTCCAACAAGGCAAACTTTCTTTTTTCTAATCCAGCAAAATAAACCTCAAAGTCGTGCTTGTTAAACTCTCTTCCATTATACAAGTAAAGGATTAACCCCTCCCCTTGTCTGGCCATGATACGAGGGGTGCACTCGTATTAATATTGCGAACAATTCTGCGTATTTTCATAAAAACGGAGCCAAGATTTAAAATGTTTAATGAAATGCCACTTTGTATGCACGCAATGATATTCATAGGGTTTTTCCAATTAATTAGACCTTTTATTTTAGTACTTTTCAATTATTATCTTTTCGCTTTTCTTGATTTTGAAGAATGTTTTTGAATAGCTTCTTAAATTTATAAAGTAAATTTAACATTTCACTGAATCTTAATATTAAATAACAATAATAATCATGAATTTTTAAAATGTATAGCTTATTTGTAAGTATATAAATAAATTCATTTACTTATATAAATAATTATATATAAGCCAGCAAGTATATAAATATACTTTCTAAAGTTCAAATTATACGATTCCAGTTTAAAAAGACGCATTCTCCAATTTTTATTTATTCCCTTACCTATGCCAAATTTATCATTTACCTGAATTTATTTTAATCAATTTAAGCACACCTACTTGAATATTCCACTTATATCATTAACTTTCCAATATACGCTTCCCAATATAGACTACAATCCATAATTACTCCAACGTATTTTATTTCAATAACTTGTTAAATCTTAAAATCCACAGTAATTAGTTTGAACCCATAAATCTTTACGATAATGTGCTTCATTCATACAGTCCCGAATTTTCTTTTAGTTAAAAATTATGTATTTAGTTTTTCAGCTCAAAGTCATTGAATGTTTAAAAAACCATGGTTCAATACTTTTAGATTAGTCTTAATTTTTTCATAAATTTTAGTTACATGAAAGTGTTGTAACATCACCAAATACCGATATTATTATCATCTTATGAAATGTCTATAAATAATTCAACCAAGCATTCAATCGCTGTGTTAGTACAGGATGGTTTAATGGGAAAGGTAGAGGAGTATTGCCTTAAGGAAGTGCAGCATCTCCGATCAATCAAGGTTAAGTCCGGAAATGGCCAGTTATTGGGTAACAAATCGACTCTTGTCCTTCCACTAATCGAAAATTACCACTCTTCTCGATCGGTTGATCTTAGAACGTCAATTTCTGGCAAGAGATCCAAAAAGGTTCGTATCTGAAGTAGTTTATTTTTAACTCTATCTGGTTTGGAATTTTATTTTTTACTGTAGTATTATAATTTAATCTTTGTTAATATAGTAAAATGATCAATGAACTATATAATACCTAGTTTTAAGCATGTATATGGAAGAATTGAAACAGTTCCATATAATGTACTTATACTTTATTCCACCCAACAGTATCGTCCTTCAGTTCATTTACTATATGCAAACTCTAAAATAATGTACCTAATAACATCATAGTTAATTAATGTTGAATGTAAAATACAAAAAATGTTCTAAGTTTACATTCTATACACTTAAAATAAAACAAACTTTGGATCGCTATGGTAACGTTTCATTAAAAAAAATGTATAAAATATGGTGGAATAAATTATTTATTAAAGATAGAAAAACTAGGAACAGTTGCAAACTACACAAGATTTAAGAAATACAATTGGATCAAGTTTACACTTATTTTTACAATTGAAATTATTTGGGTCCAAAATATTAAATCTACTCAACAACAGTTCTCTAGATATGATACATTTTGATAATATATGCATGCTTGTTATTAGGGTTTAGCATAAATAGATGAATATAACTTACATATTCCAAAATAATTTATAAAAATTCATTACTTTGTCGTACACATAGGTTCGGCCGTGCACTCACAAACACACTTATAATTTCACTTTTATGAGAAAACTGTAATGAAATAGTTTGTATTATTTTATTTATCAAGTGATAAGATTTACTATTTTATGGTTGCTAGATAAGAACATTATTGGTTGGTCTTAAGATCCGTTCTTTTAGTGATAGTTATTTGGGGTTAGCAACTGATTAATTATGTTTTTATACTCCCTAAAAACATACAATAATGTGGAGATAATGTTTCAAAATTTACGTTAAAATAACTGTCTTGAGATTTAAAGCTAAAAGGCTTTCAAAACTAAACAAAAGTTAACAAAACAAACCAAACTAAAAATTAACTAAACAAAAATAAAAAAAAAACAAACTAATTACCAAAAACACCCCACAGTTTCATTCATTTTCAAGTCCATTTGTTTGTAAACAAAATCTCTAGTTATTGTATTTTCGCTAGATTTAAATTCATTGTTGACCAATAATCTTTAGTTTCACGTCATTAAACGATTTCTCATTTCATTTGTACGAGTAATTTATCTATTTCAAGCTTTGCAAGAGCTACAGAGTCTATACTTTATTTTATTATAGCTGCAATATACTGTTATTTATATACTTAAATAAATTAAGAAATAATAATTTAATACTTTGTCAAAAATATTATTACTAAAGCTATGTAAACCATAGACTACCTTTTATATTACAGCTATTGATAGACGAACTTAAAATTAAAACATTTCAGATAAACTTTGATTGCTGCACAGGTCAAAGCTACCAGTAATGAAATATTACTTTTCCTGGTATATTACAAAGGACCTTTTTTCAATATTTTATTAATAATCTGATCGGGGGTGGGGGGAGTGAGTGTTAACCCTATTTTATGAGCTTTGTCTTCCCAATACAAAAAAAAAAGTTCAGAGTAGAATATGTTATTAATAATAAACATTTCTATTTTTATTCAACATCTATTAATAGAGATTCAGGATCGGGGTGGATTAAGGTTTTTCCCATCGAGACGCCTAGATTTCATACCAAGCCTACTACTCTTTTACTTGACGTAATACGCAAGAAAGGATGTTGTGCTCACTTCCTCACTGAGTACAACATGTTTGCTCAATTCCTCACTGAGTACATGTTCAAATATCTTATGTACTACAAACAGAACAGAAAATAGAATAAATACCCTTTATATATTCCAGTTGAACAACAAAGCAAGCACAGTGGCAATTATGTCAGACACTCCTTTGAAAACAAACGATGGAATAGTATCAATACCAGATGCTGAGTGAGTCTTTATACTCTAGATGGCATATTGAATGGCGTAAACATATATTCAAGGAATGTCAACAACCAGCATGTTTCCTTTTTCATATATATTTATAATTTTAGATACTTCATTTAGTTGCTCGTCATAAAAGGATTGATAAATGGACTTAAGTATTACCAAACATTGACCATGACAAAGTGTATCCGTGCAAACCCTCTCACTGATGCTCTATACCACTGAAGCCTACGTGTATGGTTGGGTGGATGAGTGATAACAGTGTAAGTGCATGGGTGGATGGGAGGGTCAATAGTATTTTAAGTGTATGGCTGGGTGGGTTGGTTATAGCAGTGTAAGTGTATGGATTGGTAGGTCAATCGCAGTTTAAGTGTATGGTCAAGTCGGTGGGTTATTACCACATATAAGAGGAATCGACTCCAAACTCGTTGAGATATTTGCAGAGGTGGGTCTAACTTGAGGTCACTCTCAATACTGCGAATGCTCACTCCTGCAGGGATCTAATTCCACTTTCACAGCTTTTCTCAGGATAGAATAAACTTGCCATCGCCTCTTCCTCCTAAACGGTTAAATTTCTTATGAGTATAACGTTTCCTCTTGAGTAGCCTCATAATGTCAGATGAGAACCACTTAAGATACCTGGAAGCTCACTGTCGTTTCAATGGAATATTAATAATAGCTTAATTAAAAGCCTTGACAGCGACATGTTAAAACTAATGCGGAGAATACCGTTTCTCTAGTTGTACAACGAAAGGTGTTGGTATAATCCCTGATCGAAAATGAAAATATTCCTTACTGGGAGAATCTTTCAGTCGACTCACCCCAGGAATGGAGTTACTGTAAGATATTAAAGGAGAAAGGATCCGTGGATTGTAATTCCTTTACATATATCATGTATGTGACTCAGTGAGACCGCTTTCATTTTGACATCAAGTTAAAATGTTGTCCCCAATCAAAAGGGATAGTTTTGCGAGCAATATATTGAAATGGTTCGCTTCAAAAATACATGCATAAAACAATCATCCATATGACTACATTTTAAATGAATACATTCAATGTTTATTTATTTATTTTTGTTTTTCATTATGTTGCTTAAAATGCTTAAGTGTTTGTAGAGTTTATCGTATATCATTAGTAAGGAGGTTTTACAACTTAGAAGGGTAATCATAATGTATACTGTTGAAGTGTTTTGCTCTTACCAAGCAAAGCGACTCATGTATAAATGTCGTAAATGTTTACGCAACACTATATCGTCACTGTCCAGACACTGACAGTCTCTTAGTTATTCAACATATGTTTAAGGAGTTTTCCTTTGAACAAGAGTTCAACACCAATTTATATCGATTTATTTGATTTTAAAATAGAATTCCGGCTGGTGTTTAAATCACTATTACAGATTGAGCAAAACATAGCATTAAGTATACCTAATAAAACACTCGATAAAACTGTTCACTCCACTGATCCTAAGGCCAAGCTGACATCGAGCCAAAACATCTAACTGGGCCAATCACTTCCGTATCCGGTCTGTTTCCACCACAGCGGCAATCGCAGTTGTAAATGATTGCTTGGCACTTACCAATATACTCTTGCTACACCAGAAAAGATTAATGTGTTTTGATAGTCACAGTAATCTTCAAAGTTAATACAAATGACGCTACTATGTGTCATGCATACTTAATGATGTGCACATCTCCTATATGTAGAGGTAAATATGCCTTGCGTCTCTCCCACACACTCACATGCCGCGTGGCCACAGTATTTCGGACTGCGGCATTAACAGGGAACTTCGGTAACTTCTCCGTGCTCTTACACCCACCCATACACGTACGGTTTGCCATCCAACCACCGACTTATACATGTAGCCTACGCATCATCCCAGTCGTGTATGGGTGAGTGGGAGGTTCATCCCCCTGGACGTGTATTTCCATCATCACCACAGATTTATGGGTGGATAGGAGGAATTTCGTCCCATTAAAATCTTGGACTTCAGCCTATGTTTTGGACTCTGTCTATAGCACCATTTGAGGATCTCAGCTCAGGCTGGTTAGTGGACTTGGTCTATACCTCAGCTGGGGAGTTCAATACACAATGACAGTCTTTATCAGCACAATTAGAGCCAAGTTTAAGTTTCTTCTCGAGACTATTAGCCATGACTCACAAAGTCATAAGTTTAAGTCCCCATGAAGCTGAAGATCGAGCTTCTTCGCGAGGTTGTGGGCCAAGCTGTCCCATTGGAATGAAGACTGAACTCCTAAGCTACCTTAGCACTTACTTTAAAATAGCCATTTACACGTAATATAACAGGCATCATAGACGCACTTAGCATATAATTTTTAAAAGCTACCCCTTAAATCACTCGTCTCATTGTCCATTGTTACAACCGATACAATACAATATTTACTCATCAGTTAGAGGTGCTATCTTCCCAAAAAATCAAAGAACTCTATAACTCTTAGTAGCATCTATACAATCATCGTTACGAAATACGAGAGTTTTGAAATAAACAAAAACATTTTTGCTCCTAGTTATAAAACGGACTCAGCAGCTTAATTTTCCATTAAGTATCATATCACACACATACCTGAATTTATTTATAAATAGCCTGATAACCAGGGCAACAAGGGACCAATAGTTTATTTGGAAACCAAACGACAGAGTATGGGTCTGATTATCGGTTAGCTGACAATCTTGAGAGGCATTTCTTTTCTCTCAACATTCAAACCGTGGTCACTATACAAAACTCTATAAACCGTAGATTTCTCCAATAGTTTTTAACTTTTTTATATTGATACTTTTACAGAGTATAAATAAAAAAAAACCGATGACAAGGACTGAGTTAAGGAAGTCGAGTAGTTGGATTACTTGCCAGTTTAGGACTTGGCGTCTTAGTAGCTGGATTACAGCCAGAGTGCCACCATAGTTTTGTCAGTTTCACAGTAGAGGTGTGCCAAACAGTACCAATACGGAAACCAGCTGCAACTGCGACTGTGCCGGCCTTGAGACAGTACCGCGAGACAGTTCCAGTTCCAAACAGTTCCACGACTCATGAGACACACTCTGTGGTACTTTTAGCTTTGATGGTGTCAGTTCTACAGTACCATAAAGGGTGTGGATTTTTAATCATAATTCAGTTCCAGCTTAGTACTTATGAGATAAACATATACTCTGTTAAACACATGTTTGATTTCAATACAACATAAATGTAAATATTCATCTATAACGTTCATTTTTATGAATATATGGATTAAATGCTTACGATAATACATATTAAAAAAGAGATAATCTCAGGAATAATAAGATTTAAAAAAATAAAAAGGATATTATTATTTATTTTACAAAATATGCAGCTAACATTTTTAGGCCTATATATGAACAAAATGTTAAATATATCCCACTTTTTGACATAATTATAATTCATATTTAAATAGACGAGTTCCCTAACTTTTGTAGTTTTCAACTGAGTTCCTCTTTCATTTATAATTAAACCTGTTTTCGAAAAAATACGTTCACAATGGAATAGACGTGACAATGAAACATAGGTATTGTTTAGCCAGAGTACTTAGTGATGGGTATAGTAAATTAGTACTTATATAAGATAACAATAATACTATAAAGGCCGAATACTACGATTAGCGAAAGCACGCACCCAACTGTTTGGTTTTGGCTATTAAATTATTTAAAAAGCCTACAGAAGTACAGGTCGAGAATTGTTTTATTTCTAAGAACTGCATAGTCCGTGAGAATGGGTACTGTTGACGTTGCCGGTACTGTATCACTGGCTCTATGGAGTTGGAAGTTGGAACTGGGAGTTCCAAATGTTGTAGCGGAACTGTCGCGGTTACGAGCGTGAAACAGTACCAACGAGACAGTTTCAGTTACTTTGACCCACCTCTATTTCACAGTGTTATTTTCAATTTATCGTAGCCAATTGGTGAAATAGTTATCAATTATGTTGAACATTGGTCTTTAGATCTATAAAGAGGTCAAAAGTATGGTGGGGTGGATTTACATAATTTTATTAAACCAACGACTGCATAATAGCAAGATATCGTTTGACTGGACACAGTGTATCGCTTTTCCATGTTAAGAGAAATTTCCCAGATACGAACTCTCCATATAAACAATGTCATACGTCACCATTAAAACACAATTTAGTGACTCTGAAACTGTCGTAAATCATAGATAGAGAGTGGTGTGGGTCCCCATAAGGACATTGTGCCACATATGGTAACAGATACTATAAGGAGATGTATGGACCAGCCTGCCCAAGGAAGTCTACCTTGTAAGGATCTATGATATAGAGCAATAGCAGCGTAATACAATATATTGTAGCTAAATTTATTACTCCATCGCTGATAGATAAATGGATTTCTTTTCACGATCAATGATTATATATATATATATATATATATATATATATATATATATATATATATATATATATATTGGATAATGAGAAGGAGAACTGAGTGCCAGGCTTGTCAGTTAGCTGAAAATCACACCAACACTAGGTGTGGTTTGAATTCCACATAAATATAACCTCTTATACAAGGTTTTCTAAACAACTCCAATTTCGTTTCATAAGTTGTGCTTTCACACTTCAAATTTTTTTGTTTTTTTCTGAATATTACATAATTATGACAAATAAATGTTTTATTTTTTAGTAATTAATGGCACTAATCATTAATTAATATGAATAAGTACTATTCAATTGAATTATTATTATTTTTTATCACTTAAATTGGTAACATATAGTAATTGTATTAACTAATAAAAAATAACTGAGTTCAAACAATTCAATTTTTATTACTAATGAATTTTAATCAAAATAAATGACTATAATTCCTGCAGTATTTTAGTAAAATCAATAAAATTGTAAATAGCACATTCGTTTATATTCTGTACTAATAATTGTGATGAAAATAAAATTCTATGAATATAGAAAATGTTAATCGGTTTTTTTATGTATATAAACATGAATCTTTGTCATCTTTTTCAATAAAGTTCCCCAAATATACATTGCGGTTATTGCAATATTACGAGAGAATATTTATAATCCTTACACTATAATGGAAATGAAAGACAAATAAGCAAACGGTTTGTAATTCCACTGTTTTGAATCACTGAATAGATCTTCTTCCGTCCTTTTTGTCAAAGTTATTTAAGTAAATGCTTAATGTGACATGTATCAAGTTTCCTTTTGGTTGTATCTACATAGCCTCACTTTTTGGGGTTACAGCATATATCGTCTCAAAATATCCTTTTATGTCTTAAGGAGTTCCCCTAACGATGTCATTTGAATAGGGATGGTTTATGACATTATATGACAGTATCCACTATGCAGAGTGATTTGACTTCCCATGCATTCATGCTCTCTTGTGCACAGGTAGGGTGTGTTATATACTTAAGCAATGTCTATGACATGAAACGTTATCGAAATTAAAACATTAAACTCTCTAATGTAAAGTATAAAATTGTTTAACTAATTAAATTGTTCACTAAATCTTCAGATTCGTAGGCAATCATTTACGATTAAGAGGAATATATACTAAGGACAAAGGAAGTTTGTGTTGCCTTAATATAGATAGAATTATTTTTCTCAATTTGAATATGCATAAAAAGCATTTCTTGGATTAATTATTTTCAATAATTTATTTCCTTCAATACAAACTTTAAACCTACTTTTCAAATTATTATTCAACTCAATTAAAGGTCTTTCAATAACAGAAACAACTTTATTTTCATATCAATTCGACACTGAGATTTTAACGAAGGCTTCATTTAATGACACAAATATTTCTTGGAATACTAAGAATTTCGTTCCCAATTAACCGTATTGCGTGTTTTACTTCAAACCTTAATAAGGTATTAGCACTTTTATTTTATTTTTAAGGAAGAGAATTCACTGTCAGTAGAAGTATATCTAAACAAAATAATTTTGTTCTAACGATTTTTTTTATAAAATCTCGAAATGTTATAGAAATCCCTTAATCTGATAATACACATCACTGTTCCTTTGTGAGTATCAAACTATGCTCTTTTATTTGTGAAATAAATGTAAATTAAATTCAAACTAAATATGATAGATACAACTAATCACACTTCTTGTCGAAAAATGTTCTAATAACGGTAACCAAATTGTTCCATGTCACACTCCACCCAGTCCCCAGAATGCTTCCTATAACTAACCAAGACGTATTTTAACAGCCAAATGATTTCATTAAAATGTAATAATTGTTCTTATCAATAATGAACAGTTTTTAATGATCTGACAACATTTTCTGTCATGCATCACTGACACTAATATATATATATATATATATATATATATATATATATATATATATATATATATATATATATATATGAATGGATTCTTTTAAAACTGTACATTGCAATTCTTTCAAACTTTCAACAAACAGTAATTGTATACGTAATATATAAACATATTCTACCAATAAAATGATGTGTGTTAGGCTCAGCTCTCAAAGTTACGAACAGCCTTCTTTCATCACACTTGACTGAACAGAACACAGACTTGACTCAATTAACCCTCGTAACACGCAATACACGCAAAACAAGGGTGATTACAAAAAGTATATCCATTATGTACGATTACATTGAAACTGTCTTTCTTTGCATCGTTGTTGAAAATGTCAAATTGAAGTTGGCACTAGTGGCACAGTGCTGTTGGGCACTGCTGGCACATCTACTTGGGGACAAAGTGTTGAGGAGATTGTAGGCGATAAAGTCTATGCTCGATCCTATTAATACCGACACGACGTCCACTCAATGGCACTCGTAGTGGACACTGCTCTAGAGTAGTCTGGGGTGTCCATGTTGGGTGGTAGTCAATGTTCAGATGTTGTGTAGGAATGGGAACTGACTGTCGGCTTGTCAGTTAGCTGAAAAACACACCAAAACTAGGTGTGGTTCGAATTCCACATAAAGCTGTAGGTCCCTTAGTCCAAATAGCCTGAGGGCTATTAATCTCTCTCTCTCTCTCTCTCTCTCTCTCTCTCTCTCTCTCTCTCTCTCTCTCTCTCTCTCTCTCTCTCTCTCTCTCTCTCTCTCTCTCTCTCTCTCTCTCTCTCTCTCTCTCTCTCTCTCTCTCTCTCTCTCTCTCTCTCTCTCTCTCTCTCTCTCTCTCTCTCTCTCTCTCTCTCTCTCTCTCTCTCTCTCTCTCTCTCTCTCTCTCTCTCTCTCTCTCTCTCTCTCTCTCTCTCTCTCTCTCTCTCTCTCTCTCTCTCTCTCTCTCTCTCTCTCTCTCTCTCTCTCTCTCTCTCTCCCTCTCCCTCTCTCCCTCTCTCCCTCTCTCCTCCCCTCTCTCTCTCTCTGTGAGAACCAGTCGACCTTGGTTAGTAACGATGACTACTCTCGTTCATCTACACTCTTCACACTCATTCGCCTCTTATATTCACCCATTTCGGGGTCTCAATAATGAATAATGAAAGTCAAACAGAAATTCGTTAAGATAGTTTCTAATTAAGTTTATAAAATTATAAATTGCTTTCAGGTATTGTTAAACCAATTTTATTTATCTATTTCTAAATGGTCAAAGTTATCCTGTCTATTGGTTCAAAAAGTTTGTTCAGTGCAGGGACGTTCACCAAGTCGAATGTACAAACAAAGATAACTTTCCTAACGAACAATTTAGAATGATTACATCCAAATACTTACCTTAAATATTTTGTAACAGATACTTCATCGAGAATATACTAATTAGCATCCTACAGCATCCATTACAAATATTAAAACCACTTCATGTGTTGTCAAAGTAAATAAAATTAACCATAAGAGTAATGTCAGAACTAAACTGTTACTAAACTTATGAAACTAGTTATTGTATTTCTAGGCTGCTTCACCACTAATAGAGAGACATCAAAATCAACAATAACTACCCGAACTGACTTGGTTGACTGGACAATTGACAACATTGATGCTGATAACACAATTCATAATGTTTTTCTTGATTTAAGCCAATTGTTCGACTGCATAGACTGCAGATTAATGTTGACCATGCAGAATTCGCTAGGCATAAATATAGCGTATGGTTTTAATAGGCAAGCTACCAAACTAATAAAATATTAATAAATATGACAAATAAAAATTATTCAAAGAAAATAAAATCTACATTATGAAGTCTTCTATCTACGTGTTTAAATATTGATTTCCTGTCGCAGAGCTAAATCCAGGTTTCTTAACTATTCAACACCTGCTTCTCCGATTGAATTGAAACCAGCTGATCACCCCTGAAAATAACTCAATGGACAGACAATAACTATGTGATCCATAGTTTGAACTTCGACTCCGCAATCACACGACTGATTATTTGCCATTCTCTACTTATATTTTCAGTAGTTTCATCTTCCCACCCCCTTTTGAAAGTGACTCGACATAGTCCATTCCTTACGAGACCTTCCATAGGACGTTCAACTGACGACGTTCATAGACTATAATACGAGAAACTTGCTTCGACCGTTAAACATATCCCAAGTTAACGCCTAGTTGGTTTTTGATGAACATTCGTTGGAGAATAACTGGGAAGCATAAAGATCGTAGTTGTAAAATGACTTGACAGCTTTAAATGAAAAACAACAAATTGTATTTATAAGAGTAGCCATTTCATTTTATTTACTTTTAAAATGTGATCTTGAAAGTTTCTTATATGCTTGAATTTGTCAGTAGCAATGTATACAGTTTTGTACACTCTTTATTCAATTTTAAAATTCACTCATTATTGTGAAATTGAATAGAAATAATACCTGTTGTTTTTCGCTATCTTGAAAAAAGGAAACTTTCTGACTCAGAACTTTAGATAATATTCTACTTTGAAACCACTGAATATACTTCATCTTTCTTATCACACATTTTCTTTATATTTATAAAACGATCCACCATTGTTTACGCTATAAGTTACAAAACTTAAGCAAGAAATGTTTTGTCTGTAATCGGGTTTTCTACGTATAAGGCTAATGTAACAATGAGAAGAAAGCTCATTCTGTGGGCATTGGGCACAAGGGAGCGATAAGCAGCTTTGCCCGTTCCACCCTCTACGGCTCACATTTCACATTACCAGCTATTGAAGATAATCCTTTCATATCAAATTGCACTCAAGCAAAATTGCGTACCACTGTAGGTTTGTTCATATTTTAAAAACTTATACAAACATTTAAAGTTTTAATTTTTATTTCGTAATATTATTTAGAATACGTGCTTGTAATCTTTTCAAAATATACTTTTTCAAGCATAAAATAGACCACATATTTGGCAAAATTTAGTTTGAAGAAAACCTGTTACATCTTCCTCTATATTTCCAAAATATCTCTAATTTCATAACTATAAATATTATCCAGGAAAGTAACTGCTATTTTCTAGTCTTTTGTAAAACTTCTATTAAATATATTCAATTAGTTTAGGGTTTAATAATCAAAAGGCTACGTATATTTGGAAAGGGGTTCTCTTATTGAGGCCGAAATCAACACTTTTGGGCACATAATATTGTTGCCGAAAATACTATCTTGACCATATTTGTTTAAAGCAATATTGGAAAAGAATGTTCATTAATGAAATGAAAAGTTGTTTTATCATTTTTATTTACTTTCACCAACTTCACAATTGACTTTTACCTTAGTGACTTTGACTCAAATGTTACACTATTTGACTCTGTCAATATGCACAGAAGCAGCCGTTTAGTGTGGCTTTAAACGGTGTCTAAATTTTACAAATATTATTAATAAATAGTTTGGTTGCAACAGAATATCAATAACACAATGTTCGGTCAACTGCATGTTGATGAGATAGATTTTATTTACTATTTGAAAAATATCGAACCGTTTTTTAGTTAGGTAATTTACAATTTTATTAGATGCTATTTTACTTGAATAAGGAACACCTTTGTTATATATTATAGAACTTATTTCATCTTTCACTGGTGAATTAAAATTATATGGTAAATGTTCGAAAATGTATTTGTAAACATCCTACTATATAGTGTTTATTATTATTGTTATTTATTATTATCTGGTTTTGGCTCTTTTCTCATTTTTATCATTCAAAAAACGTGTCTATTCTTTTGCTGTTTGGGGTTAAGTGTTAGAGAGGACTTTTCAGTCCTAACTTCACCCCTTTAATGAAGGAATTTTTCATTTAATTTCTCTCTTTTTCTCCTCTGTCAATTTACACCTGCTTCATTGTTTGTGCTTTTATTTATTGTTGCTTCATTGTTTGTGTTCTAAACTAAAATTTCAGATTTTTAATTTTTCTATACATGTTTCGTGGTTATATAAACTTCTTTCATAATTTTTTTATTTGAAGAAGATCCTTATTTTTACGTATAATTTATGTTCCGCTTTTCAGGCTGGTATGATTCATTATGCCTAAGTTTGGTATATGCTTAAAGAACTTCACTATGTGTTTTCTTATATGTGACGTGATGGTTCCAGTGTGTCTGTGTTACTAAAATGGTTACGCAGTATATAAAAGTAACCATTTACTTCTGGCCTATAAATCTTTTTTAACAAATACAATAAATATCGAGTTAATTGTCTTGATAAGTTACTATCTAACTATGGTATAGCTCACAGTAATTTAAGTACGAATAAGATAGCTTGAGATTTGTATTTCCAAATAAATTCTGACCATAAAGAAATATTATATACGAACGAAGAGTATTATTTCGTTAAATAAAGTACCAGTGAAATACTTAAAACATAATATGCAACATCAAGACACATGTTTGAATGTAAATAAGTCACATTATCTAATCCTCAAACGTCCCTTTTATCTTTATAAATGTTTCAATGAGTGTTTTAATATATTCACTTACTGAAATAAGGATAGAAAACGCCAGATAAACGAGTAGTTTCTAAAATATTCATGCAGCAAGATCCGTCCATTATGAATCTGTTTGACCCTTGACTGGCCGATATTTATTGCAGATATTAGCAACTCCCGCCCAAAGCCCCCGCATGGCGGTTCGTGACTGGCGTAGGCGAGTGCCTCTAGTTTCGGCACAGCTGTAATACCTACCTGCCAACTCTAGGTACAGCTCAATCCCACAGCTTCACCATGCAATTATGCAGATTGGCAAAGTCGAAGTGTACAACATTTATGAAACAGTGTTTAGGATGAAAGAATGGTGTGACGTGCATGAAAGTAAAAGAGAAGATCTACTTTTCGTTGCTACGCATTATTTTTAAGTTGCTTTACAAGTAAGCAGATAGGGCTTATTATAGTCAGTAAAACAATTTAATGTACTCATAAGAAGTAGATTTTACAGTCTTAAAAACAAGATGTATCCAAATTGTAAAGTTTAAAAAACAAACAAAGTAGCAGTTAAATTTTGGCTGATATTTTTACAGTAAATATTTATGAAATATAGTAGGCGTAATTTGGTTACTTTTGTTTACAATTTAAATTAAATTAATTAAAATTTTAGGTTATTGGTAAATTAGTTTTCTCAAAGGCTAGATTTGCTTATTAAATTACTTTTATTACTTAATTTGATTTATTTATACTATTACATTTATTTTGTAACGTCTTATTTCAATAATTTAAATACAATTTTACCACTCTACTTTGACTTGAATGGAAGTAATGTTTTTACACCCCTTCAATGTAGTCTTACATCAATCAGCTAAATACCAAGTGTTTAGGGTGAATTCATCTACATTGAAATATTCTTAAAATAATCTATTTGAAGATTTTAAGATGTCTCTTGGATCTGCATTAGAGTTAATCCCTCAAGTCACCTTGCATGCCTTACAATAGAATTCTATTTCAATAAATTGCATGAAGAGCGACTCCAATCGAGTACCGAACTCTTTGTGCGTATTTTAACTCTAGAACATGTAGACTCAGACCAGTTTTATTCCGAAAATGGAGTGATTGTGCGTTTTAAAAGTAAGCAACGAAAATAAATCAAATAATACAACATGAAAAACACATTTGAAAGAAACCGTTCGACTGATATGTTCAAGCATTAAATAAACACTCATAAAATAAAATAGTGACAGCAATTTACTTAATACAAAATTTATTGATTGTAAAGTGATAATAATTAATCAGATTTACAATGGTCCCTTAACAAGCCAGAATTGAGAATAATAGTGACACAATGGAAACAAAAATGTTATATTCTAATGATGATTGTCCTTTTTCACCAGCCTCTTCAAATATTAGCTTTACGCTCCTTCTTGCAAGTAGCAGATTAAAAAACAATAATTCTTACAATTTTTTTCATTCCTGTCTTAAATAAAATATTGTTGAAAAGTATGTTAGCTTCTTATTTGAAGTAATTGTTGTGTTAGATTATACTGTATTACTTTTTATAGATTTACATGTAAGAGATAGTTATCTTACTTACAACCTTACAAATATTCCTACTTATAGATAACTACTCCTTACAACCTAAGGATCATGATGTTCTAAACATTCACAGGTGCCCTAACAACCTTCTGATGAAAGTCGCAGTACCAAACGGTGGAACAAAGATCTCTGACGTAACTATTCACTGATGTGGTACCTCAGTCGGGAGACGGTCCACTTGGAGTCAGTAGAACATTTTATATGTGAGTATGGTTTAATTTTGAGCTAAATTAACGATTCACTGAAGTAAAACCCTTGATTCTATTATTACTTACAAATAGATATTAAATGTAATAGATTTTTGCCGGTGGTTAATCTATTACAATTAATCAAGGTTTGCTACGACATCTGGTTTAATCTATATTACGTTTACATGGAACTAAAGCTCCACAATGAACCACAAAACAGCTGATAATTTGAGACACTAAACCTAACCATGAATGACAAATCTGTGTAATATAAAATCAATGGTAACAAAATGTCATGAATCCGAAACTAAGTGGGAAATAATTTTTTTTTTTTTTTTTAATGTGCTAGGCAAAGTTTGCTTGGTTTTAAATTGTTACCTTTTTTCCCATTAACTTTCGAGTGGTTTAAGCTTAACTATAATAACATTAAGTTATGATAATACGAATGACGTTAACTTATTATTATTGTCTCTAGTTTGGTCTGTAAATATATAATCATCTTCCAGAGACTTATATTTGATTAATATTTAAAAATGACTTCTAACTTGCCATTTTCGAGTTAGTTTTATGTTTATTTTAGGCTTTTCGGCTTTTTATTCTACTAAAACATATTGTTGATTCCATTATAACTCGAGCCAATCATACTCTCAACTCTGTGTACTAACTCCTAGAGGACCACCTCCTTGAAGACATCACCAAATGTATGTAATTTTTTATGTTGGGGAACTTTTTTCAAAGTTTTGTCGCTGCAACTTTAATATTTAAAAAGTCACCAAGACGTCCTTGGTCTATGCACGCCTTACGTTATTACAAGTATGTCCTTAAAGGTTTCTATATTTTGATAAGGTAATTTCAATAATAGTAGATCTCATTACATTCTAAATTGGATGATCTACAGACGCTGTTCAACAAACTGATTAGTTCTCAATAACCAGACGAAGAGGTAATTTCCTACCGCTCTTCCCACCATACGGACGACGTAGTCACCATCACAAAACCTTCTTTGAGCTTGCCGTGGAGCGGACCGAGCCCAATCAGATGAGTTTTTGGCCTCTCGGCTCACAAAGTGATTTCACGCATCTCCCAGAGAGTAACGCTCCGTGGACACGCGTGTTAATCGGGTTCCCATGGCTGACACTTTTGATGGCTTCATCTCGGGTGCCAAACACCTTGTTGATGTCGAGGAGTTGATGACCCAGGAGAGCGTGCTCAGGGTACTGTGTGAGGAATGTATTTAAGGAGTGTGCAAGCAAAAAAGCATGTATTTTATTGGTGGGAAATTAAAAACATAATTAATTATATATTTTTTTAAGGAAACGCTAGGAATAATAAATTAAGTATATTTATTTTAGTTTTCAAAATGTTGAACGAAATTTTATCTTCGCTTGTTGTATCATAGAAAGAAACAAATGGTCAATTTGCCTTCCTTTTTTCCTTAAAAAGATCTCTTTATAGAAGAAATTAAATATATTGTATGATATAAGAGATCTTTTTAAGGAAAAAAGGAAGACAAATTTACCATTTGTTTCTTTCTATTATACAACTAGCGTAAATAAAATTTAGTTCAACGTTCTGAAAACTAAAATAAATATACTTTCTTGTCACAGTTAAAAACATGATAGCTTTCGGTATTGGCTTATAGCACATATTTTCTTTTGCAAGCTTAGTAGTTAGCACTTCTGCTTCCAATGCAGAAGGTTCCGGATTGAATTATCGAGAAGTCCACTTAATAGTTTGTAAAGGGGTTACTATCCCTTAACAACGTTTATGTAAATGCATATAAAAATATGCGTATATAAAACATTTACGTATAAAATGTGACTGTCGTAGAAAAACAAAAATACTAAAGTAATAAAATACATGGAAACGTGCTCACTGTATTTTATTTTTGTCTTTTGACTCAAATAATAAGTTTAGTTCTATTGTCTAATCTGGTAACTGTAATATTATGTATATGACATACACAAATAAAATGTTAAAGTCCTTAACTAAAAACTGCACCAAGAGTAAATCATCAAAATCGAGAATCCTCTATAGAACCTATTATAAATACAATTATGCCATAACTATATTCAGATATCAGCTTAGTATTCACAATGTTCTTGGGTTTTGATGTATTATTACTTTAACCCTCCCACTAAACAATAATACAGACGCTAAATATTCTTGTTGGTTCAAAATGAAACCCACAAATACCTTAAACATTACAAATGTAAAACTAATCTATAAATTAAATTTAAAACTTATTTCAACATTTTACAACCCAAAGAAAATTTAAGCGTCATTTGTTTTTATTAACTTAAACACTATTGTTTGGCTTTTTTGTTATTTTTCTGTCTATAAATTTCATTTTCCCATTTTTATTACTCATACATTTAACGTTCCCGAGAACCCAACTTTCCAAATATAACCCTAGATAAGGTCAACATACTTCATGGATTCAATTTTCAGAAGTTCAGAACATGTTCAATATATTTATGTATCGCAACATCTTATTTTTTAATACAGCTCTAAAATTTAAAGGATGTCTTATATTACCAGGCTAAGCTAGAGCTAATAAGCCCTCTCTAATACTTAACTTGGCTTAACGGCTTAAAGGTTACTTTCGAACCACCTCTGTGACTGGGCAGGTGGGCTGCGTTCAAGGAAGTGAACGCTCACATCACACCCATCCAAGGAACAACCACACCCAATGTTGCTTGACGCCTTTATCTCACGATAACCACGGAACCTTCCAGTCAAAGCCACTGTCCTCTTTTCATACTTAATCACTGTCTAAATCAATATAAAACTTCTGCATAAACCAGTGATGTCCCATACTTATTCACACTTAAGGACTGACCTTGGTCAAGGTCAACCGTCCAGCTCCAGGCACCGCACACAATGAAGACATTAAGCCCAGGTCACGGCCTCTCCTCCATCGTAACTCGCTGAGTTCACGCCGCCCCTCATCAACGTTGGATTCAATTTATTTGTGCAGACCTCCTCCACCATTTTGAATCACGACTAAGGATTCATCTTGCTTTTCCTCGATCCAATCATGATGGAGCACGCTGATAAGATATCGACGTATTAATGGCTTATATAATCAATTCATGCGTTCATTTTGAATAACTTTTAAATCAAGTAGAAACAAATGATTTATATTAGGATTTTAGAGAGATTATGATAGTTTAGAAAGATCAAAGTTGTCTATAAGAAGTCTAATTTCAATTTCAAAAACTTTAATAAAGGAGATTTACGGCTTAAGAATTGTTTTGACAAATGCTTCAATAACAATAGTTTGATGTTGAACGTAGTGAGAGTGAGTTTCTAAACAAATACAAGCTTCATTATGAAAGTTTTAAAATGCGTGATTTGCCAAAGACCAGAAAACTACTCACTTTTTATTTAAGCATGGTATTTAAAAATCTGTGTCCTTTATTCTTAGATAGAAATGGTAAAAAAAGTTAATTAATTTACTTATCTAACAATTTATTTATTAGAGAGTAAATAAATTCAGTATTCTTATTGAACGTGTTGGAATCGTTATCAAACAATGCCTTGTCGTCTATCCTAAATACATATTCCAGAAGTTGATGCTATGAATCGAATAACAGTTACAACCAAACTTTCGTACTATCAATGTTACTAAATATACTAGTTTACCAATTCTTATCTCTAAGTCGGAGAGTTAAACCACTCGAATGACACTCGTCAAAGAGTTGCCAAACCACTCGGCTACTCACCCAGTCATGATTAAACTACCCAACCACCATAAACAAAATTTTTTTGTTTGATTGATTCTCATTTTTATTTCAAAGTACAAAAGTGTAATTTTAACTTAATTTTCAATGGTCATATGACTTTGTTAAATAAGGGTATACACGGCGTTTAATACTATGCCAACAAATTTCTAAAAATCCAAAAATTATTTTAATTTAAGTTTAAATATTTACCTCTTGTTAGATGACGAGATCTTAAGGCAAGTAGGATATATAGGCAATGACTAAGTCACTGCTATGGATCAGTCAAATTTTAAATAATTATATCCATCTTGATTAGTATTTTGCGTTGCCATTATAGTATTTTGAACAAAGACGCGTTTTGATTTATCTTTTACTCTCAATTAACATAATGTGCTCGTTGTTCATTTTATACAATAATAATATATAACTTTTTACTAATTTTACCTCATATAAAGTAGTAATAACAGTACAAACTTACTTAATATTGGGCAATTAGTTTAAATTCATAAGAAAGATAATGAAAACCCCATCTGAAATTGTGTACATAGTTTAAAGAAGAGATTCGTATACCCAACTATTAATACGTTCTATCAACTAGAAACTAAAATAAAAATACAGAGAAATAATAAATTATCAAAGTGTTTCATTTTTCGTAGCATGAAATACGATTATAGCTCACTTTATTGTACATCCTTCCAAGGGTAGTAAACAGAAGGTTGCTCCATCGCATACTTTATGAATGCAATAGATGTCCAATTATGCTAAAGGGGAGTCAACAACATTTTTCCAATTTTATGTCTAACTTCTTTATTGAAAATCATTTCACGTTTAAACTTATATTATAAATGACAGAAAATCTACATATTTATAAATCTAAAATGAATTACCTATAGCGGATAAAACTGTATAACTTTTTCGTTTTACACACGAAAAGAACCACACTTCTAATTTAAGAGATAAAAACACTATGTAAAAACAATTCCTCTCTATATGATACATTTTGTTGTTAAACAGCTTAAACTCCAGTGCAGTTAACAGAATGGAATTTCATGCAACAAGAAGACTGGCGAGAAAGATGCAGTCGTGATGTACAACATTCATGCTATTGCCGTGCATCACTTGTTTTTTACGAAATCTGCACTCTGTGGAATGGTTGTCAATGACACGATAAGTCGACGTTTGGGAGCTAGCCCATGGAAGTGACAGTCGTGATGTACAGCATTCATGCTTATACTATGCATCACATATAAACTGAATATAGTTTTCTACTGTAGTCCGAGTTGAATCTGAACTCTGCGGAATGGTTGTCAACGACACGATAAGTCGATGTTTGGGAGCTAGCCCAAGGAAGTGACAGTCATGATGGAAATGACATTCATGCATGTACTATGCATCACATGTAAACTAAATATAGTTTTCTACTGTAGTCCGAGCTGGAATCTGCACTCTGCGGAAAGGTTGTCAATTACACGATAAGTCGACGATAAGTTTGGGAGCTAGCCCATGGAAGTGACAGTCGTGATGTACAACATTCATGCTTATACTATGCATCACTTGTAAACTGAATATAGTTTTCTACTGTAGTCCGAGCTGGAATCTGCTCTATGCGGAAAGGTTGTCAATTACATGATAAGTCGACGATACATTTGGGAGCTAACGCATGGAAGTGACAATCGTGATGTGCAACATTCATGCTTGTACTATGCATCACTTGTAAACTAAATATAGTTTATATTATAGTCCCAACTACACACTTCCACACCACAACTACAAAATCATGTTAGTTACTGTGTACTTTCATCTACCAGAAAGAAGCCTTGTATGAACAGTTGTTCCTTGATTTTTATTTATATTTATCTTATATCTACATCAATTAAGAGATATAACAGACCACGTGTAGGAAAACTAGTTATAATTACGGTACTTTTTTTATTCTAACAAGAATCAAAATTATTAAAAATTTTAAATGCATATGTCATAATGCATGCGAAAAACAATGGTGTGATTGGAGTTTTCATAGCTCTCTTAGGTCCATAGGAAATAAGCTTAAATTCGTGTGCGCATAATTTCTGCGCCGACGGTAAGTTTTTAGTTATTAGGTTGTTAGTTCTAACAAAATATGTTATTATCTTTTATATTTTTATTTAACAAATTACTCAACAACTTCTTATCGTTTCAAATATTGTGAGACTAAAATATATAAACAAATTGTAAATGTATTGACGATTGTAGGAATAAGTTAATAAAAATATTTTGATATGTTAAGTTCCGATTCCGGAAGTACGGTATTATTTCCTTTTAAAAGGATGCACATATAAAAAGGTATAACCTTTTCGTGAGTAAACAATGTTTGTATTACATTGGTGGCAGATTTCAAGGATAGTATTGAATTGATATTCTCCCGGATATATAAGCGCCTGAATACGACGATCTGCAAAACCACACTTCTTTAGTGTAGTTGCACTAAAAATAATGCAGGCGTTGAGCGTGTATACTCGAGTTTTAAATGATGTAATATATTGGTGAGAGAGAAAATAGCAATATTTTAAAGTAAAATTAGTGTGCATTTTAATATTTATTTATTTTTATTTATTTATTTATTTATTCATAAGACGCCGATCGTCAAGATATGGGCGAATATGGATTTCGAATGAGTGTGATGAGTGTAGATGATCGAATGTAGTCATTGTTACAAACTGAGGCCGACAATTAATTCCTGAGAAAGTGTCATTAATTAATAGCCCAATGACAAATGAACAGCCGGTGGTTATCAGCTGATCCTTCTCAAAATGTGTTATGACTCATTTTATTGTATCTCTAATAGCCATACCGTGTTCACTACAGCTTATTTTAATTATAATTACAAACCAGATCTTTTCCGTTTATTCACTATCACTTGATAAATATTCTATTACTCTAAAAACTGTTCCCCAATCAGTTTTACGTCCACTGTGGTGTATTCCATATCCGCTATCGCTGGCCATATCTTATCGCTTTCCAAGATCTTACACACGGAGAGCGCATTCGGTGGTAAGTCAATCACTGAATTTACCATTTTGTGATCAACTTTAGTAGCCACTCGACCTAACCTATCCGTGAATGCGATAAAAAAATTAGGTAAATAACGATTTTTCCGTAAATAAAGGAAAAGTTAGTGGTAGTGGAAAAGGTCCTACAAATCCTATATTTGGAATAGAACAGCATGTTTTAGCCCGCTGACATAAGTCTATATAGGGCTGTTAACTTTCCCAGTAGTGGCTGGGCATTATGGGAAACAGCCTCCTTAAGAATGGCTGAATAAACCCCTCGATAAATTCCTAGTTAGAGAAGTTTTGTATTTGTTATGGAACTGTTACAGTTAAAAAACTAGTTTTTTAGTTTTTTTAAACATATTTTCTTAGCTTGGCTGAAGACTATTTACTTATTAACTTGTTATAATAGCGTCATAATACGTGTGTGGTGGTATTGACCCCACGGCTCACCCAACCAACGTGTAAAGTATTGACCCACCCACCCATCTACAAACGTACAATGATGGCCCACCTGCCCTTCCATGCACTACAGTAGGGATGGTAGTGAAGGTGAGACTTGTACACTCACGTTATCATCTTATCGTCTTGATTTGTTAAAAACATTGATAAACTATATTCAACCCCATTTCATAATTTTTAAAACCTTGTCTGAATCACAAAATAGTACACTTAAAAGTTCGTTAGATAACATTAAATAAAGAAGTACAAAACCACCGTTACTATACTATATGTTATTTGTAACACTGTAAACCATGAGCAAGCTTTGGCCACATTATTAGAGTTGAGGATTACGTACAAAGAGTTATTGGAAAAGTTGAATACATATTTTAAGTCTGAAATATGAAATGGTAGCAATTTAAGAGAGCTGTTGAACCTTGGGGAATTTTACCTTCACGCTGATCATAAAGATATGTTCGTTTATAAAATACTATTTTTGTACTTATTTTTTTTAACTCTAGTAAACTAAAAAGTTATTTCTTTGTAATTATTTAAGAATATTTTCTTTTTTACTCGAAATAATAAGTTATAAACTATTCCTCATGTAAATTAAAACATTACTTGCTCATTTCTAAAGGACTGTATGTATATGCTAAATATTAATGGTTCCTTTGTGTATTATGACACTTTTTCAAATATTATGTGTAGAATTAAAATATTTAAATTTTAATCGATGTCATATTCTTGATTAATAGAGTAATATAATTCTAATTACTCATACATCACAAATTTAAATATTCTAACTTAAATAAATCTATTAAATAGCTACAGTTATTTAATGTTACAACATTAAATTATAGTATGTACTTCACTATCCCTTAACTTGTTCTCCACATTCATATACTGAATTCCTGTAAAATATTAATTTTTAAAATGTAATATAAGTATAAAATCGTTTAAATACATTCCATAATCATCAGATAAAAACATAATACACTTATCGTTGAATATAACTTATACCCGACCGGTGATTACAGTCTACACATAGATAAATATATCTATACTCAACGGATAAAAACATACTACACTTATCGTTGAATATAAACTATACCCAACTGGTGATTACAGTCTACACATAGATAAATATATCTATACTCAACAGATAAAAACATACTACACTTATCGTTGAATATAATCTATACCCAACTGGTGATTATAGTCTACACAAAGATAAATATATCTATAATCAACAGATAAAAATATACTACACTTATCGTTGAATATAATATATTCCCAACTGGTGATTACAGTCTAAAAATTAGATAAATATATCTCTACTCAAAAGATAAAAACAAACTACACTTATCATTGAATATAATCTATGTATACCCTACTGATGATTATAAATAACTATACACATAGATAAATATATCTCTACTCAAAAGATGAAAACATATTACATTTATCATTGAATTTAATCTATACCCAACTGATGATTATAAATAATCTATACACATAGATAAATATATCTCTACTCAAAAGATGAAAACATACTACACTTATCATTGAATATAATATATACCCTACGGAAGATTATAAATAATTTATAAAATTAGATAAATATATCTCTACTCAAAAGATAAAAACAAACTACACTTATCATTGAATATAATCTATGTATACCCTACTGATGATTATAAATAACTATACACATAGATAAATATATCTCTACTCAAAAGATGAAAACATACTACATTTATCATTGAATTTAATCTATACCCAACTGATGATTATAAATAATCTATAAACATAGATAAATATATCTCTACTCAAAAGATGAAAACATACTACACTTATCATTGAATACAATCTATACCCTACTGATGATTATAAATAATCTATACACATAGATAAATATATCTCTACTCAAAAGATGAAAACATACTACACTTATAATTGAATACAATCTATACTCTACTGATGATTATAAATTATCTATACACATAGATAAATATATCTCTACTCAAAAGATGAAAACATACTACACTTATCATTGAATACAATCTATACCCTACTGATGATTATAAATAATCTATACACATAGATAAATATATCTGTACTCAACAGATTAAAACATACTACAATTATCGTTGAATATAATCTATACCCAACTAGTGATTATAGTCTACACATAGATAAATATATCTCTATTCAAAATATGAAAACATAATACACTTATCGTTGAATATAATTTATACCCAACTGGTGATTATAGTCTAAACATAGATAAATATATCTATACTCAACAGATAAAAACATACTACACTTATCGTTAAATACAATCTATACCCTACTGGTGATTATAGTCTACACATAGAGAAATATATTTCTACTCAAAAGATCAAAACATAATACAATTATCGTTGACTATAATCTATAACGTACTGGTGATTATAGTCTACACCCAGATAAATATATCTGTACACAACAGATAAAAACATACCACAAATATCGTTGAATATAATCTATACCCTAGTGGTGATTATAGTCTACACATAGATAAATTATCTCTACTCAAAAGATCAAAACGTAATACACTTATCGTTGAATATATTTTATACCCAACTGGTGATTATAGTTTACACATAGATAAATATATCCATACTCAAAAGATGAAAACATACTACACTTATCGTTGAATATAATCTATACCCAACTGGTGATTATAGTCTACACATAGATAAATATATCTCTACTCAAAATATGAAAACATACTACACTTATCGTTGAATATAATCTATACCCAACTGGTGATTATAGTCTACACATAGATAAATATATTTATACTCAACAGATAAAAACATACTACACTTATCGTTGAATATAATCTATACCCAACTGGCAATTATAGCCTAAACATAGATAAATATATCTATACTCAACAGATAAAAACATACTACACTTATCGTTGAATATAATCTATACCCAACTGGTGATTATAGTTTTCACATAGTTAAATATATCTATACTCTACAGATAAAAACATACTAAACTTATCGTTGAATATAATCTATACCCAACTGGCGATTATAGTCTACACATAGATAAATACCTGTATATCTCTACCCAGAAGATCAAAACATAATACACTTATCGTTGAATATAATATATACCCTACTGGTGATTATAGTCTACACACTGATAAATATATCTGTACTCAACAGATAAAAACATACTACAATTATCGTTGAATATAATCTATACCCTACTGGTGATTATTGTCTGCACATAGATAAATATATCTCTACTCAAAAGATCAAAACATAATACACTTATCTTTGAATATAATCTATACCCAACTGGTGATTATAGTTTACACATAGATAAATATAGCCATACTCAAAAGATGAAAACATACTACACTTATCGTTGAATATAATCTATACCCAACTGGTGATTATAGTCTACACATAGATAAATATATCTCTACTCTAAATATGAAAACATACTACACTTATCGTTGAATATAATCTATACCCAACTGGTGATAATAGTCTAAACATAAATAAATATATCTATATTCAACAGATAAAAACATACTACACTTATCATTGAATATAATCTATACCCAATTGGTGATTATAGTTTTCACATAGTTAAATATATCTATACTCTACAGATAAAAACATACTAAACTTATCGTTGAATATAATCTATACCCAACTGGCGATTATAGTCTACACATAGATAAATACCTGTATATCTCTACTCAAAAGATGAAAACATACTACACTTATCATTGAATATAATCTCTACCCAACTGATGATTATAGATAATCTATAAACATAGATAAATATATCTCTACTCAAAAGATGAAATCATACTACACTTATCATTGAACATAATCTATACCCTAATGATGATTATAAATAATCTATACACATATATCTGTACTCAACAGATAAAAACATACTACAATTATCGTTTAATATAATCTATACCCTACTGGTGATTATAGTCTACACATAAATAAATATATCTCTAATCAAAAGATGAAAACATAATGCACTTATCGTTGAATATAATCTATACCTAACTGGTGATTATAAATAATCTATACACATAGATAAATATATCTCTACTCAAAAGATGAAAACATACTACACTTATCATTGAATACAATCTATACCCTACTGATGATTATAAATAATCTATACACATAGATATATATATCTCTACTCAAAAGATGAAAACATACTACACTTATCATTGAATATAATCTATACCCTACTGATGATTATAAATAATCTATACACATAGATAAATATATCTCTACTCAAAAGATGAAAACATACTACACTTATCATTGAATATAATCTATACCCTAATGAAGATTATAAATAATCTATACACATAGATAAATACATCTCTACTCAAAAGATGAAAACATACTACACTTATCATTGAATATAATCTATACCCTAACTGATGATTATAAATAATCTATACACATAGATAAATATATCTCTACTCAAAAGATGAAAACATACTACACTTATCATTGAATATAATCTATACCCTACTGAAGATTATAAATAATCTATACAAATAGATAAATATATCACTAATCAAAAGATGAAAACATACTACACTTATCATTGAATATAATCTATGTATACCCTACTGATGATTATAAATAATCTATACACATAGATAAATATATCTCTACTCAAAATATGAAAACATACTACACTTATCATTGAATACAATCTATACCCTACTGATGATTATAAATAATCTATACACATAGATATATATATATCTCTACTCAAAAGATGAAAACATACTACACTTATCATTGAATATAATCTATACCCTACTGATGATTATAAATAATCTATACACATAGATAAATATATCTCTACTCAAAAGATGAAAACATACTACACTTATCATTGAATATAAACTATACCCTACTGAAGATTATAAATAATCTATACACATAGATAAATATATCTCTACTCAAAAGATGAAAACATACTACACTTATCATTGAATATAATCTATACCCTACTGATGATTATAAATAATCTATACACATAGATAAATATATCTCTACTCAAAAGATGAAAACATACTACACTTATCATTGAATATAATCTATACCCTACTGAAGATTATAAATAATCTATACAAATAGATAAATATATCACTAATAAAAAGATGAAAACATACTACACTTATCATTGAATATAATCTATGTATACCCTACTGATGATTATAAATAATCTATACACATAGATAAATATATCTCTACTCAAAAGATGAAATTATACTACACTTATCATTGAATATAATCTATACCCTACTGATGATTATAAAAATAATCTATACACATATATCTGTACTCAACAGATAAAAACATACTACAATTATCGTTGAATATAATCTATACCCAACTGGTGATTATAGTCTACACACAGATAAATATATCTATACTGAATAGGTGAGTATATCCTATAGTTAACAAACGAATGCATTTACTTCTAAGTAGGTAAATAAAGTCTATAATAAAAGGAAATTATAGTCTATATTTATAGTTGAAGATAATATATTTTACTCTGCAGGCGAATATATAATAGTAATTGTGATATTGTAATATAATCTATATTAATCTGCCTAGTTAATGTTGGGGACCACTAATTTTGTATGATTTCTACAGTCCTGATTCATATTAATCATTTTCTGATTTTACAAGCCAGTAATTAAGCCTTTATATGTTAAATACACTTTTATGTACTTGAAACATATGTGGTTTTTTTTTTTTATGTGTTAAATGTTTATTATGTTCACCAGCTGAACATAGTATTCTATACTTCTATATACATATATTCTATACTTTGAAGTTTTTTTTTGATGCCCATCTTGTTAACTATCATAAAATATTTATTGACAGTTTATTACTTCTCTTGTTACCCTTTTATTTATATATTATCAATCAGCTTCTTATTAGCACTACAAAGGTCACACAAAATTTAGTTTTAATCCCAATTTACGAGTTTATACTAACATCTAGTGAAGCGTGCCGTCACCAAATCTTCATTATGAGTATTATACTGATCTGAGGACCACGAATTGAAGTGTTCAAAATGAATCCCTATTGATCTGCTCAGTTACTATGGGAATCACTAATAGTATATGATTACTAGTGACCTGATTTAGACTAATCATTTTCTGGTTTATAAGCCACTAGGTTAAACGTATACAAGTACAACATATCATTATTACCTTTACATAGTGATTGATTCCACATAAAACATATGCTGTAATTTCGTGATGTGTCAGCTATTTAATATGGTGTACGCCAAACTACATTTTTCCCCCAAGAACACATTTCTTAGCTGTATTAGTTCATCGGATCGCAGGTTAAGCATTATCGGAAAACTAGATTTAACTAAACAATACTGTTAATTTTTCAAAACAAAATGTTTTTATTTACCTCAAATGTATGTTCATCAGCAGAATGTCAATACTGAAAGTTGTCATTTAAATAGTTACCAAAAATTTGCACTCATTCTGTTTAAAGTTCTAGATTGTAAAATGTAAAAATAAATGATAATATTTGTCAATTTAATCAACAACAGCTCCTTATTTAAAAGTACTGTGTTGACAAATCAGTAACATCCATAAGTATCGTTACAGTTAACTGTTTCAGTTGCCAAAATAAACACTATTCACTAAAAATATCTAGCAAAAGGTTTTAAAATTATATTTACACGACAACATTAAATAAATACAGTAATTTTCTTAATTTTTACTTACTGTAATCTTTACTTCCAAATTGTTATTATAATAATAGTAAATAATTAAATTAGCAAAGCTCTTCTCTAAATTTGATAAAACTAAAACTGCAGAGTTAACTTTGTAATTAAATTGTCTCGTTTGTTTGCCTAAATTCTACCTAAAATACGAGTTTCAAATGGTAATTGATACTGCAAACAAAATTTGGGTTGACATTTTTATTTTTCACATAGTGAGGTTTTATAAACTACAGAAAAGGGAAATACTCTCTATAAAATAGTGTTTGGTAGTGTTATTATTAATTTACATTATTATTAATAAGTGCCTATATAAATTTACATAATTGTAAACAATAAGTTAAATTAACAGTATTTGTTTTATAATTGAAATAATATAGAATTTAACTACTATGATATTGTAAGATAATTTGCGGTTATATTTACTACTGATTATGTCTGTGTTGTGTTGTAATGCATGTCGTCATGGGTCGGTTTTACCTGGACCTGACCTGTTAACGTTCTCTTTCCTCCCTACCTTTTTGCAGTCTTCCTCACCGCTCTCAAAATATTAAAAAAAAAAAATAGTTTACTAGTTATATTGTATAAAATGGTTTATTTGTTAACGTTGTTCAATCAAAGATATTTTCATTAGTTACTACATTTTGGTACAGTTTTTGTTATTGATTGTGTTATATAACAGTATTATTGTTTTTGTTATTCTATTGTATCCATCTTATTTTTTATTATTTATTTATTTATTTTTTAATTTTTTTTTTTTTTTTTTTTTAGTTTTACACTTATACACTCTTGGTTATAATTTATAATTATTAAATTCATTACTGGAAGGTTGGACACTCAAAGAGAGAAAATAAATATCCATTTCATTATTTTGTATCTGATATTATTTATCATTACTAAAAATTGAGTATACTCTATACTTTAATAGTATACAGATTTATTTTGGTTAGTGTAAGTGAAAATGGGGAAGAATTTGTGACCTTTTGTTGGTAAAATTGTATTTTTAAATAGTTTTTCATTTCAATAGCCTTTGGCTAGAAAGATGTTTTGTATCCTGATACATGTAATATTCTATTAGTGAAATTGCTGAATAGATAAATAAAACTAACAACATTTTCGTCAAATTATTAACAAAAAAAAAAAAAAACTGAAACATTACGCAACACATTTTTATACGGCTTCCACTTAAATATTTAATGTTATGTTTATAATAAAATTGAAGTACCTCATTATTGTTATTTCTAACAAATCGACGCTTTTATCGTTCCGTCCAGAAACATTTCTTTCTATGTGTTTATCAAAGAAGGGAACTGGATACTTTACACGTGTTTGGGCGCTCGTTAACTTCCTCTTAATGATCACCCTCTCGCCTTTTCTCGGCTTTTAATCTTCTGGCTTGCTGGTTATTAATATATTTAAATTTTCAATTCAAGCCTAACTGAGGCTATATGTGAGTGTATATATTTAAGTACGTACGTAGTTTATTATTTTAAATGACTAAAAAGTCGAAACGTGTTGTGTTTTTGATTTAAATAAAATATTTTGCAAAGGTCGCTCAGTTAACCAATGTTTTTATTTAAGATAATATAACAGTAGCTATTAATTAATGGTAAATACATAGACAGTTGAAGTCCCTTTCTCCGAAAGTAATTAATTACGCAATAAAGTGTTTTTAATTTTATGAAAATAAGCGAATTTCAATATTTTAGGTGTGTTGTATTATATATTAATATCTTCTTGACTCTTTCAACTGATGAAATTTTTGAATTGTTTTGTTGAGATTTATAGTTTACTGGCTGTAATATATAAAAATGGTACTCGTATAAATATGTGAATTTATATCAATATTTTATGATTTTAGATCATTACATTTGAGATTTACTATCCCTGTGTCATTGGACAGGAAGAGATTATATGAACTTTATAACTAAGGCGAAACATGTTCATAAAAGCTTTGCTAAAACACAGCTATTTGTGCTTTATGAAGTAAGTTAATTAAATTTGGCATTCATACTAACAAAGCCATTTCATGTGTTTGTAGATCTAAACTAAAAGCTCATGAATAATGCAATATAGTCATAAACATATTCTCATTTTGAATGTGCATTGTGTGAAATATTATTGAGTTGGTATTACTTGTAATTAATTTACATATAAGTATGACATTTTTTCAGGAATATATTGCAGTCAAGGTACTAAGATTTTATCTCTACATCAGTATTTATTTATAAAAAAACAAAGGAACACAGAGATAGGACAGTTCATATTGCAAATTAACATAATCTCTAGTCAGATGTATATAAAACACACATCGTAAATTTAGAATATGGATTTGTCCAGTGATTAATGGAAAGTACAAACTATATAATATTTTAGTGTAGCAAATTGGCTTATTACATCAGCCATAAGAAATTTTCTTGCCATTTGTCTTCGTAAGAAATATGTAACGAAAAATTAACACGTTGTAATGCTCACGTTCTTTAAAATTAGACTCAAGTGGAGGATAATAACTGAACTCTGTACGTTTATCTTACTTCTTCGTCTAATAGACTTATCATATAACCTTTGAACATATTTATCTGTATATTTGTAAAAAGAGTTTACACTTCAATAGGTGTTATTTCTAATTACGAGTATATAGTTGAATCTTGTTGGTTTAGCTATACAATAACAAGTTTTAGATGAATCGATCGAATATTAAAATAATTCAAAATGAGTGTCTTATCCTTCAGGCTATATGAATGTTAGTTTTGCTGTTTATTTTTAAATTTTTTATTTATTTTCTTATTAATATTTATGAAGTAAGTTAATTAAATTTGGCATTCATACTAACATAGACATACATTTCATGTGTTTGTAGATCTAATCTAGAGGCTCATGAATAATGTAATCTAGTCATAAACATATTCTCATTTTTAATGTGCATTGTGTGAAATATTATTGAGTGGGATATATTATTGGGACTGTTATAACAATCATTTAACATGACTGTAAAATAAACCTTTTACCACATACAAATAATATTTTATAAATTAATATAATAAACTTGTACAGTTATTACTTTACTTTCTAAAGCAAAGCTATTTTTATTATAACTAAATTCAAAATTGTTCTAAATTTACTAGGGAATATTATAAAAAGCATTAACAGTTCCGCCAATTCGTTCAACATTCACACCACTTGCTGCAATTTACTTTTGCAGACTTCCATTGTCGTAGTAATCATTACTTTCAGCAAGCTAGCTAGTTTCACAACTGCAGCACTGCAGTGTTATTTGAGTTATGTAAAAATGCTACATTGCTGCATTCCATAAACCCCTTTTACATGACTGAACCAGAAGCTAAGCTGACAGCAGACCAACATATCTTGCAGGAACAATAGCTTCCGGATCCGGACCGTTTCGTCCCAGGTTTTATTTTCAGTATCACTATAATATCAGTTATGATTAAAGGATTGTTTAGTATTTATACCTTTCAAGTATTTGCTCCTTTATATCAAATAAATAGTCCATTACATTGTTTACAAATATTTAAAGTAATCATTATATTTAACAACTAGCTATACGAGAATTAGTGTTGTTTTTTTTTTACATTTTTTCTGTATTCATGTTTGAAGTTTTTCATTCATGTTTAAAATACTATCATCCAGCTGTTGGCTATTACATGACAACATTAAACATAATAATCAATTGAAATTGAAGTAAACCATTCAATCAGAGTCCACCGTTCATAACAAATCATTTTGTTGAGTATTTACTTCTCTCATCATAAATAAATAATAAAATTAACAGAAACATTTGAACCTAAATTAAATACGAAATAAAAAGAATAAAATACAGAGGATTAATCAATTGAACAGAATTAATATATAATGCAGCTTGATATTGACAATCCTAATAAATGATAGTAATAAATGTATCAGGACAAAATAAACATAAAAATCCAAACAGATAAAGATCAGACGATTAAATATTATAATGCCACACATATTATTTACAGGTCCAAAATAGCCTAAAAAATTTGTAAAGAGATTAGGAACAAACAAATGACAACTACTATAAATTACTCTGTTCACAGCGAAAATCAATCGGTATACAACAATTATACTATCAAAAGTACTAGCCCTAGATTTTATGCTCCTAAGAGATGCTTGTAAATTTATAATTTATTCATTTTGTTTTATTAGCCTCCAGAACTGTTATATTATAGAAATAATATAGGTTAAGTTACCTTTTTTTCCGTCAACAGTTCTTCTTTCATAAATGTGCTATGTACATTTCAAAGCGTAGAGCTTCATCATCAGGCTTTCCAAAAACGTCACATTTACATACTAAACATTAAAAACATTTAAAATATAAACTAAAACACTCAAACATATTAACACAGTACATTTGCCGGCCGGCGATAGACACCAACGTTTTTTGGAAAGCCTGATGATGAAGCTCTACGCTTTGAAATGTACATAGCACATTTATGAAAGAAGAACTGTTGACGGAAAAAAAGGTAACTTAACCTATATTATTTCTATAAATTTATAAATATTCAACAATTCAGTATACGGATCCAGGTGAGTAAATTGGCAAAATTCCTTACAATACTTAAATTTTAAAAGTTTCTGTTCGATGTTTTTAGTGAGGTCTGTTAAATAATAGTAAATTTAAATTAAAATTTCAATAAGTAATAATTCAAACAAATTCATATATTAAAATACATAATCAATTAGATCTGTTCAATAAGTAAAAATGTAAACAACTTAAATTATCAATGTTTTGATATAAAAACAACAAAACACTTATCCTGATAATCTTTTATGAGTATTAACATTTGATACTTTTGGAATTACATTTTTACTGTTTCAGTCTGTTATTTTAATAGATGTATACTGTATATGATATTTTAATATCATATACAGTATATATATGATACACTGTAAAATCATATATTCAACCTTAGGTTTATTGTGCTCCCCTGTTACGTACTAGAATGGAGTGCCTATTCCTAGTGGCTGAACCAGCTCTACATTTTCCCCCAGGTTAGAGCTGGTTAAGCCACTATAAGCATTCTTACATTCTTACCTCTGAGAGCTCAACCCCATAAAATCTCCTTCTTCTAACCTCCAGACGTTGCACTCAGTTAACTGATCTTCGGCAGACGAGATTGTTGCCATCCTTAGTCTCCAGTCCTTCCTGGATTCAATGACGACTAGGAATGGTCCGGAGAAAAATGTACGTCCACTTCTGGTACCATATTCAATGTTCTACTGTGCAGTTCATTTTCAATGGTTCGAGAGTGGCCAGATTTAGGTCTGCTCCTCTTGAGTATAAACTATTGAGCTTGTAGACTTTTTCCTAGCCTCCACTGTAAGGTGGCGGTCAAGTGGAAGTAAATTGAGCAGCACTTCGAGTGATGCCGTAAGTGTGCTTGGAAACACGCCCGTTATAATTAAGCATTCTAGTCTTGGCATAGTAGCAAGCTTATTACTCGCCGAGCTCTGATTATCCTTGTTCTAACACACAAGAGGCTCTTATGAGATCTGTGGGTGAACGTCTGCCTCGTAAAGGAACATATTTATAAAAGTTCACTCCCCAAATAAAGCAATGTGAATATTCTTATTCTTACATTCTTAAATATTCTTACATATGAGACGCCGACACAACGTTGTTGGTATTTTAAGGTGAATATGAATGGTTATATGAGTGTAGGATGAGTGTGGATGAGTGTAGTCTGGTTACTAACTGAGTTCAACTGTTCCTCAGAAAGGGCAATTTATTAATAGCCCAACAGCCAGGGTAACTAAGAGACCTACAGCTTTACGTGGAATCCGAACCTCGTAAAGCTATTATTAATGTGTTTTATGCTTTGTACGTATGTTGATGAATGAGTTTGCATAAGAAGTCACCTTGATTGATTTATATTCACTAAGATTAATTTTAAATGCGGTACAGCAATGTCACTTGACGATTTGTTGAAAAATTTTAATACATTTTACTTTGTTTCAAAGAGTAAAAGTTTAAAAAATACATTTGTGGTTATATAAAAATTAGTGAGTGATTATGATTATGAAGAGCTCGCTATTTTATGATTTCTACAAATTAAAAATCTAAATTTTATAAAGTAAATCTAATAGTAACTTGTACGCTCTTTTAAACGTTGTAAATACCTACGTCACCCATGCACCTACAATGGTATTGACCTCTCCACCCACTCTAGTCGAACAGTTGTATTAACCCACCCGTCACCCATGCACCTACAATGGTATTGACCTCTCCACCCACCCATACACGAACAGTTTTATTAACCCACCCGTCACCCATGCACCTACAATGGTATTGACCTCTCCACCCACCCATACACGAACAGTTTTATTAACCCACCCGTCACCCATGCACCTACAATGGTATTGACCTCTCCACCCACCCATACACGAACAGTTTTATTAACCCACCCGTCACCCATGCACCTACAATGGTATTGACCTCTCCACCCACCCATACACGAACAATTTTATTAACCCACCCGTCACCCATGCACCTACAATGGTATTGACCTCTCCACCCACCCATACACGAACAGTTTTATTAACCCACCCGTCACCCATGCACCTACAATGGTATTGACCTCTCCACCCACCCATACACGAACAGTTGTACTAACCCACCCGCCACCCATGCACCTACAGTGGTATTGTCCTCTCCACCCACCCATACACGTACAGTTCTATTGACCTCTCCAACCACTCCAACCACTATAATTTCCCAATAAATCGTCAAGTCAAAGTGATGTACCCCATTGGCATTGCTCTAATGGGATGGCTACTACCTCTACAGGCTCTTCAGTGTCTACTAGGGCTGTTTATTAAATTATATTTTTAATATTAAATTAATTCCAACTGCTTGATAAATATATCAATGGTAATTTATTAACAATTATCATGTCATATATTGTTAATAACTTAATTTTTTATGTATTTAATTGTAAAACGTACAAATAATTTCATCAAGACTTGTTTTCTAATTTTCTCTCTAATTTTGGCATTACTTTTTAATATCCTAATGGAAACTTTAATATTTTTTCCACGATATATTAAGTTTCATCATGGTTAAATCAACAATTAATTGTAAAAACAAAATACGTAATACTGTAATAGCATTTCTGTATTTAGTTTTATTCTCGTATATCTATTTATAAAATATATAAATATCACAACTAAACAACCACTACTAAGCTGGAAATCGGCTTATATTTCCACTTCATAAAATATCTTACTTAGGTTGTTAAAGAATCTTGTTGCAATTAACAATAATTCTTTCATTAAGAAGACAGATTCTGTAATGAACAAAAATTTTAATCATCAACAAATTGGAAATGCAACTGAACTAAAAACGAGCAATTAAGAAAATTGTACTTTAATAACTTGGTATAATTATTTTCCAAGTTTCCAGTGCTGTTACTTTATACCAGGGGTCTATTATCCTTCTTCTTAACAAACATCTTATTAATTTAGAAATGTTCTATTGTACAATGTAATTAGCAATGTTTGTTCTTGTATAACTTAGTAGTTTATCATTTATAAGTAATTAGATTAATTTTTGTGTTTATTCAAAAAACTTTTGCTTAATTAAATGAGTCCACAATCAATTTACATAGTCACACAGTTTTAATTTATTTAAGAAGGTAAGAAAGAAAAACATAATAAATATCAAACAACAGACTTTCATAACTTTGTGTCTGGTTCAAATGTAAATTTTATAAAGTATAAAGATAAATCGTTAGATCGTTTATCTAAGACAATAGTTACAAAACTTTTTTCAATCATTTATTTATCTTTTGCTTTAACACAGAATAACATGCAGCTTATAAGATACTTCTCTCTAACATATTATGCTAATTGAGAGAGCAACTATGGTAATGACATTAAAAGTATATAAAATATTTATGCAAATGTGTAAAATACAATTCAACTAGGTAAAGTAATAATACAATATTAACAATAGTAACCATAAAATATTTAACAGGAATATTTATAAAATGAAACTAAAATAGTAAACAATTATTCATGCAGAGGAAAATAATGTATATCAAAGATGCGTATAGTGGTAAAAGAAATATTAACGTGGGGGGGGAGATACTGGAGTAACAGATTACAAATGGCACCAGTTCATAAAAGAATAATCAGGAACACATTTTAAACAATCTAACAGCATAACAATATTTAAAGGCTTTAATCCATGATAATAATAAAAACAAATCTAAATAATCTGAGAGAAAGTAATAAAAACATAAACTCAACGATATTAATAACAACTAACAATGATACAAATAATGAAGTTAACAGGAGCAATGGGACAAAACAGACGTATAAGTGTATGGGCAGATGGGTGGGTCAATACCTCTGTACGTTTATAATATTCTATATCACAACAATCAGATTCTACTATTATATTAAAACAGTACTTTTTCTTTTCCATACTTGTTTTCCAATATATTAAATAATGCCACATTACTAACTAGTTAAGGTACTTCTTACTCATCGTTCTCATTTATCCAGGAGATTCTACCCCTGGATCTTCACCGCCTCTTGGGTTTGTTAGAAAAAGCCATTTACTATAGAAACTAGTAGACAGTCCGTTAGCCGTAGACAGTGTACATTTACTATAGAAACTAGTAGACAGTCCGTTAGCCGTAGATGGTGTACATTTACTATAGAGACTAGTAGACAGTCCGTTAGCCGTAGACGGTGTACATTTACTACTACCTAGTAACAGAGACTCGTTTGAAACAATCACTCGCACAACTACATGATAAACTATTTACTCAGCTATTAGTCACATCAGCGTGTGTGTGTGTGTGTGTGTGTGTGTGTGTGTGTGTGTGTGTGTGTGTGTGTGTGTGTGTGTGTGTGTGTGTGTGTGTGTGTGTGTGAGAGAGAGAGAGAGAGAGAGAGAGAGAGAGAGAGAGAGAGAGAGAGAGAGAAATGGGGGAGTGAAAGGGGCAGAGAGAGAAATGGGGAGAGAGAGGGAGAGAGGGAGAGGTAGAGAGAGAGAAATGGGGAGAGAGGGAAAGGGAGGATGAAGGAGTGGAGTGACAGTGGCAGAGATAGAGAGAGAACTGGGGAGGAAGAGAGAGAGAGAGAGAGAGAGAGAGAGAGAGAGAGAGAGAGAGAGAGAGAGAGAGAGAGAGAGAGAGAGAGAGAGAGAGAGAGAGAGAGAGAGAGAGAGAGAGAGAGAGGGAGAGGGAGGGTGAAAGAATGGAGTGACAGTGGCAGAGTGAGAGAGAAATGGGGAGGGAGAGAGGGAGAGGGAGAGAGAGGGAGAGGGAGGGTGAAGGAGTGGAGTGACAGTGGCAGAGTGAGAGAGAAATGGGGAGGGAGAGAGGGAGAGGGAGATAGAGGGAGAGGGAGAGGAGGAGAGAGAGAAATGGGGATAGATAGAGAGAGGGAGAGAGAAGTACTGAGAGAGAGATGGAGAGGCAGAGGCAGAGAGAGAGAGAGAGAGAAATGGAGGGGGAGAGGGGGTGAAAGGAGTGGAGAGAGAGAGGGAGAGGCAGAGAGAAATGGGGAGAGGGAGATAGAGAGGGAGAGTAATGGGGAGGGAGAAGAAGAGAGAGAGACAGATAGAGGGAGAGAAAGAGAGAGACTGTTAACATTTCGTTTCATATTCCTGAGGCATTCATGTATTGTAAAGGATAGACCGTCTATGACAAAGATGATATTCGAGAAATAATCTTGTATTAATAAAAATCTACACTAATTCATTATCTCTATTCACTTATACCTAATTGTCTGTATTCCAGGTATAAACAAAGATTTAATTTTAACCGTGATAATTCATCAAGTAAAATCACAATTATCAAAGAAGAATTAATTTAAAAGACGCTGAGGTTGGCACTTTGAAGATAAATAGTTTTTGGGAAGGTTTTCGTTTGCTCACTTAGATTGTAATTACGATTGCACATAACGTAAAATAATAATAACTATGAATAAAACTGGGTTGGAATGTTTTTAGGACGCTTTTGAAAATAACTTTGTAATTTTTTTCTTTTTGCATTTCAAACTTTATGGACAAATTATATCTTTTACGTTTATATTATTAAATTATTTTAAAATGACACTTTATTTACTGGCTGAACCAGACATAAAGTCATGAAAGTCTGTTGTTTGATATTTATTGTGTTTTTCTCTCTTGCTATCTTAAATAAATTAAAACTGTGTGAATATGTAAATTGATGATAGAATTATTAAATTAAACCATAATGTCTACAAAATATAGTTTCAAAATCAAATTGAATAAATTGCTTATTTGCATGAATACAAATGAAATACAAATTTGGAAAATAATCTTGGCTGGTTATGAGTAAATGGGAAAATTGAGTTAAACTTCAAAAACAGTAAATAAAAATGTCCAAATTAATGTTAAGAACTAAAGAGCTATCTGCAAAATATGATGCTCTGACATAAAATATTTGTACTAATAGTTAATAATATACATAACGCAAAACTAATAAATAAGTGGACAGGTTGTAAAATGATAAAACAATTAAATGCAATATAAATAAAATACTAAAAAAATCGCACAAATCAAAATGAAAATTTTTTATGATTATGTATTTTTGTTATTTACTTTTAAATGTTAGTGCAGGTTGTTAAAACTGAAATCAATTCAATTCATTGTTAGATACGTATAATTGTTACTAAAATTGTACTATTAATGTACTTACATTCAACAAAACGCATCACTACTGATCAATTTGGTTCGTGAATAGTACTGACTGCCTTAGTTTACAGTTTTTTATTAGTTTGGAGTTAGTAAATTACACACTCATAACACCACAAAAATGAAATCAATTAAAAACTGGATTATATACAACACCGAAAACTTTGAAACACAATAGCACACTGAATACATTACATAGTACATAACAATTATTGCACAATATTGGGTAGTGGTTAGTACTGTAAGAATCACATTACAAACAAGAACTTTGGGATTATCAATTGAATAGATTAATTAAGCTGATTTCTCGTTTATTTTATCATTGAAAATTTTTTAATACAGAAAAAAACATGCAAGCTTAAGGCTTATAATGCACATGGTTGGAGCTGATACTGAACTGACTAGTTAAGCATCTGTCTAGTTTGAGAATATGTTAAATCACATCTGGAAGAGAAACCCTATTTTAAGTTGGGGTAAGGGAAGTTAATCAGCTCCACCCATTCCTCATGAAATGTACAAAGGAAATGTCTTTGGAACAACCTTTTTAAAAGTATTATCATTGTACTTCGTGTTATAAGCTATCTATGTAAAATCAATTAACATGCCTAAGTTTGCCACTTATACACTAGGTGAATTATTTGCCCACCAGTTGCATTTGTTTCTGTTACAATTATTGATAAGAATAGTAAATGAAAATTACTATGTACTAATTTATATTATTTATTTTATGTTATAGTTAAGATGGACCACTGACAATTATGTTATATTACTTAGTGGGGCCACGGTTAAGTAAGATGTTGGAATAAATTTATATATAAAGAAGGACTTTTTTTAAATTAACTAGGAAATATTATAATACGGTTAAAGTACAGAAACTTAACCGCTTCAGTAACGGACACAGAACCTTCAATTAAAAAGTCAGAACACAAGTTAGATCTTATTAATATTTATCTTTGGGTCCATCACAAAAATTCAATTGGCTAAAATGCATATATCTCTATCTATCTATCCCCTTCTGCATATCTTCTTTTATAACAGTGATATTTAACAAATCCAGATGGACCACGGTCAGTCGCTGTAATACAGCGAGCTCTAAGCCGCTTTTCCTTTCTCATCCCCTGGGTCGTATTTCAAATGACACCCTCACCGTTGTGGGTAATCTTTTTTGGTCAAATATATCAGTAGACTTCTTAAAATATGTCTTTACACAATATTAATAACTTATAAAACGAAATAATACAAAATAGTAAATGTATGTAAAAATATTACTTCAATTTTTAGTCAAAAGTGTTTCTTCTATCTTAAATTTTATTCTGTCTTAATTAAAATATGAGTTATAATTGGGCTGGGTAGAAAACGACCTGCATGTTGAATTTAGCGCGTATAGGGGTACAGAAGTGGAGGGGAAACGTTAGGGGAAACAACGATAGGAAAACAACATTTGTCTATCGTTGGTATGAGGTGCCGTGTTTGGACTGGGGACAGTGGAATTTAAAAAAGGTTTTTGATAATGCAGGCATATGTAAGTTAAACTTTAATGTAAGTAAAGATCAATTATTTCAATATGAAGATAGAATACTCAGCACACAATTACTCAGTATATAAATAAAGGTGTTTTAAATATAATATACCAAAAGCACAATGATATAGCAAATTAAATTATAATGTAACCTCAATATAACTAGGTTATGACAGCAAACCGTCTTTCATCTACTGGTTCCTAACTCTTATGACAGCTCCTTTTCCCCTTACACCATGTTTCAGCTGTGATAAATTTCAGTCCCCACCTCGTGCCTGGCCAACCAATAGTTACCAAGCACAATGATGTCATGGCTGGGGCTTGCTATTGCGTATCCATAACAACGAAATGTTGAAATGGTACAGTGGCACGTCAGTCAAGTGTTGGGAGAAGAGTAATTTTTCCTCTCACTTCCTCGACTAACTTTAACTCGCACAAGTGCTTTCCATTAGGTCGTAATCATCACCGGCGTGGTTGCTATGGCTAAGGTTTCAGACTACGGAAAGCAAGGTTCGAATCCCCACTGAACCAACGTCGGTACTTCACTCGTTGAATAAAGTTCACACACAGCCCTACAGGTCCATGTGAACCAGCGAGTGAAGTGTTTTATAAAGAATCTAAGCGGCCAAGCTGAAGATTGAGCAGCAATTAAAATGTTTGAAACACTAAAAAAATTCTCAGAAACCAAAATTTTGATTGTTAATGCATCATCACAGATGATTAAACTTCTATTTAAAAATTGTTATTACCTTTTATTGAATTAATGAAATAATAAATAATTATTTTGAGGAATTAATAGCATCATAAGTTTATCAAAACTGTGTTAAAAGTAAAGAAAACTTTTGAATCTGATGCCGATGATAGTCTCATCTGACTTAAATAATTTCAAAGGTCAAATTATTTACAGATGTAGACAATTCATTCAGATCCATAGTGATTAAAACTGTATACATAGTAATACTAAATATATTCCAGATAAACACTGGTTGTCCTTTGATTCACTATCTTTATTTGTGAAATAAATTCGCAACAAAACAAAAAGGTATATCAGCAAAACTAAGAAAGAAGTGTTCCTTAGATATGAGCTAAAGTAATTAGCCAGCTTCTGCCCCCCACAGCCCCTTGTTCCCTCTTATATTTGCTAAGCTGATCCCCGCGTGAGTAATCACTGCTTATAACTTTCCTCATTTTCTTGCTAAGATTCAAATACATTTATGATAAGCTTAAAGTGGTGAATAAACCTCCATCTATGGTGCTCAGAAGTGAAATATTTCTTGGGGAGGGCGGTTTTCTTGCCACATCTAATTTTTATCACAATTATGAGTAATTGAAAATAATGAGCACTTTACTAGAACACGGTACACAAAATAAATTCACGTTAAAGTAAATATCTTTTTAATTTGTTACTTTTATCTCTCGGAAAATGTATTTCTCATTGTTTACATGTCAATATTAAATGTAAACAGAAAAGGAACAACGATATCATTATCTTATTATAAAGAACAAGAAGTGGATTACGTTAAATGTACAATAAGTATTAAACATTCTACTTAGAGTAAAAGGAAACTTACTCTGAAGTAATATGTCAGATATGAGGGAAAAGTCAGGTGTCGAGTAAGTTCAAACTGTCATTTGCGTATATATATATATGATCATATTCATATATTATATACGAATAGGTCAAATTGAACATTTTCAATAAAAAGAGTTTCATATAAATCATTACAATGTCAATACTGACTATTAGCTAAAAATGCATTAGCTACTCAAACAAAAATGAGATGTTCATTTCAATTTCTTGGTCCTTATTTCATAAAACGTGAAATTTCAAACATAAATAACCATCGTTTATAAACAGTTTTCAAGTAATCGTGTCATTATTAACATTCCTTCGTGGATTCCTTAAGCGAGTAAGAATTTTTAATCACCAATTAACTGTAAGTTGTGAATAAGTTTTAACGACTGTTCCTTTTTAATATCCGAGTTCCCATAAGACCCTTCTGCTCACTTGCAGTCATAACTAGGTTATCTAGATACCATATACTTATTTATGACTTTTAATACTAACATAAACTGAGACAAATTATTTTCATATGCTTAAAAACTTTGAAACTTTAATGACTTATAACTTTATAACTTTAAAACATTTGTCGACATAAAAAACATGGGTTATAATATGTTTCATTCCGTTCCACTAAATGTCTCCTTATACTCAGAACAATCTATAAAGTTTATTGGCTTGTTAAATTATTGGAGCGAAGACTGAATTTTACTATCGTTTTCTTGTTATAAAGAATGAAGTTGAATTTTTAAAACTACTATATTCAACTACTTTCCGAAGTTATCTTTAAAACAGTGTTCAGTCATGAAACAACTGTTTGGATCTAAAGTAAAATGAAACATTATTTTATATTGTTTATAATTCCTAATACTGTATTAGTCTAAGAAAGGAGAGCTTGGCCACCCCATACATTAACTAAGAGGGATTTTGCTTTTCCCCACTTTAATTAGTTAAGGTTTAAGTGATTTTAATCAGATTACTTTTGTGGACCCTGCTGCACTCACTGGGAGGGGAAACTGTTCCATTCTCACATGGATTAATTTTGGAATATATATATAAGCAATAGTCGCTTTCACGTTTCTATCACAGAGAAGCAGTAAAAAGAGAAATTGTTATATCTTTGTGTATAAAAATTGTTATTCTATGTTAAATGCTTAGTAGTGTTAAGTCAAATAATATTGTAAATTTTATTGTTCTACTTATAGTATTAATTGCGTATATATTATACACTATTATTCACTAAATGACGCATCAGCCAAATATTCACATATCACACCAACAAAGAGCCCCAACAAAAATTTAGGTAACTTTTCTAGGACCATATATATTACTGAACGTTACCAAACACAATGTATAGCTATTTTTTGAAAAAAATATATGTCAAGGTGTTATTTACAACTGTCATATCTCTGTGTTTAAAATGCAGCCGGGATGAAACAGACCGGATCCGGATATAACCTATTGTCTCGGGTTTAGTGTGTTGGCCCATTGTCAGCTTGCTCTTTAGTTCAGTCAAGTAAAAGAGGTCCATTGAAAACACAACTACAGAGCTACTGCATGATTTACTGCTCTTACCGATATAAAGAGCACTTGTCAGCGTAGTGGCTCAGTAGATAAGGGCTACGGACTACGGAGGGCAAGGTCTAAGGTTCGTAATCCCTACTGAGCCAACGGTCGGTACTTCACTCGTTAAATAAGGTTCACGCTCATGTCTTCAGGCTCATGAGAACTGTCGAGTGAAGTTTTATTTTAAATTAAAAAAGTCGAAAGCATACTTTTGAGAGTAAAAATCAACTGTATAGTCAAAATAGGGGACACCCCTACAAGCTTCGTATACCAATTCCGTCAGTCGCTTCGCATACGTCTCATCGGGATTCAACCTCGGTAATGTTGGTTGGTAGTGAGTCTCACTCACTTGCACCTGATATCTCGGCCTTTGACCTCAGTCTGTGACTATGTTACCATTAATGTTTTAACTTTAATATAGGACTAAAAAAGTAAAAGAGAAAATATATAAGTAAAATATATAGTGTTTGTTTATTCCCTGTTGTTTTTTTTTAATTTAATGATGGAATATCAAAAAGTCCTTTCTAAGTACCTACTCATATGTGATACAAAACGCATACTCTCTGAGCTGCAAGTACGCCGAGTAGATAATTCATTATTCATTTTTCGTTTCTAAGACACCGATCGTAGGGGTATGGGCGAATATAATGGGTTGAATGATTGTGATGAGTGTAGATGAATGAGTGTAGTCATTGTTACTATCTGAGTTCGACTTAGCTCAGAAATGATATTTATTAATAGCCCAACAGCCAGGGCAACTATGGAACCTACAGATATACGTGGAATCCAAACCACGTAGTGTTGGTCTTATTTTCAGCTAACTGACAAGTCTGACACTCAGTTCTCTTCCCTACACAACAACTGAGCCTTGACTACCATTCAACATGGACACGCCAGACTTACTTAACCATTGAGTGGATTCCATGTTGGTAAGAGGACCGAGCATGGAACCTATCGCCTACAATCTCCCAAACACTTTGTCCCCAAGTAGCTGGGTTACAGCACTGCGCCACCAGTATAAGTGTCAAGGTTATTAAAGGAACACAACAATTATTTTATATTTTTCGTTCAACAGATGTTTTTTTACAAATTTAGAAAATCAGAAGTTTTAAATCAAGAATAAAAATACGCAATGCTTACAGCAGCATAAAGTGTAAAATAGCAGTATATGTATTAACTATAACGCTGTAATGATAGAAAATCATTTGATCTTTTAGATCCATCGAGACGGAGTCCAGGCAATTTTTTAAGTTTCTCTAATTTCTCCCTTCCCATCCTTGGCAATTTATCCTTAAAATTAATTCTATCAAGCTAGCTTACCTTCTTCCTAGCCCTGAAAGGATTCGTGAGGACTAATTCGCATTCCGATCATTTAAATGAATTCCATCTCAATTGTGTTATTAGTTGGATTGATCAGCAATAGAAATATTCAAAACACTAAAAATGGAACAAAACCCGAACTTATGAGAGTGAATATATCTTTCAGAGATGGTTAAACATCTGTCTAAGAGTGATTACCACTTACTGGATCAGGGGAATAGTAGACTATATCACTATATTGTGGCATCCATGGTGGAAAGTAATGTACTTTTTAGAAAATGCTGAATCTGATGCCGATGATAGTATCACCTGACTTAAATATTTGAAGGTCAAATTCATTACAAACATAGAGGATCCTTTCAGATACCTGTATAGTAATTAAATCGACATGCATAGAAACTCTGTTCGATCATTAACTGCTCTATTTCATTATATGTGAATTACATTCAAAACTAAACAAAAACAATAATACCAAGAATTCAAATACAGTGTTTCTTTATAAAATACTCTTGCACCAAAGTTATGTTGAATACTTTCGAAATACTTATCAGATCACTACTTATTTATGATGCTGTTTTATTCCTGGGTCTGATGATTTGCTCCTATCCTGATGAACCATCAAAATTATACATTAGGTATACAAATTTATATATTTTTCACTTTGAAGATTCTGTTTCCCAACGGATAGTTAAAATATTAATGGACTATGCAATTGTTATATATTACGTAAAAAACAGCTATATTTTTTATATTTATCAAATTTTCTTCCACATGAAATTGTAATGGGTTATTTTATTTCATACTCTATGGTTTTTAGGGACCGTTTTTTGAAGATGTTTTGTGTTTCTAGCCTCAAGTCAAAAGCTCAAAGGTTCATTTTGGTGAGTGAGCGTTTTAATTTAGAATAAATTTTTATTTTTTTAAGATTTAGTCTTAATTGGAAAGTAGTTGTAATAACTTCAACATGCTTGAGTGACAGATAATGTTCTTTTATTAATTGGGTAGCCAAAATATAAATATACCTGAAATTGAACAGCTTATTTTATATTATTATAATAGTGATAATCAGAATTATCATAATTTCATTCATAGATCAAGAATTCCCAGGAGTGAGGTGGATAAGAATGCTGAATATAACATATTGCATTCGTCTCTGTAAAGATTCTCTGCATATATAGTGTTGAATTGTAAATAAACACACAACTAGAGCACAAGAGAGATGTCACTTTACTCAGGAAATCCAAGTAAACATGACTTCTTACTTTTATGGAGTACAAGCTGTACCCGCCAGCTTCAACGGTCATAATATTGAGTTTGATTATATAATCAAAATGTGCATCAAGCTTTCAGTTTACCGCTTTATCCAGTTTATATCCAATTTACAACAGCTGATGTTATGTAAAATTTACTACTGTACTCAATTATTTTATTTTTAAAAGTTTAGCCTATCACAATTTTAATAAATTTGTTTTTATTTAACAGCGGTTAATCAAATAAATCAATCAATTAATACAGCTCCATAAGAATGAATATCATGGGAATTTTGGAGACCTGAGGTCGGAGAGGAAAATCCTTTCTTAATGAGCCTCTAGGGGCCAAGATAAACCTATTTACAAAATGTCAAGTCAATTGGATGCATAGTTTTGAAGAAATAGTGATGAGGGGTAAATGATCTCTATATATATTCTAGGGGACACACCTTCAGCTTCGCGTGCCAACTCTGGCGTTCGGTGCTGTCGATACACCTACGCCTTCGGCCTCGGCATGTAACTTTTGACTACAAATAATAGTAGATTAAATGTATAATGTAAAATCCCAATATTATATTTATTTACAGTACCTCACTCACACGACTTGTGTTGCTAGATATTTATTAGTATAAATACACAATTGGGTTTTATTTCATTTTTGGGATCTTTTCCGTTAATTCAATACCACTTGATAAATATTCTATTGCTCTAAAACATGTTCCCTAATCATTTTTACATCCACTTTTGTATTCCTTATCCGCCACGAATCCGATATAGCTGGCTGGCCTTAACTTATTACTTTTCAATAACTTACACGAGGAGAGTACATTCGGTGGTAAGTCAATAATTGAATTTACCAGTTTTTTTATCAACTTTAGTAGCCACCTAAGCTAACCTAACCGTAATTGCGATTGAAAAAATTAAGTGGTGGTGAAATACCGGTAAAGTAGTGGTAGTGAATTGACGGAAAAGGTCCCATTTTTGTTTAACAGCTGAAGATTCAACTCATAGTGTGTATTAAAAACACATCAATAGTATAATGGCAAGCATAAAAAATAAAAATGTTTATTTATTTACAAAACATCTGTTATTAATTTACTAAAATCAACTCAATCTTATCCTTATGTAACAATGTTTTAGGGGTAGATTCTCCCCACTTATGAGTATTTTATCAAGATGAAAATACTTTAGTTGTCCTATTTAGGATTTAAAGAAACAGTGTACAAAATTTTAGCTCTCTACCTACATGGGAAGCTGGAGAATGAGTGATGAGTGAGCCAGGGATTTGCCTTTTATATATACAGATTTTAATTTTTTCCATGAGATAAATATCAACGTTCTCTGCAGAAGCCCTAGCCAGTGAGCCATTAAACTAGTATAAATATATGAATTGTATACCATGTATAATATTGCAATTAGATTTAAGTAATTAACTTACGTATGATCTTGTAAGTCTCGTTTGTTTGTGTTAACTTTCTTGAAACCATTTCTGATAAGAAAAAAAGAGTTTGAATAAAAAATAAATACAAAATACTTAGATAGTCTGCAATACAATACAAAGAGAAAGACAGTCTTTCATGGAGTCCTAGCCTTTTAATGGTGTTACATCTTTATCATAATATAAACATTGAATAATCGTGTTATAGTTTGAATATAGTAGAGAGTAAAAAATCTTTTAAACATATCCGTTGTGTTCTTGAGGTAAGTTTACTATAAGAGTAATTAATTATTAGACAAAACTTTGTCAGCATAATGATATAACAAGGAAAAAATAAACTTTGCAAAAACGAACGAGGAGGATTGAAACTTCATTTAAAGTGAAAAATTGTGCCTTTGGAAGCAATTAGGAGGAGAAGTTGTGCTGTTAACAGGCCTGGGATCACCAGTGTATTGGCCTGTTGGATAAATTACAGTTCTCAACTTTTCTCATTTTCTTGTTGAGATTCAAATATCTTTATAAGATGCTGCCACCTCTCTCCAAGAGGTGAAATATCTGTATACTTTAGGACAAATTTAAACTTTTCTTAATAAATGTGGATGATAATGTCAATCATTAAAATTGTCCAATTAAAAGATAATCGTAAGTTACAGAAAACACTTGTAGCTTATAACTTTAAAAAAGCTTATCTTGATCAAGATGATTAAATCGGTTTTTAACATGTTAAGCAATTTATGATTAAGAAGAATGTAAGAAGTAAAACATATCCTATTCTTCAATGTCTAGACACTCCATGCTTATTTATATAAATTGCAGGATTAAGTACCTTTCAATTAAATCCACCTTTAATGTGATAATAATTTACCATAATGATTGATGCTTATTTTGCAGAGAGTTCAAAATATATCTGGTCAGACTTCAAGCAGAAAGGGTCTTGAGCTTTGAAGAATAAAAAATATGTTGTTTTATTATTGTGAAATGTTTAATTATTTTAATTATTTTTGTAAACCAATGCTATCATGAACGATATAATGCTGGCGCGAACCAATATGGTAATCCTGTCATGGGTGCCAGGTCACACCTGGATACTGGTAAATGACAGGGCAGCACACTGTGCCAGGAGAGGCACTGAGGAACGTCTAGTTGGCCCAGAGCATGCGGAGTTGCCTATAGCGTCGCCAAGAGGATTACCTACCTATACATGGTTCGATGGCAAGCACCAGGAGGCCTGGGAGACAACGCCAGGTAACAGGCAAGTAAAACTGGTCCTGTTGGAGCATGGTATTCCAACACGGTTGAAGCTCTTTCTCTTGCAATGTAAGAACTCCGAAGGGTGGTTGGTTTTATAACTGGACACTGGACATTTCGGACACACATGAGCAAGATGGGGTTTCCAACACCCTTTCACTTGAAGGAGATGTGGGGAGGAGGAAGAGTCTGGATGGTACATCCTCTTGGCGTTTTAGAACGTGGCCAAGGTGTAGCACAGGAAAACCACATCAATGCAATCTCAAGGTTCTATAGGGATCTTGGATTGGATGAGGTTTGAAGTCCTGTAAAGAAGGGCGCACAATAAGCCTTATAGCTTAGAGGTCGTTACCGAACGATATAAAACAGTACGTAGTTTGTTTCAATAGGCAAACGTTGCTACATTAATTATTTAAGAAAGTTTAATGTAAGGAATTCTGGTTTATCTTATTTTTAAATACTATAAAACATTAAAAGTAGCATAAAATAAATTATATTTCAACTGTAACTTTAAGGGCCCTATATATATATTCCGTGTAAATCTGCTAGTGTATTCATTCATAAACCATACTTGAACAATACCTATTACGCTGTATTCTTATCACGCAAGCAACAGAGTCTATTACAACTGACTATCAACTGCAAGAACGTAAAACCATTTAATTTTAACGTATGATAAATATCAAATTAATAGTTTATCCATATAACCAATACCTAATGAAACACTAACTTCTTTACATGTAACTTGTGACTTGTAATATGACAGTTAAAATACTACACCTCTATTACTTTATGATGAAATCATTAAAAGTATTTTTATTCCTGCAAAGAATGGCTAACGCACGCACAAAAACTGAAAGCGTGCGATCATTATTGGAAGGAAGGAAGTTAACGAGCGCCTAACACGCGTAAAGTATCCAGTTCCGTTCTTTGATAAACATACGCAAGGAACTGTTACTGAACGTAACAATTTATTTCTTTATTCTTTTTAATTATAGAGGAAAATACCATTATCATCAGGTCAAATATTAGTGATCAAACAATAAATAAGTGATTTATTCCCATTTTTTGCTCCGGACATGCAGCAAGAGTGCTGTTACTCTTCCATGCCCCCAGCAAGGTATTCCCTATGCTACTCGTGGCGACAGTAACGACAAAATGTTGAACTGTTCATCCATCCAGCGCTGAACATAGCTGGTTGGATGAACTCTCTTAAAATAGCTGCTGACTTCTGTTTACTGTACTAATTACACTAACTTGTATTAATTGTAACAGTAAGATTGTAATAATACTTGAAAATAGGTTCATTTTTTAAATATATAAAACACAGATTAATGACTTTTTGAGGTTTTAACAGAAGCTTTTTTTTAAATTAAGGTGCAAAATAAATAAACTAACTACTGAAAATCCTGAAACAGAAAACAATAGATCCATAAAAGCAGAACAACACGTTTTTTTTATAAATAATAAGAACCTCCCGACCTCCAACCTTGTTTACCTTACTCTGCCCATTCCTCATAGACTATTGATCTGTGCGAGGAACTTAATCAGACAGAGTAAGGGGGAGAACCAATACAGTAGAAGGGGAATATTACTAATAAGTATTCCAGTCTAGGCCGGATTAGAACCAACGTTATCTCTAACCCAAACTTAAAGTCCTGACGCCTTACACCACTCGGCCACCGGCTCGCCCAAAATATTTACACAATAAACAAAATACACAATACACAAAATATATACAAGAAAATAAGAAGATTTATTTGTATGTTATAAAAATTGACATATTGTTGTTGAAACACATCGAGATCGTACTTTCAGACAATAATAATACACAAGTGTTTTAAGAAACTAGTTGTAGTAATATTCATATTGCAAATACCAATATTGCCTTTGATATGAAGCTTAATTTAGTACTTAAGATATTTAACTTATTAATAACTAAAATTTTGTTGAGTTTACAACAGTTCTAATTTATTCCTTGAAGATCCTCGGGCTGCTCTCAATTGTTCCTCCGCTTCGCATCGTGTTCTTTTGTATTAACTTTGTTTCCTGAAAAAATAAACTTAATAATTAAGAAATGTTTTATGGTGCAATATAAATTAATAAATGTCTATTTCCTTGCTGATATTAATAACTATCTCTATATATAATCTCTCTATATATATATATATATATATATATATATATATATATATATATATATATATATATAAAAGACAAAGCTCTCACTCACTCATCACTAATTCTCCAAATTCCCTTGAAATTGTGTAGACTGTTCCTTTAGGTCTAAAATAGGACGATTAAAGTAACTTCATCTTGATAAAATAATACTAAGTGGTAGAAACTGCCCCTAAAATACTGTTCCATAAGTAAAACGTTGGGTTGATTTTAGTAAATTAATAACAGCTATTTTGTAAATAAAGTAACATGCTTATTTTGCATGTTTGACTTTATACTATTGATGCATTAGGTATTAAAGAAAAATAAATGAAATGAACACGTTTTAAATAGGCTAAGTAATATTATTGGGTATTTATACTAATAAATAGTTAGCAATACAAGTAGTGAGATATTATTTGTAGTCAAAAGTCACATGCCGAGGCCTAAGGCTGAGGTGCATCGTGCGAAGTGATCGTTATGCGAAGCGTGCAGGGTTGTCCCCTAGTTATACATAAAAAGTTGTTCATTGTCGTGTTGTTCGTAAACTACTATTGTTAAAGCAACATAATCCCAATATTGGCTTTAGCTGGGAGCTCGTACAAGTGATAGGCTATGTACAAAAACTGTCATTCATAAATACAACTGGGAGAATATTGGATAGTTGTGAGAACAAAATCGTCCCCGTATTTTTTTTAATTTTAGTATAATTTTTTAGTCAAGTTTTGAGATTTTAAGTGATGTGTTTTCACTGTACATCATAAAGTAACACTGACATAAATGCAATAAATAGAGTTAATAAATGGTGTGCTTTAAGTTAAAACATTTTAAAATGTCTGGTATTTATCAAAAGTAGGAAAGCGCCAAAGGATCAACTGGCAGAGGACGTACAAGGTCTTTATTAGAATAAAACATAAATAATACAACTTCTATTTATTACTCTTCTATATTTATTGTTCTTCGATACTTACTGTCTTTCTATTTACTATCTAATGTTTATATCCCTAAATCTTTTGATCTCTCGTTGATTTTTGTTTATATTCAATTTTAATCAGTGTTGAAGTGCAAATTAAATATTTTGTTTATACTAGTTAACATTTAATGTTGTTAGAATTGTCTGCAAATTGATTTATAGAGCATCGATATCAATTGCTGTTGGCATGTCAACCATAACATCATTTGAATTTATATTATCTAAATTAATAATAAACATCATCTTGGCAATAAAGTTAATTGTAAAAAATTTTAATGAATGCAAATTGTGCAACCGTCAACAAATGAATAAAAAGTCATAAGTCATTTATTCATAAGTCATTATTAACAAATACGTACATTGCATTGGCTAAGTCTAGGTAAAAGTAGGGAAATTTAAGTATTTAAAAACTTATATCTAAAACTTATATAGAATGGTTGCTAAAACAAATAAAATGTATAACTGCCTAAATTAAAGAAATAAAACTAGGATTCTCCACCAGCCAGACTCTTGGACACTGTTGTAGCTTCCTTCCTGTAGCATAAGTTTAAGTCTTTTTCTAAATTTATTATAGTTTGTTTCCAGCTTTATTAGGCAGTTTATTGTACAAAATGGTTCCGTTGTAAAATAGGTGTTTTTTGAAAAAAAGAGGAAGAGTGAGCCGGAATGTTCAAATCACTACTGTTTCGAAATTGAAAACGTGAATTCTGTTTAGTCAAAAAAAGTGAATGGTTTTCTTTGACAAAACTTAATGTTTCCAATATGTAAATGGAAGAAAATGTTAACAATTTTAATGATTTAAAAACATTTTTACAGGGATGATTTCGATGCAGTGAGTAGATTATTCGAACAGCCTTTTTTTGAAGTCTAAATAAATAGAGTGGCCGTTGGTTCTCACTGCCCCACACTGGTACGGCATACATTAGGAAATAAAGCATACTATATAAAGCAAACCATAGTATGCTGTGAGAAGGACATCGGTGTTCACTGTCTTTGCAAGACTGCGTAAAAGGAAAAGGCATGTGCTCACTCGATGGCAAACCATCTCAATATGAGTGTGGAAATTTAATTTTTCATCAAGAATTACGCCCAGGAGTTTTACTGATTCAGTTTCTTCTAAAACTGAATCATCTAAGTAAATTTGGAGGCCAAAAACTGAGTTTGATAATGAATGTTCTATTTTTAAGTTAACTAATTGGGTTTTTGAAGCGTTTACCTTAAGCTTACTGTTTTATTTTTACAAAAGTAAAACTAACTTTTATGTAAAATTATTTACGTAATTTTTATTTAATTCAACCATTTATAACCATAAAAATGTATCCCTTGATAGTGGTCAGTGGTCCTAATTGTAAATAAACTAGAGTACTAATGTATTAAAATATAAATTTAAGCTTCTCAAGTTGATTGCTTTATTTTCTATCAATAACATTGTCGGGATACATATGGCACTGGCCAGTTCTTATATACGCAGTCCGTAAGCAGCTTTTCCTTTCTCAGCACTCGGCTCATATTTCAAGTGATTCCCCCACCCTGGTAGATAATCCCTGTTGGTCAAATATATAGGTAGATTTCTTAACACTGGATTCTACGATGGAATTTCAACTATACTCATTACAGAAGTGAGAACTAACCATTAAATTATTATTAATGAATTATAGTTTGAGTTTGTTGGAAATAAAAGAAGTTACATTGAATGGATTGTAGTTCGAAACAATAAAAACATAATTATCACATGGTATGTTTTTTTTTAATTATTATATATACATAAGACGCTAATCGTCAAAATATGGGCGAATATGAATTTCGAATGAGTGTTATGAGTAAAGATAGGTGAATATAATCTTTGTTACAAATTAAGGCCGACTATTCCTTAGAAAGTGTCATTAATGAATATCCCACTGACAAATTAACATTCGTTGGCTATCAGCTTTTTATTTTGTCATGACTCTGATTGGGATCGAACTGAGAACTGAGTTTACGACGCTGGGCTTTAACCGACTACAGTACCGACCAATAAAGATGAGTAGACCTACAAACTTAATTTATGTAATTTTACAATAAACATACTTATAATGCCTATTCTTCTCCTACAAAGAAGCTTGCATGGAGTATCTAAGTATCAGAAAGAATGTTGTTAAGTGTTGACATAAAGCGTACTTAATTTAATTTACAAACCTGCAACAAATAGGCCCAAAAGTCATATAAAATGGAGATAAACATTTCCTTAGATATATTATGTATTTAAATAATACATTCTTCGATTATTTTCAATATATATTGATACTATAAATAGTTTCACACCTGAGTCATTTATTTAAACTGTACTAGTAAAAACGCATTATTTTATAAAATGAAAACACTGAGATCGTGTAGTCAAAACGAATCGGTGAAATACAGGTAACTCGTGTAAGGTCTATCAGATTGTCAAACAAATAACTTTTTTTAAAGTATATTTAAAGTTTGAGAAGTAATTAACGCACATCATGTATCACGCAATATTACCATAAGGTATAATAGTTTCTCGTTAGTATTGGTATAGTGGTATTATTGGCACATGTTCTCAAATATAAGTTCCTTCCTGCCAAAAACCAATTAAAACCGGTATGAAAATATTTTAATTAATGAAGGCTTTACAACTATGGCGAAGTTATGATATATGTTTAGAGACTGCACAAAATAATTATTCTGGTGAGTTTAGAAAAATTTTAATAAATGAGGAAGGAGTGAAGATAATAATTGTGTGTGCGAATGTTATGTGTTAACTAACAAACACTGACTTTAATATATAATTAATTAATAAGATATTAAATATATATTAAATAAATACATACTATAAAATATGTATTTAATAATATATTATTACAATTATCACAAATATGACGTTGGTAATATTAAACTTACTACTAAAAATATCTGGATTAATAATTCTCCTTCGAGGCATACGTCAATCAATCAATCAATCAAAATCAATTTAAAATTAAATTGATCATCAATCAAAAATTTGTAGTTTTACAATTTAAAAATTGTATTACAAAAGTCATATAATTACAATAATTATTTATTCATCATATATATGTTGATAGTGTATGTTAACTCATTTTAACTGACTAATATAATCACAATATGTACTACATTGGCGTTATTATTAAATATATTACATAAATAAAAGCAAAATCATTCACCTGACAAATACTCCTCCACCGAGTAAAAGGTTCCTTGAACTAGGTATTTCTTTAGGAAAGCTTTAAATTTTCTGGGGCTTTCTTCGAGTTTAATCAAATTTGGCAATTTATTAAACAATTTTGGCCCAATATTTTGAGGTAGGTAAGACGCAATTTGAAGCCGATGCTGTGCCGGTCTGTGCTGATGTCGTTGCCGCGTATTATGAGTATGCACATCTACTCCTACTTGAAAAATACCGAATTTATATTTATAGTATATTAACATTTCATATATGTAGAGGGACTGTAAGGGTAAAATTTGAAACGATTTGAAAAATTCACGGCAAGATTCGCGTTTATTTAATCCAGTCATTATACGGATTGCTCTTTTCTGTAACCAAAATACTCTTAAAATCAAAGAATTGGATGCTGAACCCCAAAGGAGGATGCCATAATTAAGCCTAGATTTTATGAGAGAGAAATATATAAGCCTCATGAGAAAGACATTCTTCAATTTTGCATACCTAGTGAGAAGGAATAATTGGGATGACAACTTAGAACATAACAAATCTATATGTGGATGCCACGAGAAATTCTTATCTAAAATTAGTCCTAGATATTTACACTCACTTACAAACGGTAGCTCAAAACTATTCAAGATTATTAAAGGGTCCATCTCAAATGTTTTGTTATTTGAAAAATATAATCAATTTGTTTTATTAGGATTAACGTGCAAATTATTGCTATTCAAGTACTGATACAGATTTGTTAACTTTAGGAAACTGTCAATTTCCAAGTTTTCAATATATTTATTTTTTTAAACTATTGCAATATCATCCGCATACATTGTCATCTTAAGGTCAGGGAAAACAGTCGTTATACTACTGTATTTGTATACAACGTAAAAATTATCGGACCTAGTATCGTACCTTGAGGAATGCCGCAATTTAAATCAATACTTTTAGATTTTATGTTATTTACTTCCACGATTTGCGTCCTATTTTGCAAAAATGACATAATCCAGTCTAAAGGCACTCCTCGCAAACCCAATGTGAACAGTCTATCACACAGGATATTGTGATCCAAACAGTCAAATGCTTTTTGCAAATCAAGGAAAACTCCTATTGATTTGTACTCATCGTCTAGAGCATTTACAGCCACCGAAACGAAATCTATCAACGCATCAGTTGTATTTTTGCCTCTAATAAAGCCAAATTGTTCACTACACAATAAGTTGTATTTGAATAGGAAATCAATAAGTCTACGAGCGTAAACATGCTCATAAATTTTGGAGAAGGTTGAAACATTTGCTATAGGGCGCCAGTTTTCCGCTAATTTTGAAATACTGTCTTTATAAATTGGTCGGATAATAGCCATTTTTAAGTCATGTGGAAATATACCTTCCGATATTGAAGTATTTATTATTTCTGAAAGAGGCTCACAAATGAAACTAGCGCAATGGTGGATAACCCTATTCCATCATAACCGGCAGAATTTGAATTTCTTAAGTTCATAATAATTTTATAAATTTCATGCGGGTCTGTGGGGTTGAGGTGGAGAGTATGAGGACAACTAATGTCCATTGCCGAACGTAACAATGGCTCCGTAATCATAGCTTGTTTTTGCTTGCCAACGCTTGCAAAATAACTATTAAAATCATCAGGGGTTGGAATGTCAACGGGATGTGAAATTGGTTTCACCCTTCTGTCCGAGTCAATTATCTTCCAGGCATCTTTGGATTTATTATCACTCTTGCTCAAACGGTCATACCAGTGTTTGGCCTTAGCAGCTTTTAATACTCTGCGGTAAGTTTGCTTATACCTTTTATAATAATCAATAAATACCATTGAGTTTGTTATTTTCCGTTTAAAATCAACGTTCATGTTTTAGCATTTGGGCAGATATACGAATACCTTTTGCTAACCAAGGCTTTGTATTGCTCTTTGTGGGTTTCCACTTAACCTTTATAGGACAGGCTATTGAGAAATTATAGTTAAAAACATTTAAGAATTCCCTTAATTTATCTTCAGAGTTTTTTGAATAGCAATGCAGAAAACCCCAATTTTCTTTGGTTAACAAATTGTTTAAAGTGTTTAAATTTCTTATGCAGGTGTTGTGTATATACTCGCTAACGTTTTGTGACGACGAGGGGGTGAGCGGGGAGCAGTCGCGGAAAGTGAAAGTTATTGTCTGGGCGAAGTGATCGGAGAAACCAGTACCCGTCACTTTCACACGAACGAAATTATGGTCAAAGTTTGATAAAACATGATCAATTAGAGTTGAAGAGGAACCCGTTACTCGCGTCGGTGAGTTTACATGTTGTATTAAATTAAATTCACTCATTAAATCATTTAATCTATTCATGACATTATTATATTTCATCCAGTTGATATTTAGGTCTCCGACAATTAAACAAGCTTTTTTACTATTCGAGAAAAACCTTGACATCATATTATAAAAATTAACGAAGAAATTATTTACATTCGAATAGCAAGGTGGCCTGTAAATTCCAAACAAAATTAAATTCTCGTCATCAGCAACTACTATCTCAATACCTACCGATTCAAACTCCATTTCACTGGAGAATTTACTTTAATTTAATTTTCTTACGTTTATATTACTTTTACACAAAATAACAATTCCCCCGCTACTCTTATGAATACATCTACAAAAATCAGATACTACATGATATTCATGAAAATTTATACAATACAATTCTTCTACTCTTAAACCATGCTCGCTTAAGACAAGCACGTCTGGCTTCTCCATATCTAAAAATATATTGATTGAATCAATTTTCTCTCTAAGTATTGAACATTTAAATGAATAATTTTGAGGTGAATATCTTTTAAAAAACACAATAAGGACTAATTACTTTTGGGTGTGGTTTGTAATCTGTTGAAGCAGAATGTTTTTCTTTGTCATAACTAATTAGTTTAAATTATGTTCATTATTTAAGGTATTTACAATCAAACCACTCAGTTTCTCTTTTCCAGATTTGTTAAAATGGAGGCCATGCCTCGTGTAAAGGTTCCTAGTCAAATGTGAAAGAGAAATTACATTTAAGTGGTTATATTTAAGTGCTTCTACTGCAAGCTCGACATTTAGTTTTCTAATAAAATAATTTAACTCAGGCTTGTCGTAACGAAAAGGAATGGGACACAATGTGACATTGGTGTGTTTTGTTTTATCCGCTATTTCTTTTACATATTTTTTAATGTCAAAATCGTGGTTGGAGTCGACATCATTGGTTCCACCTATGAAAATCACATGGTCGTTACCCCCGAGTTTTGAGAACTCGTAATCAAGGTCACTTATAACATTTCTCAGAGGGGCGTTAGATTTTATCACGCTGTGTACATCCCCGTTGCCTCCAACTTTACTCTGCACCAGGCGCCGAAGATCTCGACCGTGACTGTCCGACAGCAAAACAATAGTACTCTTCTTTATCATATTGGGTTCTTTATCCTTTTGTACACTAGCATTTTTGAGTTCGGCTATTGACTGATAAATTTGGTGCACTGAAAATGTTTGCATGTAACATTGACTTTCGTCAATTTGCAGCTTATTACGGATCATGGAGCACACCAAATCAGCGAAGTGTAGCACGTAAGCGCCGCACTCAACACCTGATTTCTGCCGGAGACACCGAATAGGCTGCACACGCACCCAAGGGTCCCCACTCAGCTGTGCTGCCAGTAGCTGCGCATGTCTTCGGTTCTGTGGGTGCAGGCTGTCCAAGTGGTAGCAAGTATTTATCCTCCGGGAATACACCAGGAGAGACCAGTGAGATCCGCCTTCTTTCCTTTCGTCCATACGGTCATTCACCGGAGCTATGACGAAATCATACTTGTCAATACCTTTGCATCTCCTCAGCTCAGCTATATCCTTATGACTTTTAATCCTCTTCAGCAAGTGACTGACCGTGGGATCTAGCAAAAGCGTACTCTTCGGAGCAATTATTTGGTTCAGATATAACTTAATGTCGTCATCGGGTAGCATATACCAGCCCATCCCCGTTGCTTTCGGATTAAGATGTGTTTTCTTTGTTTCCCCTCTGTTCGGGATTTTACTAAATTGTCTGATACCTTGCTTGGTTGACTTTTCGCATCATCTAAAATGAAATCCTGATCACTACTTTCCAAGACTTCAACCACATCTTCGTACGTCTGAGTATAAATAGTTGTTTTCTCCGCATATCCATATAAATTGACCTTCAAGACTTGTTCTTTTTCTTGAGAAGCTCCTTCGGATTCCACTGTGGCAATTTCACAAGTTTGTGTCGCAATAGAAACTTTTTCCGTTGCATGAGTGGTTAGATTTAGATCAAAAATTTGCTTTTCTAGAGAGATTGCCTTATTTGTCAGAGCTTCTTTTAGGTAAGTTAGCTCAGCTAGTCTCTGCCGAAGGTACTTATTTTCTTCCTCCATATGGGGGAATTTTGGAAGGTCAGGAGTTAATTTTACATATGGGGATACTAGCTCCGTAAAAGAAGGCGTATGGCTGTCTAACGAACACGCCGACATTGTCTCTACAGAACTAAAATCATCTGTTGGAGTCTGCATTGAAGCGTTCGGTGTTCTGGGAGTCAAAGGTTCAGAGGCAGAGGGCGAAGAAATTGTATTTACATCCGGTGGGTCATGATTATGTGCACCCGGCTCAGTCTTCATCGATGTGATAGCACTGTTTGTCTTAATTGAATAGAACAATATATAGTGCAGAAAATTGTATAGGTAGGAAAGGAATAATCGCACATAGTTGTCAAAAAGGGGTCACTTGTTATTTCTAGTCAGGTCTCCACTCTCTTGGTAATTAATATTACTCGCTTACACTTTAGTGAAAGAAATAAACACAATTGCAACAAGATTCTTATATATATATATATATATATATATATATATTTGATTTTATAAATATATATAAATTTTTTTAATGTACATTTACGAAAATGATACATTTATGGTAAATGGTTCCCATTTTTTAAATTGGATTTACTGAATTATTTTGAGTTAGCTAGCTATTTACAATTATGTACAGTTATATTTTACGATTTCCTTCTTACCCCTGACGGTCCATCCCCCATTGGTGAAATTCGATCTCAAAATACAATTAAAAAGTAGGTTACTATCACCAGTAATAGCATGCAGAAATTGATTTATTATATCTACTACATTTCTAGACTAAATTGTTAATCTATATATGTGTTTGTATTGTGGGCAATGTCAAGAGGTGAAGGGCATAACCTTATATTTTAGAAGAGAAGGCCAGTAGAATATTATTAGCAGGTACTTGTGGCAATAGCGTAATTATACAGTAACCCAAATGCCTTCCTTTCTAGTAACAATGTGACGGCGTACAACGTGATTCTGCTACAGAAGAGTGTTGCGGGAATTGCCTAGAAGCAGGCGCTGGCCTTTTTTTATATTATTAGAAGAGTAGGGTGAGCCTTCAACATATACTTGTAAAGGCTGATAAATTAAAAGTATCATACAACTGTACGTGTATGGGTAGGTGGGTGGGTCAATATCACTGTACGTGTAAGTGTGGGTGGGTGGGTCAATACCACTGTACATTACATCATAAATAGGGTTATAATTATAATAGTGATCCTTTTACGATCCCCTCTGGTTTACGGAAGGTAAATAAGGTTTTCCGAAATCGTTCACTTTAATATGAAATTTGTACTTTTTATACACATATTGTAATATAGTTATATTCTGTGACTGTCACTTAAAAGAAATAAATTAATTTTCACAATGACAATAAATAATCTCATATAAGATAGATTATAATGTACATTCATTTAAACATTATATATTATTTTTAATAATTAAATTAATAACATTATTTTTAATAACCATAGTAGCAGTTAATGTATATAATCTTAGATATGGGCTTACCACCTATCTACCCATACATGTGGTGGGCTGAACGTCTAAGATTATTGACTCACCGATCCTCATCACATACTGACCACCAGCCCACCCGTTCACTTGGTGCTCTAAAGGTAGTTACTCACCAGCCATCCTCACATTCTTACCAACCCAACCACCCTGGGCTGAACGTCTAAGGGTCGTGACTCACCAGACCTCCTCACATTCTTACCACCCCCCCCCCCCATTCTGCGCTGAACGTCTACGGGTCGTGACACCAGTACTCCTCACATTCTTACCAACCCACCCATCCTGGGCTGAATGTCTAACTAAGAGTCGTGACTCATCAGCCCTCTTCACATTCTTACCAACCAACCCATTCTGGACTGAATGTCTAACTAAGAGTCGTGACTCATCAGCCCTCTTCACATTCTTACCAACCCACCCATCCTGGGCTGAATGTCTAACTAAGAGTCGTGACTCATCAGCCCTCTTCACATTTTTACCAACCAACCCATTCTGGACTTAATGTCTAAGGGTCGTGACTTACCAGTCCTCCTCACATTCTTGCCAACCCATCTACCCTGAGCTGAACGTCTAAGGGCCGTAACTCACCAGCTCTCCTAATACACTGACCTTCCCACCCTCATACACGGGGTAGGCTGAGCGTCTAAGAATTGTCTAAAATGATGCTTGTGGAATTGTAGTTTTAATAGTAATAATCTTTTTATTTTACAAAGATTTTCATTGCAAGTCCTTTAATAAACGAGTAGGTGCTCATTACGAATTTTAAAATCTAAACTAAAAACAAATAAATTAAGTATTACTATAATTTTGAAATATATTTATTATTAATTCTATTTTAAATAATTTTTTCTTATTTTTCAAATTTAAACTCACCATTGATTATTTTTTACGTGAATATTTGTAATAAAAATTACGTGTTAATATTAAAAATAATTGTTATTTTATTCAGTCTTAATTCTATTCAACGACGAGTTTAGGGTTGCATACAAAGTAGGTGGAGAGAATATAGTTTCTAAATATAATGTTATGAATAACCAACATTCTGAACGTGATGCTTTAAAACTAACACTTACTTTTCAACATGACATATTTATTTACTTTACAAGATATTTTATAGGTTTTAATAGATACTGCATAAGTAATATGGTCTCACGAAGAGGTTTACACGTTTGATTTTTTATTATTTGCCCGTTTTTGCACCGAACATTTTCAAACTTTACACAATTCATTAAATATGTTTTGAAAATATTCTGTTAAAAGTACAGCTCTCTAGAAATCGTAGAACCAAAATGGTGGCATTTTGAAAAACTATACTTTAAAAACAGTAAAAAAAAAACAGCGTTTTTGTTTTGTAAAATTATTTATTGTTCTAGATAATATATTCTAGATAAATAAGGCATTTGTATTATAAAATTAGAACATAGCCAAACTTCCTTCTAAAGTAGAAGTAGTCCAAAATTATTTGAACTGTAATCCATCAGAGACACACTGATAACAGCGCTTAACAAATGAATCGTAAGCTCTTAAAAAGAAATTCTGTGGTATCCGGAGAGGTCCCTCTTCAATTGATTGTTTTAATTCTTCATCATTATTGAAGCTACGGATATAAACTTGTTCCTTTTAGTAACCTCACAGAAAGAAATCACACACAGTTAAATCTGGGGATTGGGGTGGCCAATCTAAAAAAATCACTTCCATGAACAATCCAATGGCCACGAAGGTTGTCATTTAATAGTTGCTTGACAGGATTTGCAAAATGGGAAGGAGCACCATCTTGTTGGAAGATTGCTTGATCCATTTCTGGAACTGTAAAATGAGGCAATACTTGTTCATTTAAAGCCTGTGCATATCTATTCCCAGTCATTGTACTGTCTGAAACGTCGTAAGATAGCACGTCATTACAACTGACAGCTGCCCAAACAGTAGTTCCTTTTGATTTGAGTTGAGCCTATTCAAGAATGTGTGGATTGGCGATGTTGTAATAATTACAATTGTGTCTATTTACAACACCATTGCAGTATAAAGTGGACTCGTCTTAAAAAACAATTTTAGTATGCCAATCAGAATCAGCTCATGAAACTCAACTATACGAGAACAAATTCTACTCTCCTGTCCGGATCATCTTCGAGAAGATTATGGACTAGGTGACTTTTGTAAAATTTAATTTTGTTTTTCTTAATTAATCTTTGTACTTGTTACTTTGGAATGCCAGTTTCAAGTTCAACCTTCCTCAGTGATTTCGGTTTACATGGAGAGTACAACTCTTCATTTGATTCTCTAGAGTACTTTTTTACTACACTTCCAGTTTCTAACAAACAATTTTTCAACTTAATTATTGTCAGCTTACTAGATGGTTAAACTCCTGGGTAGGCAACCTGAAAGTGTTTAATGACTTCTGCAATGTTGCCAAAAGCAATAGCCCACGCACAACACTTCACTTTTTGTTCAACATTAAAGCCATTTTTCGAACTTCAATGTCAGAAAAAAATTTAATGGAGGAGATTAGGTTATGTTTTTAGCACAAGCAATATTCTTCAATCAAACAGCTGTTTTCAACAATGGGCGTTATTAAACAGCTATTTTAACGCAGTAATCAAATCAGGTAATATAAGAAAAGAATTTTTATAGGAAGCAAAATGGTAAATGTTCAAAATGCCACCAGTTTATTTCTACAATGTCTATAGAGCTGTAATTTTAACAAATGAATTTGTTTGAAATGAAAGGAGTTTGAAAATGTTCGGTGCAAAAATAGGCAAATAATATAAAATCAAGCGTGTAAACCTCTTTGTGGAACACCCTGTATATAAGGAAAACTGTAGAACAAAACAAATTATAGAACCTAAAAGGAGTTTAACTTCTCTTTTAAGTATAAAAATTATATTTTCCTTTAATATTAAGTGAGTAATATGTTCTTTGAACCTACTTTCAAAACTATTTTATTTATTGAGAAAAGCTTAAATTTATAATAAATTATTTTCTTTATTATTTTTTCGTGCCTTATAAACTAAATTCATATTATTAGAGAAAGAAAGTACGAGTTCTCTTCCTAGATTAATTATGTGCTTCATATTTGAAAGGAGTCTTCATTTTGTAGCCTCCATGAATTGCTGAGATTAATAAGGAAATATTTTAAACACTTGAAATTGTAGCTAAAGAACCTTCAGTTTGCCTTCATCTAATAGTAAACAATTGTGTACTTGTAAAACAAAAATACCTTTAAAAAAAATATCAAAACAATAAATTTCTAGCTTGACCCCTACTTTTTTATACATAAGAACTAATGTACAGTTACTTTGTTATATTACCACTAAAGTCATAGTATACTAGTATTGGTAAGTCAAATTTGTTAATAATGCATTTTACATGTACATTATGTAAATTTCAAATCAATATGTTGAACTAAATGAAATAAACATTACTCTCATGATATTCAGGAATCTATCAAATGCCTCACAGATACCATTTGTAAAATATTAAGTCAAAGACAAAAATACTGTTCTGAAAAAGTAAAAATGTTACGCAACACACAATATTACAATATTTATAATTACTATAGAGTGAATAATAATATAGCACTTACTTTATCATGCAATTCTTTAAGATATACAAATTAAAGTTCATTTCTTGACTATCCTAACTTCATAATGCTTCTGGCTTTTTTGGCGCCTCTCAAAACAATCGTAAATGTGTATCGGTTATTTTTTGTCCAATTATATTTTTTTATACTTACAGGTTGGTAATAAAACTGTCTAAAAACGTGTTCTTAATAATGTCTTTATATTTTTGCCGTTTTCCCGCATTTTCCGTTAAAAATTTTAAAATGGCTGCAATTTATAAATTTTAGATTGGATCAAGTTGACATTTTTCAAGAATAAATCTACATTGTTTTAACATACATGGCTAGTTTCATGAAGATCGGTTCAACCAATCGGATATAAAGTTTCTTTTATGAAAAAAATAATAAAATGTGGATATCTGGTAAACGAGGCTATTAAAAATGATTCATGCTTTTCTCTTATTTTGACTTATATAAACATCTTCCGAAGTTTAGCACTTTACTTTTGGCACACCGTGTATACTGACACATGCCTAGTACCATTAGGTAGCTAAATTTTACGAATATATTTCAGTAGGGTTGGGTATATATGTACAACTATGATGGTTCAAGAGGAAATAATAAATTATGGAATTCCTTGTAACTATGAAACAAAATCAAATGGCATGACGCCAATAGCTAGTGAATTAATGGTTAGAAAATAACGATATACGCTATCCCTTCATACACATTCATAGACTTTGGTTTGGCTAATTAACATTTCAGTTTTCTATAATGACGCAACACAAAGTTTATCATTATTTTGTATTTACAACCACAATTAATTACTGAATTGCAATTATTTAACGTAACTTTCTTCCTCAGTAGATCAAAATAGATGATCAGAGCATGTAAAAAAGAAGTGTGAAATGAAGTGAAAATTGTCTTTTATTAAAGATTTAAAAAGTGTGTTATATATACGGTTTTGATTGTAAATTTCTCCATCCGTTTAATAGTAAGATTAACAAACAATGAACTAAAACTATTGTAGGCTCAAATCTACGTTTGTCTGACAATACGTTTTCTACACTGTATCATAAGTTCCAACACTGCATTGCAGTGCATCCAACCATATGATTACCTCACCTGTCACCTCTTAGGTCTCTTACCATTATTATGTTTGGCTGACAATACATTTCCTAGACTGCATCGTAACTTCAGATACTGCATTGCAGTGCATCCAACTGTATGATTACCTCACCTGTCACCTCTTAGGTCTTTAACCATTATTATGTTTGGCTGACAATACATTTCCTAGACTACATTGTAACTTCAGATACTGCAATGTCGTATGATTACCTCACCTGTCACTTCTTAGGTCTCTTACCATTATTATGTTTGGCTGACAATACATTTCCTAGACTACATTGTAACTTCAGATACTGCAATGTCGTATGATTACCTCACCTGTCACTTCTTAGGTCTCTTACCATTATTATGTTTGGCTGACAATACATTTCCTAGACTACATTGGAACTTCAGATACTGCATTACAGTGCATCCAACCGTATGATTACCTCACCTGCCACCTCTTAGGTCTCTTACCATTATTATGTTTGGCTGACAATACATTTCCTAGACTGCATCGTAACTTCAGATACTGCATTGCAGTGCATCCAACCGTACGATTACCTCACCTGTCACCTCTTAGGTCTCTAACCATTAATATGTTTGGCTGACAATACATTTCTTAGACTGCATCGTAACTTCAGATACTTCATTGCAGTGCATCCAACCATATGATTACCTCAATTTCACATTTTAGGTTTCTTACAATTGTTATATTTATATTCTAAAATTCAATTGTGTAATGAGCATTAACATCTAAAAGTTAATAAATATCACAAACAAGATTTTAAGCAATGTAACTTTAGTGATACAAAATATTTATAAGGTATCAAATCCCGAAACCGGTTCAAAGACTCAGTTTAGTATTTAAACCAAATATAAAAGTATACGAACATTTTTAATCTAACTTTCTAGAATATAAGATCTTAACACGTTTAAAAATATAACCAATCTCAAAATATTCTTAAAATCTTTAAATTTTTAATAAATAATATATTATTTCATTTTTTGGAGTACATGACAATTTTTAAATTAAATAATTATAAATAAGGCACATTTCCCGTTCTTATACTCTTTGCCAGTTCAGAGAGTTGCTATTGTTTTAACTAATTACCTTATTATAATTTTACACAAATATAAAGTTTCTAAATATTTTAGATATTTTTAGATGTAATCATATCTCTATTTTTCCTTGGCAACATTGCAACAAATATTTTGTTATTATTTCCAATATTAAAACCTAACAAGGTTTTATGTACTTATATTACCAAAACATGAATGTCATATGTAAATGCTTAACCCACTTTGCACTATTATACTTTCTACTTTTGTCGTGATTGTTTCTAAACCACTTTTCTTTTATTTACATTCAACACTAACTCGAATATTTTATAATATGATATTCAGTGAGCATAAATGAGACATATAAATGTAGATAATACATAAAATTAAATATCAAAGACTATTTTCAAACTAATTTTGTGTAGAAAAGTCTTTATTTTTTTAGATTCTGTAACTCTTAATACGAATCATTTATTACTAATTAAATTTAATATAAATAATTACAATTTGAAATATTTCTTATATTTATTGGTAAAGTTTATTTCAGTAATCATATTTCTATTTTTCTTTGACAAATTCCAACAAATTTTTTCATATTATTTCAAATATTTAAACTCTGATGTGGTTTTATGTACATATTTAACCAGAAGATGAATATAGTTTTTAAATAATTGATCCACTTTACACTATTTTACTTTTCACTTTACAGTTCGATTATTTCTAAACTATTTTTCTTTTAATCGTTTAAAATGCAAAACGACTACGTGATCAAACTATTGTGATACATTTAAAAAAGTCTAATACATTTAAACTCTTCCAACATAAGTGCAATATGACTCAATTTAAAGGGCAGTTTATCAGCAACAATTTTCCAGAACACCTGCTCCATTTGCAACTTTCAGTGTTTTTACATTGTTCTTTTACGTAACTGTCATAACTAAGTAATGGGGAAAGTTGCTGTACCAAACATAACAAATAATTTATTGTAAAATAAGATGAATACATTTTCTATAGGCCTATCCATAGTAAAAGTGTATTTTGAAAAGTTCCAAGTAATGTAATGATTTATTGTTTTTGTCCCAAAGCACTTGGTACAGACAAATATTTGTCCGTATGTGAAACTAAACTCAATATAACTTAGTAAGCCCTATCTCGACAATGTAAAAATCATCATTTTTAGGTACATGTACATATAATGTTGTTATTTATAATAATAATTAAATAAAATGTTTACAGCTGAACTAAACACCTTTTCATAAAATAAAAGGAGGTGGTTTTTGCTTTTGATTCAAAAAAGATTTTTTTTACCTACATAAATTTAATTTTTATTTTATTCGAATTAACAATTTATAGTTCTTTCATTTCTGGCTTTTCATGAATCTGCCTCATATTATTACCTAAAACAATGTAAAGATACCTGTAACAAATCTCATTAAAATTCATTCAAAAATAAAGTTGCTACATGTACCTAAATACAAATTATCGTTTTCGAGGATCGATGATTTTCTTCAGCCTAGTTCTTAACAGTACATATAAACTAAAAAATGCACAAAGCGCTGTTTAGTATAATAGTCCGGCACCATAACGGCGTTCTCCAAGACTATCTTCCTCTTCCAATCTCCGTTTTACTTTCTTTTTTGCTTTTCTAGCCCCCTTTTCTACTTCTTTATAGGATCAATCCTATTATTCAGATACTTAAATTTTTTTCTTGGAAGAACTAGATGAAGTAGGGTTGTAGGCCTAAATGTAAGTTTACTTTTCTGAATTTAAAATCACATTACTAGTGTATTTTGCACTACAGCATTATCATACGTATAACAGTTACCTGCGTGCTTTCTTTGACCAAACCTTCTAATTCGAGGCATTTTAAGTGCAACGGTCACTTCGAACACTATAAACGGTCTAACTACACTTAAAAAAATAAAAAAAACCTAATAATTTGAACTCTGCCTAGTAACAGTAAATAATAAACAACCAGCAACCCAGAATATTTACTTACAAAGATAAAAATACCAACTAAAGAAGAAAAATAATTTTGTTTGAAAGTTATTTATTAGCATTGGAATGCTCATGATAGATATTATATGGAGATTATACATGATAGATTATACATTGGAAATCTCCATAGATAATATATGGAGATTTCCAATGCTTTGAGTGTTTAAGAAATAAACACAATGTTTCGACAGGTATAACAAACTACTGCCGTCTTCATGTGTTCTTACTAACGTAGCCAACAACGAAAACATTTTTTTTTTTTATTTTAACCTTAATCCATACTAAATCAGAAAAGACTTAATACTACATGCTAGATACTAAAGAAAAATAGTACTGTGCAAAAGGAATTTTGTTTTTCTGTGGAAAACGTAAGCGAGCATTCTGCAAATCAAATTTATTATAGTGAAGAAATGTATAGCTGCATCTAGACTCAATTAACAATTACTCTATTGGACGTTTAATGTAAATGGTACGTGGATATTGCATTAAATGTAAATGAATTGTAACAGTTTTGTTGGAAAAATCAATCAGCATTTACTAACCTTTGACTAACTAATCTATTATAAATTTTTATTTATTTCACGATAACTTAATAATTAACTATTTCATTTCTGATATACATCCAATAAAAATCATAACTGATAAATATATAAATACACAATTGCACTTATTTAATCTAATTTTAGACCTAACCAAACGTCAAAGGGTAATTGGTGCAGTTACATAACAAGATGTTTGCTGTACAAGATCTGGTTCAGAACACGGCGTGTGCTCGTTACGTGTAGGAACAGCTGGTAAGTGGTGAAACTGTTCCGTTTGTACTATCACTTCACTAAAACTAACAAACAAGAGCCAGAATGTAAGGTACATATGTAAGCATGTAAACACGAGTAACCACTGAAATACTCTACGTCTGGAAGGAGTTTCCGCCATACTACGAGTAGTAACATACAACAATGTTTTATTATCATCTTAAATGTATATTGAAATTACTTTAAACATAAATTAAACATTTTACAACATTATTAATGTTATTTTTTCTCTTTAAAAGATAATTACTTTATATAGATGTTTGTAAATATACACTTCTATCTAGGCTATTAAAGAAATAAAATTAGAATTGTTTAGTAAAAAGGTTATTTCTAAATGTATGCCTTAACATTCAAACAAGGGTTTCCCTTTTATAAATTACGTTGGCATTTTTGCCAATCAGCTGCAATGCTTTTTAAGAGTGTTTATAACATTTAAATCCAACTATTCATAATGTGTTGCATTGTTAATGTACGGTAAGGTGGAAAATAATACACCACAATCGCTTATGATGACATTAGTATTAGACTTCTATCTTCTCATTTATTTTCCCAAAACAAATTGTACTTTTTCTTTAAATACTTTCTTATTATTAAATTAATAATAAAATATAGAATACACATTTTCTATAAAACTACTTAATATTTTTTTTTTTTTTTTTTAATCTAACAGTTCATACACCAATAGAATATTTATATATACTGTCATAGTATTTCTTTGATTTATTTTGTGAACCTTATTAAATCTATAAGTAATTTATGAAACCTGTATTATTTACTGTAATTCTCAATTAATTATTGACAATGGTTCAGTTTCTCCTGTTTCAATTTAGTGATTTTAAATATTTTGTAAAAAACAGAATACACTTCAATTTCAAAATGAATCCCTAGAATTTACGGTATAACTTGATTACATGCAAGTATACTTAAAAACAATTCTCACAGGGCAAGTAATTTGTCTGTTTAAAACTTGTACTAAGTTAAAATAAATATTTTTTCTACAATAGTATAATATTTAAATTTTTTATATAAAAACTACAAATCTGTAAGCTATGACGTATTCTCTTAAACAAAATAGTTACAATTCTATATATATCTTCTAAAAATTAAACAATAGGATGTAATAAAAAATAAAAAGGCTTGCAGATGTATCTTGTTCGAAAACCTTATTTTTTAATACAAATTTTCAAAACAATCATACGAAATTTAATAGTTTATTGAACACCATTAGCGTTATTGATAATTAATTGAAACATTTTATACTTCTTCTGAAACACCTACACAAAATCTAATAAAAATTAAACTTTATTTATTGAGCGCTCAAAATTAATTTTTATAATGGTTAATACTATATATTAGGGCTTTTATTGCACTGTTTTATTCTATACCACGTGCTATTGTTTTGCTTTGCTTTGCAATTGTATTGCGTCTGCCTGTGGAATCTTTGAATCGAAAGAAAAATAACTAATAGTATCACGTTTTAAATTATTTTTCTTCTACACTACAATTCAATGACTTAGTCAATAGAAAAGTTGCTCTCTCAATAATTCTAACTACGAATATGTAAATAAGTTCAAAGTTCAAACTGCGTTGTTTCAAGGACACAAACTCACTAAACACAGTATCAACTTCACAAATTCAACTGTAAAACTAAATAACAAACTGAAATTGACGCCAATCACCTAACTACCGATCCCAGTTAAACACTATACAGCGCTGAAAGAGCATAAGGACAAGCTGTTGTGCAAAATAGGGCCGAGGAAGGGTGACTCGAACGCTTTTACATGGACCCCCCTTTCCCCAAATTGCCTCAAAACAAAAGTGCCAACAGGGGTACCCCAAGACTGGTTTCCTTACGGTCACAAAAACCTGTAAATTGCTGGTATAATGTCTAACTCAACAGCAAAATATCTTGTTGAAATGATTATTTGTTATGTTGTTACTGATGGGAAAATCTATTTTTTTTTTTTTTTTTTTTTTTTTATGGGGTAAGATTCTGTAAATTTCTGAAAAACTTAAAATTCTTGAAATTGTAACTACTTCTTTTTTTCAGTTATTTTTGCCAATATTTTCATTTTACTAAATTAATGTAACAACACATTTTTTCCAAATATTTTCTCCTTTTTCATATATATATATATATATATTTATTTATTTATACAGCAAACATACTGTATAAAACCAAAAACATATAAACTTACAATATTTACTAGCCATTCAATTGTAATCATACTCAACAATATATGTACAATATGGAGATTTAAATCGAGGTTGCTTGGATTACATGAATAGTATATCTTCTTAAGAAACATCTATGGTAACGTGTACAGGTGGTGGTTTTTTAGGTTAGAGATTATTTTTCCTCAGGTAGAGCAGGTTAAAAGGAGAGTACATACTTTTTGTAAAACAATATATCGCGTTACCACATTATTTTAACCAAAAAAAATAATTGTTGGGTATTGTATATTTAGTTTGCACTACTCTTAATTGGAATAAGATCGGCTTGTAAGATTTAACGACCAGCTAATTAAGATAAAAATTCCTTTAAAAGCTTATTTTTAATAATAGACAACAAACTAAGATGGGAGTGCCACATAAATTATATAGTTAACAAACTAAAACCTATTTCAGCTAAATTGTTCTATTTAAGGAAAGGTTTTCCACTCAATGCCCTAAAGATTATTTATAAAAGTATGTTCGAGTCCACTATACGTTATGGAGTAGAAATTTGGGGTGTAGCTTCGAAAACCTTATCCCAACGCTTAGAATCTCTGCAACGTAGAACCCTAAAAACTATATTTAGAAAGCAGTACAATAACGATTTAGACGATTTAGTATTTTTGTTGGCGCAGTGTAATACCCTATATCCGAAAGAATTTAGAAAGTACAAGTTGTTGCAAAAGTGTTATATAGAAAAGAAATTTCAAATTCCCAACGTTAAAACCCAATACAATTTTCGTAACTTAGAACGATATAAACTACCTCGTTTTTGTAATACATATGGAAAAAATTCTCTTAGTTATGTAATTCCGTCACTTTTTAATGATCTGCCAGATAATCTGGAAAATTTTACAAAATTCGAACATGTGAGACAATTCATATATCTCTGGCTTGTGCAAATGTCTGAAGGTTGTAATTTAAGTTGTTGATTACTACATTTGATTTTTGTATTCCCTTATATTTATGTTAAAAAACGAGTTATAAGCATAAAAATAAAAACGTAATAAATTTTGTTATGTTAACTGATAAATACCCTTGAAAAATATGCTGTAAGTCGTTGATATGTCTTGTTTTATTTGTATCTCTTCGGTTAAGTTTATAAATTAATTATGGACTTAGTAATCTGCATTATTTCTTATTATGTTTAGGTTATTGATAATATAAAAATATATTTGGAAACTTTTTCGCAGTGATAAAAATATGGTCACAATATTGTTGTTGAGAAATCATGTCGTTCTTTTAATTTTATTCTATTAATGCATTGTGGTTGTTAGTTGTAATTTTGCAGTATTGTTAATATTTATTTTTATTCTGGTGGATTGAAAATAGACACTGAAGCACCGTCACCATGAGCGCATATAATTACTATGTACATATATATCTGCAGTTTTTTTTTATGTATATAAGAGCACCCAACGACAAATCTTTTGATTTGTTGGGACTCGTACTGTAAATACTTTGAGAAATAAACTTCTTGTATCTTGTATTTTATAGCATTTTAAACGTGTTAATATCACTAGCAAACATTAAATTTACCACGGTTATGTCACTTTAACTACTCTTTTAAAAGTATTGTATTACAAAGTCATGTAGTTTTTTCACGCTTCTTCTTGTACTATAACTTATAACTGCCTTGATATGTAATTAAAAAATCCGCATCATCAAAATATTTGATAATATACTTATAAAATATAAATATTATAACTGTAAGGATAGTACTTTCTAAATATATTGAGCTTCTCAAACGCAAAAATTGACGTGAGAATTAAGTGAAACGTGAATTATAAAATACTGGGGACGATAACTAGATATTTAACAGGAAGTCGTATAGAATATTTATTGAGGATATAAATAAACAATGCGGTACTTCGGAAATGGAAATCTGAGTGGTTAGTAACCACAAAGGAGTGTTTTAAAAGTAGTTCCGTATCAATACATCCTCAGTGGTTGTTAGTTATGACACATAATACCGTCCTTGCACACAGATATATGTAGCGGTTTTTACCTTCCATTGTGACCGTTACATTTCTTTTAAATATCCACATTTTATTGATACATGTTTTCCTTTTAGATCATTCCATTCAACTATTAAATACTTACTACACTAAAATACAAATAATATTAGATAACATTTCGAATAACAAACAAGTAAAGTATTTATTTCCTAAAGAACGCGTTTCAAGTTATATAAAAAATTTGAGCAGATGACTATTGATATTATGATAGAATTTAAATTAAAATAAAATTAAAACTTACTTTATTGTACAAATTGTGTAACAATTTGCGAGGCTAGGACTGGAAAGTCCATTATTACACTTAACCGTTATTACTGAAGTACAAATATGTATAACAAAATCAAAATATTATTTTGGTTTGTAAAATAAAATTAATTACAATATAGTATAACACAAAAGTGAAATTCAGTATGAGATATTATATAAGCACTAAAACCCGGCAAATCACCTTCCTTCCATGCTGTTCGACAGAAACATTCCCTCACAATATACAGATTTATGAAGTATTTAGTGGTCTATATTAGTTGTTACTGGATCACTTTCAAATAAATAATGACGAATGAATCAGAAGTAACGTCAGTTACACGTTGGTCTTTCTCCTTCCTTTAGCCTATCCCAACACAACTGTACGTGTAAGGATATATAACAATAGGACTTTTACAAGTTTAGTAAACTTGTGTAACTGAATCTTTTGTTAGTTCAATGGTGCGGCTGGGCAATACAAATGCCACAGGAGCCACGTTATCAGTAGAAGCAACATAATGGCTGATAATTAGTGACAGGCATAGTGGACACCAGCCATCATTACTGGAAGAGATGTTGGTATTTATTTCCATAGAAACTGTATGATTGATTTGTAAAACTGAGGAAATATATTCATTTATTCACATTTATTCATATTCATTTATTCAATACATCGGTAGATCTTTTAGAAACTGGAAACTGGAGTTTTATGGATGTGATAAAAACTATCTTTCAAATATTAACTTTAATTTTAAAGGAATTCATAATTATTTCTATTTACATATTTTATTATTTCAGCTGGGTGTATCAAAACTTGACTGTCACAGATTTTTAACTTGGAGTAAATTCTCTTCATGTCCACTACCTACGTAATGGAGCCTAAAGCCTAACCTAAAGCCTGCGTCGTAATGTCAACCTTAGGTCTACGTGATTTATGTTTATTTATGTGTTTGTGTTGTATAAATTTCAACTTTAAATTTTTAATATTATTCTGATTATATCAATATAATATTAAAAGCATGAGAGTTTGTTGAACATAACTTTTAACTATCTGACTTGTTTTGTAAGGCCTATTAATGTCAATATTTTAGTCCAGGGTCATAAGAATGGATTAAAATTAATTTTTTCCTGGGGAATATTTAGTCTTAAGTAGGTCTGGTAGAGCATCCATAAACTTTAAACTGACGTGGTACATACAGGGTTAACAGATTATACAACTCATTAGCCATATGGAATTAATACCTATACCTAATTCCCATTAAATCAAAAATACGTTCTACTTGCGACTCATAAAGTGATCATTGTATGTAGAGCTATAAATTATGAATATTAATTACAACGTAAAAAGATTCCTTATCAGATCAAAATGGATCATCAGGACTTGTGAGAAGGAAGAATGTGATGTCTTATGCCCCCATTCCTCTGAAGCCTTGATTAATTCTGAATATTGAGTCCTAATTGTTCTCGAACATTAACTAATACGTCATATATTCCAAAAAGTGATAGAGAGTAATATACAGTTACTCTATTTGGTTCTTGGTGCAATTTTTATGGATTTAAATTAAACATGTTTAGTAAATTCACAGTTTTTAATTTTGTAATGAATGAATTTTCCATTTACAGTAATTTCCAGAACATTTACAGAAACTATTCAGTGATAATTATTTACACAGTGCCTTCAAAATAGTATTACCATTACCACACCTCCTAGGTCTCTGACTGTGTTATGTTTGGCTGACAATATATTCATTTGACTGCAACGGAAGTTCAGACACTGCATTGCATGCATCCAACTATATGATTACCTCACCTATCACCTCGTGGGTCTCTGACTATGTTATGTTTGGCTGACAATATATTTATTTGACTGCAACGGAAGTTCAGACACTGCATTGCAGTGCATCCAATTATATGATTACCTCACCTATTCCCTATTAGGTATCTGACTATGTTATGTTTGGCTGACAATATATTTATTTGACTGCAACGGAAGTTCAGACACTGCATTGTAGTGCATCCAACTATATGATTACCTCACCTATCACCCCTTAGGTCTCTGACTATGGTAATGTTTGGCTAACGTTATATTTATTTGGCTGCAACGGAAGTTCAGACACTGCATTGCATTTTCAGTGCATCCACCTATATGGTTACCTCATCTATCGAATCTTAGGTCTCTGACTATGGTATGTTTGGCTGACGATATATTTATTTGACTGCAACGGAAGTTCAAACACTGCATTACAGTGCATCCAACTGTATGATTACCTCACCTATCACCTCTTAGGTATCTGACTATGGTTATGTTTGGCTGACGATACATTTATTTGACTACAACGGATGTTTAGACACTGCATTACAGTGCATCCAACTATACGATTACCTCACCTATCACCTCGTAGGTCTCTAACTATGGTTATTTTTGGCTTATGATACATTTATTTGACTGCAGTGGAAGTTTAGACACTGTATTAGAGTGTATCCAACTATAAGATTACCTCACCTATCACCTCTTAGATCTCTGACTATCGTTATTTTTGGCTACCAATACCGGTCCTGAACTGCATCAGAAGTTTAGCCACTGCATTGCAGTGCATCCAAAAATATGGTTATTTCACCTGTTACCTCTTATAGATCCCTGACTATCGGTATGGTTGGCTTCTAATACAGTACATTCTTAAACTGCATCAGAAGTTCAGACACTGAATTGAAGTGCATCCAAACATATTACCTCACCTCCTGTGTCCCTGGCTACCGTTATGTTAGGCGTTTCCAACAATTGTTATTTATTTAAATGTTTATGTCACTAATATAGGACATTCACCTTTATAAATTAATATACAGAGTGTCCGTAAAATATATTCCTAAACTTATGAATATAGTTCAATAATCAGTAATAAGTAACCTTAATCAAACGAAGAGATAAAACAAGAAAATATAATATGAAAACTATTGAAATAACTAAAATAATTTTATTTTGTACTTATACGTTATACTTATAGAAATTGCAAGGAACTAAAAAAATTGTTTCTAATCAATACAAATTTATAGCTTTCAACAATGCTTTCCTATCCTGTAAAACTATATTCTTCTTTTGCAAATTGAGATATTCTACAAATGTAATCAGTTATTCTGATCTAAGATCGACAAAAATTCCTCGTTACATCAATTTTGATGGTTAATTATTACAACATATTTAAGAACTTGTTCAAAAATTATATTACATTGCGTAGTTTAAGAAGTGCTATTTAAATCTCTTAAATAATAGCAATAGTGTGTGTTAAATAAGCAATTAATAATATTTTCCTTAATAATACAATATTTTTATAATATTAAAGTACTGAAGCAAAATAGGTTACAATAAGAAATTTCCTTCTGACTCGCCATTTTAAAAGTTTTACTTTATAATATTGAGGTCTACTGATCTTCTTTCTTCCATTGACTTTTAAAACTCTCTGCAATATTTCATGAATAAGTGATACAAAGTATATTCAAAAATGACAATATGTTCAAACTTTTGTGATATATCACATAAATAATGGCTCATAAATATAAATTGTTCCATAAGAAGTACAATACAAAACAGTTTAAAGAGCAGTTTATCAACAACGGTCTTCCCCAACATCTGCTCCAACTTCAACTGCCATTGTTCTTACAATGTAGTTTTGCATAACTGTGTCAAAACTGAATTACGTATCAATATATCTCTACTAAATTTAACGAATAATTTATACTTAAATAAAAACTGAACGTATTCTGTAAATTCTAAAATATTGTAATGATTTATTGTTGTTGTGTTTACGTCACCCTACGAAGGAAACATAAGGGTTGTAATATGGTATATCGTATATCAACCACATACTGCTGAGTATAGAACAAGCTATGTCTGTATCTGCATTGTACTCAATTAATGTAAACCGCACCAAGATAGTCCGATGACATTTTAGGCGGTGTTGCCATATCGTTGCTGACAACCATGCAACCACATGTTTCACCTATGACAAGTATGCATATGTTCAACAATGTCACACACAACATGTTTGCAAAACAACTGAATGATACTATTAAGAACCCCTTAAAAAGTAGTGGTAAAATGAACTATGGTATGTTTTAGTAATTTAATGTTTTACAGCATTATACCAATGTAAATATTTTATAGTTTATATGAAGTACTATAAAATAATGTTTGACAAGTGAAATAGCTGTTTTTTCCGTAATTATTACACTAAACATAGATAGCTAAAACACGTAATTTTTTTGATAACAAACTATGATGTTTGTTTACTGGAACAGATGATTAGACAAATTAATATATATTTTTTTTATTAATTTAGATCAGACAACTTTATTGGCAAGGAGGGGGAGCTTCACATGCATCATCGGACTATTTAGGTGCGGTTTACACTAGTAGTTTTCTTATTGGATATTGAAAGCTACATGTAAAATGCTAAATTCCATGTAATGTACATGAGTTGTAACATTTTTTAAATAACAAAAAAGCTGCTAGGCTAGCAATGTCTTAGAATATTTATTAAATTCATGATAAATCTTTTAAGTATAAGTAACGATTCCATTCCTAAAACATACATGCCATAAAAAAACATTATCTGTACACTGTAATATTAACTAAATATTGAACCATTATACAGATAGTGGTTCAATATTTAGTTTAAAATGAACCAAAAGCTACTTAAGTGGCAAATAACAGGTGGTAGAGATAAAACAGAAAAATATGGACTTGCACGTGCAATGCAATCTTATAAGCTGTGTAAGATTATAGGTGTTCCGTAAGGGTCAGTTCTGGATCCAGTGCTGTTCATTCTGTTTACGAATGATCTGCTCAGTTTCTTAGAAGCATATAGTAATAATATTTTGTACGCTGATGACACTGCTATTAGTGCATAAAAGCTTAGAACAACTGGAGATAACATATATATATATATATTAGTGAGCACGATTCAACAGTACAGTAGACGAAATAACTTAGTTTTTAATAACACACAAAAAGCAGTTGTAGCTAGTAATCAAAAGAGCAGACGTCCTGGAATCTAAATTCCTGACCTTCAGCTAACAAACTACTGAGGAGTTTGATTCGACGCCAAAATGATATCGTTGCATAGAACTATGATATGGTGGATTCACAAACTGTGCTTGAAACTTGGCTCATTATTTGCCTTGAAAAGGTATCACTTATCTATCACAATCACAACTGAAACAACAAAAATAGCATACTACGCTCTCTTTGAAAGTGATCTTCGCTATCTCAGCTAATAGCAGCATTGGTAGGCTCATCTTAAGGTAACTTAATAAAAGTCCTGAGACCACAAAAAAAGCAATAGAGATAATTGCTGAGCTGGGACATAGAAACAGATTTAGAGCTGCCTTTATGGATCTGAAAAGCCTGAAATTCACCTCACTGTACATTCTCGACACGATATTAAAGTGATTGACAGGAAATCTCACAAGTAATCATGTCTACCACAAGCACAAATCTATCCGTTGCCACTTCATATAATTGCTGCGATTGAAAGAAACGTACGTGATCCGGAATGAAAATGTTTAATGTACTGTCACAAGGATCACAGTACATTAATGACAGTTTAATGTACTGTCAATGTACCAATCACTTTATGCCCTAAAGAAGTGAGGGCAGCAATGAAAACCGGCTCCTGCAGAAGACAATCTACACAATTGGAGAACTCTATTCCTGGAGATACCTCATTGTAAACTTGACCATTAAAATATTGTTATAATAATGATAACATTATTATCCTGTTTTACACTTATTTGGCGTGTATAACATATTATTTGTATTGAAGACCTTAGTAAAATTTGAAATCTTAAAGATGGTAAATAAAGAAATTCTGACATAATATTGCACCTATTCCGTTCCATTTCAGCCATAAACACAATAGCAAGGTAATTGATGCATATGCATTACAAGATGTTTGCTGTACAAGATCTGGTTCAGAACACGGCGTGTGCTCGTTATGTGTAGGAACAGCTGGTAAGTGGTGAAACTGTTCCGTTTGTACTGTCACTTCACTAAAACTAACAAACAAGAGCCAGACTGTAAGGTACATATGTAAGCATGTAAACACGAGTAACCACTGAAATACTCTACGTCTGGAAGGAGTTTCCACCTACAAGATATACAGATCCAGACGTATACTTCACTTTAAATGTTTTATTTTTGTATATGGCATTGTAGACTTCTTTTTTTTCCATTAGTAATAGTAATATAGGCCCTACTATAACCAAGTTAACATTGCAATAAGATTTATTTTTTATAAAAATTAGTATCCTTCGTAAATAAATGCCTGTTTCAATCAATTTTTCTTTATTAAAAATTATTAACGTCTTGTTTTTTTTTTTTTTTTTTTTTTTTTTTTTTTTTTTTTTTTTTTTTTTGCACATTTTACAATGAAGTTATGTTATATTAATTATTTATCTTTTTATTATTTTTATTCTATAACCCAAGTCGATTTTACACTATTTTCAAAGAATTTCTTTAATTTACGATGTAAAACATAACTCTATAAAACAATATAAATTATAATGTGTGATTATTTTTTCACTGCCTGATAAATTTCCACTCGGACTTAGATATATTACGCCGTGATATCGTTTATACATACAACTTATACAACCATGTGTAATTAGTCAAAATCATATTTATCTACATTTTTATATTTTCTATTTTCACACAGTTTTTGTAAGGCCAATATAACTTGTAGTAATGTTACTGCTTTAAAACATGTCCAATCATATCATACCACAAAGAAGATGTTGAGAAGGAAGATGTTCAAATATAAAATAATATAAAAAGAATACGTTTGGTAACAATAATAGAAAAAAATAGAATTTAATGATAATTGGTATGAATAAATATTAACAGGTTATAAAAGCAATAATCAATAAAGAATGAAAATTACAAGATTTAAAGGAAAAAACGATCTAACAAAAATATATATGTGTTGTAAACTAACTAAAACATATGTTAAAAAAACAATAAAATATTAAATAATAATAACACAAGTTTATATGGACAAGTAAATAAACCATGAAAGTGTTAAATTGTTAAATTGATTTCCGCAGTTCGGCATCGTGAGATGTGACTAGGCTAAGGCTTCATAGTCCAGTGAGGCATTCATTGACTGCTTCAATCCTTGACAGCGAGTCAGCCACTACATTGTCGGACCCAGATATGTGACGTATATCCGTGGAGAACTGGCCGATAATACATCGGTGGCGGAAATGACGTGGCCGAGCACTTATCGGGCTTCTGGTGGAAGGCAGAGATTAGGGGCTTATGGTCCGTGTAGTGGTAAAGTCCCTACCCTCGACCATATGGAGGAAGTACTTGACAGCGAGGTATACAGCCGTCAATTCCCTGTCGTAGGCACTGTATTTAGATTGGGCGGGGCTAAGCTTCTTCGAGAAGAAGGACAGTGGCTGCCAAGTATCCCAATCTGCTGCTGGAGGACAGCTCTCACGGAGTGTTCAGAGGCATCACACATGATGGCTAGGTGAGAGTCAGGAATAAGATGGGCCAACAATGTTGCCTCACTGAGACTACGCTTGTAGGCCTGGAATGCTTCTTCGCCGTCCTTAGTCCAGTTCACAGGTACGTTGCCCTTCACATTCTTCTCAGAACGTCGTGTAGTGGACACTGCAGTGTAGCAGCGTTGGGCAAGAAACGACGGTAGAAATTCAGCATTCCTGTGAAGCGTCTGAGGTCTTTTGCAGTTTTCGGCGTGGGGTAGGACAGCACAGCTTGCACCTTTTCAGACAAAGGTTTGATTCCCTCTCCGTAAACAAGGAGCCCCAGAAAGTTGACGCTTTTAGCACCCAAAACACACTTTTTGGAGTTGATCAACATACCATAGGAGGAGAGGCGTTGGAAAAGCAATCACAAATGTGTATCATGCTGCTCCTCATACTTTTATGCCAAGAGGATATCATCGATGTAGGCGTAACAGAAGTCGAGACCCCTTAAAACACCGTCGATGAAGCGCTGGAAGGTCTGTGCTGCGTTGCAGAATCCGAAAGTCGTGTAGGGGAATTCAAACGGAGTAGTGATAATTGTCTTGTGAATGTATTCTGGATTAACGGAAATTTGATGGTATGCTGTTACAAGGTACTGTTCGTACAAGGTATGTTCGTACAAGGTCTACTGTTGAGAAATCCGTCGTGCCGTGGAGCATATGAGCAAAATCTTGATTTTTGGGCACTGGGTAGTGTGGTCCGGGATGGTTCTGGAGTTGAGAGCTCTGTAGTCACCACACGGTCTCTACTGTCGGCGCAGAAATTATGGTCCCCTGAGTTTAAGCTTTAAATACAAGGAAACCGTTCGTGCTAGAATAAAACAATTTACACCATTATTTAGCGTGTTTAATTCTGCGTTCATACATATATTCAAATAAATGTTAGCATAACTTATGTTGTTACACAAATTTGGAGACTCTTAAGTGAATTAAACAGCTGCAAAACGCCACCCCCCGTGGAGTGGGGGACAGTGTCTTGCCACTCGGTAATAGAAGATTTCAATGTGTCATCAGTAATGGCACAGCTATGGGACATGTGGCTTGTTAAAGTTGGGGTGTCACTTGAAACAACTTAGTTATTACCCAAGTTTGGCGTCTCTTAAGTGAATTAAACAGCTGCAACACGTCACACTCCTTGGAGTAGTAAACATGATCTTGCCACCCATTATATATATCCATATATACCTACATGATGAAGGTATGTAGAAAAAAGTCACTCAGTCAGTAGTAAAGAGGTGACGGGATGACATTAGCACAGGGTCACTGGCCACTATTAGTTACCCTCCTGATCGTTTCCCGGGCCTCTGGTGATGTACTGACAGGGTTTGGTGCACTTGCTGGCCTGGTCGCCAAACCTAATACCTGACCTGGCATCAGTATACGCCATCTTGATGCCAGCTGCTGGAGCGCGAGCGCGGATGAGGGCTAGATCGTGAGACCGAGGAGCGGCGGGAACGGTTGTAGCGGTCTTAACTGACGGCTGCAATTTCTTTCCTCAGAATGGTAGCCACTTCGCCAATCTTCTCTGACATCAACATCGTGAGGCGTTCCATCATGGCCTCCATGACGCTGATCGTGGTAGTGGCCTCCGCTAGCTGGGGCTGAGGACTGGCATCCAGTACAGCGTCAGCGAGCAGTGCCAGAGCATCAAGATCAGCATTCTACTGTGTCGCTAGAATGGCTTGTGTGGACGCTGGCAGTTTTCTCAGCCAAAGTGGCCTCAAAACACCCTTCATAACTACGGTGCCGGCGAGGGCGTCGAGGTATCTGAGGAACTGGGTAGGCTTGCGGTCTCTCGTCTCTTCATGTTCCAGCAGCTGTCTTGTCTTCTGGTCTTGACATGCACTGAGGCGCTGAATGAGCTCCGTATTTCCCAGAGGTTGGTAGTCTGGTTAGGACGTCTCTCATTTGAATGCATATCTGGTATCCAGGTTTACCGCAACATAGTTAAATTTAGTCTCATCTGCAGTTACGCCAGCCAGAGAGAATTGATTCTCAACCTGAGCGAACCACAATTCGGGATCAGTAGGCCAGAAAGGTGGAATCCTGACAGCAGTGAGATCCACAAGGGTAGTACTAGTGTCCGGCATGTGGTGAGTTAGCATTGTAGAGAGCGAAACGGGAGGGCGGCCGAGCGGCAAAACGACGGGAGGGACACACATGATGGGCCGGGAGAGCGCGAACACGCGATACACGGCGGCACTGTACTGGGGATATGAAACTTCTCACTTCAAAATCACGTCGGGGTCACCACTGTTGGTGTGGTGAGAAGGAAGGTGTTCAAATTTAAAATATTATAAAAATAATGAGTTTGGGAACAATAACAAAAATAGAATAAATATGAACAGGCTATAAAAACACTAATCAATAAAGAATGAAAATTAAACAGTTATGCAGAAACAAAGATCTAACAAAATGATATATGTGTTGGAAACTAACTAAAACATATGATTAAAACACAATAAAATATTAAATAATAATAACACATGTAGATAAGTAAATAAACCTTGAAAGTGTAAAATTAATTCCCACAGTAAAATGTTTTAATGACTCCCACTCAAACATATTGATGTATAGCTAAAAAGTGCCTGGGTCGTTCACTCAAATCATACTCAACAAATACAGTATGGAGATTTAAATGGGGGTTGCTTTGATTACATGAATAATGTATCCCTTTAACAACCCTCTAAGGGACAAACTGTCTAGCTGGTGGTTGTTTAGGTTAATGACTATTCGTCCTCAGGTACAGATTATAAGGAGAGTGCATGCACTTTTAGTGTTAAACGATATGCGTGATCTTATTTTATCGGACGATGCTTGATATTGTAATGCCAAACTAAGTTGGTTCAAAGCATACTCATTTTGCTCATACCTAGATCCTGGCATTATGGATGACATTTCAACTCTTCGATTGTCGGGTGGAAAGACCATCTCCCACACTGCAAGGGGAGGGACACATTACAGCTGCTTACTTCACTTAAGTGACACCAAATGTTTGTAAGAACTAAGTTGGTTCAAATGATACGCTAAATTGCATACTCCATAGCCTATGCCCAGAGGTTGGAATTACAGATGACACTTCAACCCTTAAGTTAGGGTGGCAAGATCATGTTTACTACTCCAAGGAGTGTGACGTGTTGCAGCTGTTTAATTCACTTAAGAGACGCCAAACTTGGGTAATAACTAAGTTGGTTCAAGTGACACCCCAACTTGAACACGCCACATGTCCCATAGCTGCGCCATTACTGATGACACATTGAAATCTTCCATTACCGAGTGTCAAGACCCTGTCCCCCACTCCAAGGGGGGTGGCGTTTTGCAGCTGTTTAATTCACTTAACAGACGCCAAACTTGTGTAATAACTAAGTTTGGTTCTAGTGATACTTCAACTTGCACACTCCACATGGCCCGAAGCTGGAATTACATATGACATTTCAAACACTTGGGTTACTAAGTGTTCAGGCCCTTCCCACACTTCAAGGGGTGTGATGCGTTACTGCTGTTTAATTCACTTAAGAGACGCCAAACTTGTGTAATAACTAAGTTTGGTTCTAGTGATACTTCAACTTGCACACTCCACATGGCCCGAAGCTGGAATTACATATGACATTTCAAACACTTAGGTTAATAAGTGTTAAGGCCCCTTCCCACACTTCAAGGGGTGTGATGCGTTACTGCTGTTTAATTCACTTAAGAGATGCCAAACTTGTGTAATAACTAAGTTGGTTCAAGTGACACCCCAACTTGAACACCCACATGCTCCATAGTTGTGCTATTACTGATGACACATTGAAATCTTCCACTACCGAGTGGCAAGACACTGTCCCCCACTCCAAGGAGGGTGGCGTTTTGCAGCTGTTTAATTCACTTAAGAGTCTCCAAACTTGTGTAATAACTAAGTTTGGTTCTAGTGATACTTCAACTTGCACACTCCACATGGCCTAAGGCTGGAATTACATATGATACTTCCAAAACTTAGGTTACTAAGTGTTAAGGCCCTTCCCACACTTCAAGGGGTGTGATGTGTTACTGCTGTTTAATTCACTGAAGAGACCCAAACTTGGGTAATAACTAAGTTGTTGGTTTAAGCGATACCTCATCTCACACACTCACACACCCTGTCACTGGCAGTACAGAGCATTTCCAAACCATCCGTTACCAAAGGTAAGACTCTCTTCCCGACTATAAAGGGTGTGTCGTGTTGCAGCTGTTTAATTCACTTAAGTGACGCAAAACTTGGGTAATGACTAATTTGTACAAAGACGCCCATCTCGCACACTTTCCCTATGGCTGGTTTTAAAAATGACGCTCCCCACCTTTTGGTAATATTTTTACTTGTGTAAGTGGTTACGAAAAACCTAAGTAATATGATCAATTAAGCTGCAAATAAATGTTTATACGTTTTACGGTGTGGAATATAGTGACTTTAAACAAAAAAAATCAACTAACTACAGACGTGACAAAAACTGTGCAACGAGGTGAATAGTTTAGTACGACGTATTTATGATTCGTATGTGTAAATATTGAAAAAAATGCATATCGAACGCACAGGTATGGTAATAAAATATACACTCGGCGAGTGAAGGCGAGGTCAGCGTACACAAGATGAGTGAAGGACTTAACCCAGACCAAACTTTGATAATAACCAAGTTATGAAGGAATAACTTTCAGTGTTGGACTCACTGAATTCCTGTTATCTATAAATCAAACAATCGTATGAGTAAACTTGCAAGAAAAAACCTTACAAACTATGTTTACACATAAGTTTAGAATATATGACTTTTTTCAAGAATGAATGGACAAATTATGAATGATTAAATCAAAGCAACTTACTATTAAATCATCTAAATGAACAAGGTAAACAATTAAAATTAATTCTATAGCATCGTTCTAATATATGAATATTTATTAATTAATAAACTACGTGCTTTAACCTACCAAATAACTATGTTGCATTTATTTGGCAATCACAGGTAATCCCACTCCCTGACTCTGAAATGTACTTTTTGATTTATTTAATCTTCAGACGCCGATCGTTAAGATAAGGACGAACATACATTTCGAATGAGTGTGATGAGTGTAGATGATCGAATGTAGTCATTGTTATAAATTAAGGTCGACTATTCCTTAGTAAGTATCATTAAATAATAGCCCAATGACGAATGAACAGCCGGGGGTTATCAGCTGATCCTTTTTAAGATGTGTTACGACAAAATGGGGGCTAACTGAGAACCTTCAGCTTTTACTTTCTTGAAATCCATTTAACACTCCAGCAACCGCTTTTCTTGGAATGACACTTGCTTGGCATACTACCTAGTGTCTACTAGGTTTACCAAATAAAGTCGGCCATGGTATGGGTTTGAAATGTAGGAGACGATTGAGATGACCAGTGGTACCTTCTCCTTTCTCTGTTATGAGTTTGTAATGATGGAGACGATTGAGGTGACCAGTGTTAACTTCTCTTTTCTCTGTAATGAATTTCTAATGATAGAGACGATTGAGGTGACCAGTGTTAACTTCTCCTTTCTCTGTTATGAGTTTGTAATGATAGAGACGATTGAGATGACCAGTGTTAACTTCTCCTTTCTCTGTTATGAGTTTGTAATGATAGAGACGATTGAGATGACCAGGGGTAACTTCTCCTTTCTCTGTTATGGGTTTGTAATGATAGAGACAGTTGAGGTGACCAGTGTTATCTTCTCCTTTCTCTTTTATGAGTTTGTAATGATATAGACGATTGAGATGACCAGTGGTAACTTCTCCTTTCTCTGTTATGAGTTTGTAATGGTAGAGACGATTGAGATGACCAGTGTTAACTTCTCCTTTCTCTGTTATGAGTTTGTAATGATAGAGACGATTGAGATGACCAGGGGTAACTTCTCCTTTCTCTGTTATGGGTTTGTAATGATAGAGACAGTTGAGGTGACCAGTGTTATCTTCTCCTTTCTCTGATATGAGTTTGTAATGATAGAGACGATTGAGATGACCAGTGGTATCTTCTCCTTTCTCTGTTATGAGTTTGTAATGATAGAGACGATTGAGGTGACCAGTGCTAACTACTCCTTTCTCTGTTATTGGTTTGTAATGATAGAGACGATTGAGATGACCAGTGTTAACTTCTCCTTTCTCTGTTACGGGTTTGAAATGATAGAGACTATTGAGTAGACCAGTGATAACTACTCCTTTCTCTGTTATGGGTTTGTAATGATATAGACGATTATGATGACCAGTGGTATCTTCTCCTTTCTCTGTTATAAGTTTGTAATGATAGAGACGATTGAGGTGACCAGTGTTAACTTCTCCTTTCTCTGTTATGGGTTTGTAATGATAGAGACGATTGAGATGACCAGTGGTATCTTCTCCTTTCTCTGTTATGAGTTTGTAATGATGGAGACGATTGAGGTGACCAGTGTTAACTACTCCTTTCTCTGTTATGGGTTTGTAATGATAGAGACGATTGAGGTGACCAGTGTTAACTTCTCCTTTCTCTGTTATGAGTTTGTAATGATAGAGATTATTGAGTAGACCAGAACTACTCCTTTCTCTGTTATAGGTTTGTAATGATAGAGATGATTGAGGTGACCAGTGTTAACTTCTCCTTGCTCTGTTACGGGTTTGTAATGATAGAGACTATTGAGGTGACCAGTGTTAACTTCTCCTTTCTCTGTTATGGGTTTGTAATGATATAGACGATTATGATGACCAGTGGTATCTTCTCCTTTCTCTGTTATAAGTTTGTAATGATAGAGACGATTGAGGTGACCAGTGTTAACTTCTCCTTTCTCTGTTATGGGTTTGTAATGATAGAGACGATTGAGATGACCAGTGGTATCTTCTCCTTTCTCTGTTATGGGTTTGTAATGATAGAGACTATTGAGGTGAGCAGTGTTAACTTCTCCTTTCTTTGTTATGAGTTTGTAATGATGGTAACGATTTAGGTGATTATTTAATCTTTCTTCTCTGCTACGAATTTTTAATGATGGAGAACATTCTGGTGACCAGTTAACTCATATCCCTTTTCTTTTATGGGTTTGTAATTATGGAGACGATTCTGGAGAACAGTTAAATTATCTTCTATCTCTGTTATGAGTTTGTAATGATGGAAACGAATTAGGGGACCAGTTATCTTATATCCCTCCTATGTTACGGATAGAACACTTGAATAAAGAAACATTTATTTTATCATATGACATTTTATAAGTACTGTTATTATTCATATACAGGGTTATGAATAAGAGATTAAAATCTGAGATACCCTAATAATATCGTATAAAAACAATAAATAATCAATTCACCCAAAACGAGGAGATATTTAACAATATAAATTATTAAGCCCTATTTAAGCACTTGAAAATCACCCACTCTTACATAGAGATATTATAATCACTTAACGCTAACTAGTTTAATTTTCATTCAATATCTACCGCTTTCCTTGAACTTCTCCCGGTAAGTACTTCCACCCCAGACTGTAGACTAATACTAGCATTTCCTAATCGACTAGAGACCGTATTTTAATAAGGTGCCACTGCCACCCAGGAGTTTCCAGATGCGTGATCTGGGAGGGTTGCAACCTTCATGCAGGAAACTTTTAGCTCCATATAGAAAATTACACTTTCTAGGGGCTTTCCGATTGGTCAAGCAATAAGGTGACCTGACACGCAACGGCTAACAGAGATAGGAGAGGGGTCGCCCATTAACTGAGCGAAGATTACCTTAATTGAGCGAAAGCCCTCGAAGGGCCCCCAAAAACGTGCCTTAATTGAGCGAATTCCAGTTTAGGTATATGCGAGTTGTCGGGACAAGGAATGTTCTTGTTTATGTAGCATCATATCCCACCCGCATACCAGAGGCGGTCAACCACCTGGCTCCGGCACGCGCTACCCCATGGTATGTAGTGAGAGTTCTCAGCTAACCTAACCTAACCTAACCTTGGGGAATTTTATTTTGTATATTTGTGTAAGATTCTATTATGTTTAAAAGTGGAATATGCTATGTGAATGTTCATAGTCAAAGAGGGCCGCCGGTTCACTCAGTTAAGGCACGTCTCTGGGGGCTCCCTGGAGTGCTTCGCTCAGTTCAGGCACCCAGGCTACTTGACTCAGGTCACTTCGCTCAGTTAAGGGCCGACCAGGAGAGGAGCTTTCCCTAAAATGGTTTGCAACAATAATGTATCAGTTACAAGTTACTATAATCTGTATTACAAACAATGATAAATGAATCTATGTGTATTCAACATTATAGTTTAGTCACTTTTCTTACTACAAAAAAGAATAAGAGTAAACGACAAATCATTCTTATTCATAAAGTAAAAATAAATAAATATTTTATATACTGATATTTAACACAACACAAATATTGAATGAAGCTTATGCTAGTTAAATTATTTCCAACCCCAGTATCCATTAAATATTTAAATGGTGCACTTTATTTCGCTTTAGTGTAATTTCGCCCACTTAAAGTACAAAACCTGAACCATCTCCTCATTACAAGCCCGGAGAGGAAAAGGGAGAGACAGTTCAATAACAGTAGATAATGCAAAAATGTGTCTAAGAGACGTTAAAGTGGCTATGTTTGTACAACAGCAATGTTTTCCCTCAAGAAAGGAACATAACCTAACTTTTGTAAGATAAGGAGATATGTAGGTAGGAAATTTGATGGTGGGAGTACACAGGAAGTTTTGACGAAGGAGATCGCTGTTGGCGTTATCTTCAACGTACTGTTTTGTTCAGGAAAATTGTGTGGTCTTTATATTCTCCTAACCTTATATAGTAATAGATCTGAACTTATTTGCTTTCTCTGTTTTCTGATAGAGATTTAATTTTGTTAAATCTTTATGAGGTTTCCTTAAAAAAATAATCAATGTACATAATTGAACATATATTGACATATAAATGCTATTGTTCCTCAAATTAAGTCAACCAACTCTATTATTTGAATACTAATTTTTGTTTATGTCGTTTTATCTACATATTAATTTTATAGAATATTGTGTTTTTTTTAGTTTATTTTGTAGTCATTCATTGTAAATGCAGATTGCATATAGAAATTACAAGCCAAGACAAGCTTATCGATTAATAAAAATACCAATTAAAGTAAGTATTACGGAGAAAACTATGTTACATCACAGTAGTATAGAAATAGTCACTACTAGTATCTTACTACTACTAATTTACTAAATAATTTAACTAATATATTCTCTAAATGTTTATGAAATTAACCATTCAATTCAGACGTATAAAAAAATAATATCTAAGTTTGTTGTTAATGGATTATTTTGTCATTCGCAACAGGATTGTACATAACGACATAGTTATAGTCAAGACTTAAAATAATTAATACACGTACATTTAACATAAATATACGATCTACAGCTGGGTGGAAGTGTTTTAATATTTTCTTGATTAAAGTAAAGATAAATTATTACTAAATTGAATCTATCGTGGTTCATTTAAAATATGAAATGTGAGGTGGAAAATCTATTTTAATGTATAAATTCCTTTCTTGTCTTTTTGTCAAGATTAAATTGTTTCAAAATTTCAAACATCAATTTTTATTCGTGACAATGATTTTGTAACTGTTAATTGAATTAAAAACTGTAATATCACAGATCCTGTCAACCATTACTTATAATTATACAATGGACATATGTTATTTGATCAGGACTGATCATTTATTAATATTTTCCCGACTCAGATCATTTTTGTTTCCTCTTTTATATCAACAAGAGATATATACAGCAAGAGATGAAATTTTTTTATGTTTCAAATATTTTTGCAAACTCTACTGTTGAAAGAAAGAAAATACATTTACTGTAAAGAATTCAATAAATAAAACCACAAAAATTAAAACCTACAATGAACACAGATCCTTCTGAGTTTTTTTTTCATTACTAAACATATTTAATGCTTAAAATATTTGTAGTCTAAAAGCACTGAAAGTAGTAACAAGAGGTTTTTATGTGTTTTATTATATATAAAACCATTAAAAAACATTTATTATTGACCTGACTCAGTCATTACCCGTAAAAGCGAAACATCAATGTTTTTTTTAAATGAATCTTTATGGGCACTCTATGGTATATATCGTTATGGATACTCCATGGTATACATCGTTATGGACTCTCCGTGGTATACAACGTTATAGACACTCCGTGGTATACATCGTTATGGAAATTCCGTGGTATACATCATTATGGACACTCCGTGGTATACAACGTTATGGACACTCCATGGTATACAACGTTATGGACACTCCGTCGTATACATTGTTGTGGACACTCCATTGTATACATGGTAATGGGCACGCCATGGTATACATCGTTATGGACACTCCGTTGTGTACATCGTCATGGATATTTCGTCGTATACATCGTTATGGACACTCCATCGTAAACTACGTTATATACCCTTAGTCATATCCATCGTTATAGGCACTTCATCGTATACATCATTATGTGCACTCCGTCATATACATCTTTATACGCACTCCATGGTATACATCGTTATGGTCACTACGCCACAAACATCTTTACAGGCACTGCCATGTCCATATTTATAGGCACTTCATCGTAAACTACGTTATACACCCTTAGTCATATCTATATCGTTATAGGCACTCCATCGCATACATCGTTATGGGCGTTGTTGGTATTTTAAGGCGAATATGAATGGTTATATGAGTGTAGGATGAGTGTGGATGACTGTAGTCTGGTTACAATCTGAGTTCAACTGTTCCTCAGGAAATTTATTAATAGCCCAACAGCCAGGGCAACTAAGAGACCTACAGCTTTAAGTGGAATCCTAACCACGCAGTGCTGGTCTGATTTTTAGCTAATTGACAAGCCTGATACTCAGTTATCTCCCCCACACAACATCCGCACAATGATTACCACCCAACATGGACACCCCAGACTTCTCTAGTAGTGTCCACTGCATCGTAAACTACGTTATATATCCTCAGTCATATCCATCGTTATGCGCACTCCGTCATATACATCTTTATAGGCACTCCATGGTATACATCGTTATGGGCACTACGTCATATACATCTTTATAAACACTCCATGGTATACATCGTTATGGTCACTACATCACATACACCTTTACAGGCACTGTCTTACCCATCTTTATAGCTACTCCATCGTAAACTACGTTATATACCCTTAGTCATATACATCGTTATAGGCACTCCATCGTAAACAATGTTATAAACCCTAAGTCATATCAATCGTTATAGGCACTCTATCCAGTCGTTATAGGCACCGTTACCAGTCGTCTACATCGTTATAGACACTCCGTGGAATATATCTTAATAGACACTTTGTCTTATCTATCATTGTATGCATCTATTATAAACATTACAACTCAAAAATATATTATTTTACTTATCCAACAAATTAATTTCAATGATGATGTGTCTGGACTAAATCTTTGCTGAAAAACAAACTATATATAGAAATATTTATTAAAAGTTTTATACACAAAAAATTATATTAACAACTGCAATATATTTTGTAAAATTTCTAAAATACCTCCAATTTTAAAAGCTTGTTTATCTTTTAAGGTCTGAAAAATAACAGCTTTTTATCTATTTATAACATCTAACAGATGTTTTTCAGTATTTTTCTCATGTATCCTAGTTTTACGTATCCTGTACTAACAATGTGTGACGTTCTCTTGTTGTAAGATTGACAATTCCTGACAGCTTAATGGTGTGTCTCTCGCAAAAATGTATTCCATTACATCTTCGGCATTTACTCACATCATACATTGTAGACAATAGGAAGTAAATGTTATCATTTTAATATATGTTCATTAATCTAATTTTCTCTATAACAATATTGCAGTTTTGAAATAGTTTATAATTCAGGAAATAATCACACGACTAATAATGCTTGGTTGCAAAATATATAATCATGCTTAGTAACATACATAATAATATAGAGCTTGTGCTAAAAATAATCTACAGACCAATAGCATTAGCGTTTTAAATATTATCTAAACCAGACTAAAGTACTACATTATCTTACATAAGAGGTCATCATTATGTAAGATAATGTAGTAATATACTCTAAGTTATAAACACTGTTTTTAAACCAAACAAAATTGCAATAATGAACAAAATAGTTCCATTAAATTTATTTTATATACTGTTATTAATTTTTTGAACAAATAATAATTTTGTTGAAACAAAATATTTGTTAATAGTTGAATCAACGAATTTTTAAAATAAAAAGTAGCCTATGTGATTTTAAGGAAAACGACTTTAAACAGTATTTTATTATACCATATATTAAATCAAAATTAGGCTTTATTTTGAGCAGTTATGGTATTAATACGAGCTATCCCCTATCAATCATATTGAACTGTATTAATGACTTGTATGAATCACAAATAACTTGTTAAACCCTACGGTGGAAAGTCTGAACATGTGCCACCATTATTGTAAGTACGATGGTTATAGATTACTATTCTGACTCTGCGATCAGAATGAAAAAATTAAATTATTCTAAGTAACTTTATATAACATAAAAGAATAATACAGCTACGCAGGTCAAGAAATGACATGATACATTTCCTAAAAATGCTAAATCAAAGTAAAACTACAAAGTGGTAATAACAACATGAAAACCACTTAAAATGCAACTGAACCCAGAAAAAAGACAATCATTAATAATAATATCACACAAAAAGACAATCATTAAAAATAACATCACACAAAAGGCATGGCATACATGTGATTAAAGTATGTTTTAGTGTTTTTTCCTTATATGATGTTGGACAAGTCTTTGTTCACATAATTACACAAATGACTAAGGGATGGAAACATTTTTTAAATCAATTAAATCTGCAAAATTTACTAATAATATATTATAGTGTGTAATATATATTACTAAAAATCCTGGAGCTACAATGAACTGACTAACAAAATAACTGTAGTCTTCACTAACTTTTAAATGGGGGCACATAAAATACAATAACAGCGTTACCCAATAATACAAAACACGAACAAACGAAGAGGTTAACAACAAATATCTAAAGAAAAATTCTGTTAGCTCTTTATCAATTACTCATTTTTAAGACGCCGATAGTAGGGCGAATATGAGGGTTGAATGAGTGTGATGAGTGCAGATTAACGAGTGTAGTCATTGTTACTATCTGAGTTCGACTTAGCTCAGAAAGGACTATTTATTAATAGCCAAATATCCAGGGCAACTATGGGACCTGCAGCTTTACATGGAATCTGAACCACGTAGTTTTGGTCTAATTTTCAGCTAACTGACAAGTCTGACAGTCAGTTCTCTTCCCTACTCAACTTCCGAACCTTGACTACCATCCAACATGGACACTCCAGACTTCTCTAGTAGTGTCCACGTCGATGGCAATCACTGAGTGGACGCCGTGCCGGTATTAAGAGGGCCGATCATTGAACCTATCGTCTACATTCCCCCAAACACTATGCAATAAGTAATCAAATTCATTCTTTTTTGTTGTTTATCAATAGTAAAATTACGTGTGAATGTAACTATAATATTACTGACTTAACATTCGAAGGCATTTTAAAGAAGTAAACAAATACTCAATTTACTTCAAGGATCATAATACCTGCCACAACTAAGTAAATAAGGTTACTAACCTACTCAACTAATGTTGATATATTCCTACATGTACCTAGTCTTGTTGTGATGTACCACCAAGACATTGACTGTCGTAACTTGGTTATTACCTACTCAACTAATGTTGATATATTCCTACATGTACCTAGTCTTGTTGTGATGTACCACCAAGACATTGACTGTCGTAACTTGGTTATTACCGACTCAACTAATGTTGATATATTCCTACATGTACCTAGTCTTGTTGTGATGTACCACCAAGACATTGACTGTCGTAACTTGGTTATTACCTACTCAACTAATGTTGATATATTCCTACATGTACCTAGTCTTGTTGTGATGTACCACCCAGACATTGACTGTCGTAACTTGGTTATTACCTACTCAACTAATGTTGATATATTCCTACATGTACCTAGTCTTGTTGTGATGTACCACCAAGACATTGACTGTCGTAACTTGGTTATTACCGACTCAACTAATGTTGATATATTCCTACGTGTACCTAGTCTTGTTGTGATGTACCACCAAGACATTGACTGTCGTAACTTGGTTATTACCTACTCAACTAATGTTGATATATTCCTACATGTACCTAGTCTTGTTGTGATGTACCACCAAGACATTGACTGTCGTAACTTGGTTATTACCTACTCAACTAATGTTGATATATTCCTACATGTACCTAGTCCTGTTGTGATGTACCACCAAGACATTGACTGTCGTAACTTGGTTATTACCTACTCAACTAATGTTGATATATTCCTACATGTACCTAGTCTTGTTGTGATGTACAACTAAAACATTGACTGTCGTAACTTGGTTATTACCTACTCAACTAATGTTGATATAATCCTACATGTACCTAGTCTTGTAGTGATGTACCACCAAGACATTGACTGTCGTAACTTGGTTATTACCTACTCAACTAATGTTGATATATTCCTACATGTACCTAGTCTTGTTGTGATGTACCACCAAGACATTGACTGTCGTAACTTGGTTATTACCTACTCAACTAATGTTGATATATTCCTACATGTACCTAGTCTTGTTGTGATGTACCACCTAGACATTGACTGTCGTAACTTGGTTATTACCTACTCAACTAATGTTGATATATTCCTACATGTACCTAGTCTTGTTGTGATGTACCACCAAGACATTGACTGTCGTAACTTGGATATTACCTACTCAACTAATGTTGATATATTCCTACATGTACCTAGTCTTGTTGTGATGTACCACCAAGACATTGACTGACGTAACTTGGTTCTTACCTACTCAACTAATGTTGATATATTCCTGCATGTACCGAGTCTTGTTGTGATGTACCACCAAGACATTGACTGTCGTAACTTGGATATTACCTACTCAACTAATGTTGATATATTCCTGCATGTACCGAGTCTTGTTGTGATGTACCACCAAGACATTGACTATCGTAACTTGGTTATTACCTACTCAACTAATGTTGATATATTCCTACATGTACCTAGTCTTGTTGTGATGTACCACCAAGACATTGACTGTCGTACCTTGGATATTACCTACTCAACTAATGTTGATATATTCCTGCATGTACCGAGTCTTGTTGTGATGTACCACCAAGACATTGACTGTCGTAACTTGTATATTACCTACTCAACTAATGTTGATATATTCCTACATGTACCTAGTCTTGTTGTGATGTACCACCAAGACATTGACTGTCGTAACTTGGATATTACCTACTCAACTAATGTTGATATATTCCTACATGTACCTAGTCTTGTTGTGATGTACCACCAAGACATTGACTGACGTAACTTGGTTCTTACCTACTCAACTAATGTTGATATATTCCTACATGTACCTAGTCTTGTTGTGATGTACCACCAAGACATTGACTGTCGTAACTTGGTTATTACCTACTCAACTAATGTTGATATATTCCTACATGTACCTAGTCTTGTTGTGATGTACCACCAAGACATTGACTGTCGTAACTTGGTTATTACCTACTCAACTAATGTTGATATATTTCTACATGTACCTAGTCTTGTTGTGATGTACCACTAAAACATTGACTGTCGTAACTTGGTTATTACCTACTCAACTAATGTTGATATAATCCTACATGTACCTAGTCGTGTTGTGATGTACCACCTAGGCATTGACTGTCGTAACTTGTATATTACCTACTCAACTAATGTTGATATATTCCTACATGTACCGAGTCTTGTTGTGATGTACCACCAAGACATCGACTGTCGTAACTTGGTTATTACCTACTCAACTAATGTTGATATAATCCTACATGTACCGAGTCTTGTTGTGATGTACCACCAATACACTGACTGTCGTAACTTGGTTATTACCTACTCAACTTATGTTGATATATTCCTACATGTACCTAGTCTTGTTGTGATGTACCACCAAGACATTGACTGTCGTAGCTTGGTTATTACCTACTCAACTAATGTTGATATATTCCTACATGTACCGAGTCTTGTGGTGATGTACCACCAAGACATTGACTGTCGTAACTTGGTTATTACCTACTCAACTAATGTTGATATATTCCTACATGTACCGAGTCTTGTTGTGATGTACCACCAAGACATTGACTGTCGTAACTTGGTTATTACCTACTCAACTAATGTTGATATATTCCTACATGTACCGAGTCTTGTTGTGATGTACCACCAAGACATTGACTGTCGTAACTTGGTTATTACCTACTCAACTAATGTTGATATATTCCTACATGTACCGAGTCTTGTTGTGATGTACCACCAAGACATTGACTGTCGTAACTTGGTTATTACCTACTCAACTAATGTTGATATATTCCTACATGTACCGAGTCTTGTTGTGATGTACCACCAAGACATTGACTGTCGTAACTTGGTTATTACCTACTCAACTAATGTTGATATATTCCTACATGTACCGAGTCTTGTTGTGATGTACCACCAAGACATTGACTGTCGTAACTTGGTTATTACCTACTCAACTAATGTTGATATATTCCTACATGTACCGAGTCTTGTTGTGATGTACCATAAAGACACTGACTGTCGTAACTTGGTTATTACCTACTCAACTAATGTTGATATATTCCTACATGTACCGAGTCTTGTTGTGATGTACCAACAAGACATTGACTGTCGTAACTTGGTTATTACCTACTCAACTAATGTTGATATATTCCTACATGTACCGAGTCTTGTTGTGATGTACCACCAAGACATTGACTGTCGTAACTTGGTTATTACCTACTCAACTAATGTTGATATATTCCTACATGTACCGAGTCTTGTTGTGATGTACCACCAAGACATTGACTGTCGTAACTTGGTTATTACCTACTCAACTAATGTTGATATATTCCTACATGTACCGAGTCTTGTTGTGATGTACCACCAAGACATTGACTGTCGTAACTTGGTTATTACCTACTCAACTAATGTTGATATATTCCTACATGTACCGAGTCTTGTTGTGATGTACCACCAAGACATTGACTGTCGTAACTTGGTTATTACCTACTCAACTAATGTTGATATATTCCTACATGTACCGAGTCTTGTTGTGGTGTACCACCAAGACATTGACTGTCGTAACTTGGTTATTACCTACTCAACTAATGTTGATATATTCCTACATGTACCGAGTCTTGTTGTGCTGTACCAACAAGACATTGACTGTCGTAACTTGGTTATTACCTACTCAACTAATGTTGATATATTCCTACATGAACCGAGTCTTGTTGTGATGTACCAACAAGACATTGACTGTCGTAACTTGGTTATTACCTACTCAACTAATGTTGATATATTCCTACATGTACTGAGTCTTGTTGTGAAGTACCAACAAGACATTGACTGTCGTAACTTGGTTATTACCTACTCAACTAATGTTGATATATTCCTACATGTACTGAGTCTTGTTATGATGTACCACCAATACATTGACTGTCGTAACTTGGTTATTACCTACTCAACTCATGTTGATATATTTCTACATGTACTGAGTCTTGTTATGATGTACCAACAATACATTGACTGTCGTAACTTGGTTATTACCTACTCAACCAATGTTGATCTATTCCTACATGTACCGAGTCTTGTTGTGATGTACCACCAAGACATTGACTGTCGTAACTTGGTTGTTACCTACTCAACTAATGTTGATATATTCCTACATGTACCGAATGTTGTTGTGATGTACCACCAAGACATTGACTGTCGTATCTTGGTTGTTACCTACTCAACTAATGTTGATATATTCCTACATGTACCGAGTCTTGTTGTGATGTACCACCAAGACATTGACTGTCGTAACTTGGTTGTTACCTACTCAACTAATGTTGATATATTCCTACATGTACCGAATGTTGTTGTGATGTACCACCAAGACATTGACTTTCGTAACTTGGTTGTTACCTACTCAACTAATGTTGATATATTCCTACATGTACCGAGTCTTGTTGTGATGTACCACCAAGACATTGACTGTCGTAACTTGGTTGTTACCTACTCAACTAATGTTGATATATTCCTACATGTACCTAGTCTTGTTGTGATGTACCACCAAGACATTGACTGTCGTAACTTGGTTGTTATCTACTCAACTAATGTTGATATATTCCTACATGTACCGAGTCTTGTTGTGATGTACCACCAAGACATTGACTGTCGTAACTTGGTTATTACCTACTCAACCAATGTTGATCTATTCCTACATGTACCGAGTCTTGTTGTGATGTACCACCAAGACATTGACTGTCGTAACTTGGTTGTTACCTACTCAACTAATGTTGATATATTCCTACATGTACGAATGTTTGTTGTGATGTACCACCAAGACATTGACTGTCGTAACTTGGTTGTTACCTACTCAACTAATGTTGATATATTCCTACATGTACCGAGTCTTGTTGTGATGTACCACCAAGACATTGACTGTCGTAACTTGGTTGTTACCTACTCAACTAATGTTGATATATTCCTACATGTACCGAATGTTTGTTGTGATGTACCCACCAAGACATTGACTGTCGTAACTTGGTTGTTATCTACTCAACTAATGTTGATATATTCCTACATGTACCGAGTCTTGTTGTGATGTACCACCAAGACATTGACTGTCGTACTTGGTTGTTTACCTACTCAACTAATGTTGATATATTCCCTACATGTACCTAGACCTTGTTGTGATGTACCACCAAGACATTGACTGTCGTAACTTGGTTATTACCTACTCAACTAATGTTGATATATTCCTACATGTACCTAGTCTAGTTGTGATGTACCACCAAGACATTGACTGTCGTAACTTGGTTATTACCTACTCAACTAATGTTGATATATTCCTACATGTACCTAGTCTTGTTGTGATGTACCACCAAGACATTGACTGTCGTAACTTGGTTATTACCTACTCAACTAATGTTGATATATTCCTACATGTACCGAGTCTTGTTGTGATGTACCACCAAGACATTGACTGTCGTAACTTGGTTATTACCTACTCAACTAATGTTGATATATTCCTACATGTACCGAGTCTTGTTGTGATGTACCACCAAGACATTGACTGTCGTAACTTAGTTATTACCTACTCAACTAATGTTGATATATTCCTACATGTACCGAGTGCTGTTGTGATGTACCACGAAGTCAATGACTGTCGTAACTTGGTTTACCATACTCAACATAATGTTGATTATCCTACTGTACCGAGTCTTGTTGTGATGTACCACCAAGACATTGACTGTCGTAACTTGGTTATTACCTACTCAACTAATGTTGATATATTCCAACATGTACCGAGTCTTGTTGTGATGTACCACCAAGACATTGACTGTCGTAACATGGTTGTTACCTACTCAACTAATGTTGATATGTTCCTACATGTACCGAGTCTTGTTGTGATGTACCACGAAGTCATTGACTGTCGTAACTTGGTTATTACCTACTCAACTAATGTTGATATATTCCTACATGTACCGAGTCTTGTTGTGATGTACCACCAAGACATTGACTGTCGTAACTTTGTTATTACTTACTCAACTAATGTTGATATATTCCTACATGTACCGAGTCTTGTTGTGATGTACCACCAAGACATTGACTGTCGTAACTTAGTTATTACCTACTCAACTAATGTTGATATATTCCTACATGTACCGAGTCTTGTTGTGATGTACCACCAAGACATTGACTGTCGTAACTTTGTTATTATCAAACTGTAGACTGTCATATAAGTAACAGAGCACTTCCGCAACCCCTTTAGTTCTTCAACTCTATTGTGTAAATATGTATCATATAATAATAGGAGGACAATTTAAATCTATCTGGATAGTAAAATGTCACTGCTATGACTAACTATGTGTGTTTATTAACATCATGTTAATTTATTCCTACACAGAACTATTATTGTAAGACACAAACTTGTGATGTATGACAGACACTGCCAAGACATTGGCTGCCGTAACTTGGTTATTAACAAACTTTAAACTGTCACTTTGATGCATTTAACCCATCACTAATACCATATAGTATTTCAACACAGATTTGTATATATGTAGGCTCGGTCCATAATTTAGTTTTTCAAAACATTAGTTTTCCTCTCCTATTAAGGTCGTATACTTAGGTATAATTTGTATAAATTGTAATTTTGCCCGTATTTGCCAAATATTTATTTGGTTGCCGTACTCTGGTTACTAGGACAAAAATCAATAAATACCTTTATATTAAATTGGAAACTTTTAATAAATTATTACTTAAAGGAAGAGTAACAACCACGAGTTAAATTTGTTTAAGTTTTTATTTTCAATCAAAAATTTACTGTAATAATTCGAATGAATGAGCAAAATGATCAAGTTTTATGAATAGAATATTGCTATCCTAATCTATTTTAAGATGGACGTACGCAAATGTTGTCACCATTTAATCCACGGAGGCAGTGATTTAGGTACATAACTTGAAGGGAAAGGGTCTTGACTAGTATTCAAGAATTTAACACTGCATTGAATTAAGTTCAATTCAAACGTAAACATTGAAGTACAGTTAAAGAATATTCTGCAAAAGCACATATTTACAAAGTTGATTCAACCTACTTTAAATTTGATTTGTTTGAAAATTCTTTGTGCTGATGACATATATATAAATATAGTAATTCAGTTTGACTGTATATTAATACTCTGTGTATTAATGCATTTAATATAAAATACTTTGTGATATTTCACTGCACAAGGAAATATCGAAAATTTTAATGTTAAAGGTCATCTAATTTTACCAGGCGAAGTTAGGGCTAAGGAGCTATCTCTAAGACATAACCTAGGGACCAACGCTTAGAGGCTGTTTGATCAAAATTTTTTTTTATTTATTTTTTTTCGACTGCAATTACTTATATCAGCTATTAAACTCCTCTGAAGTAGTTCTTTCACTACAAATATGTTTATAATTATAAATCCATCACCTCAAAGATGCTAATTTGGGCTTTCTAGGTACATACAGAATTCGCATACAGGAAAACAACTATTTCCCGATTTTTCCCAAATTTTATAAACAGGCCCTCACAGGATTGGCCTTAACTCATTAGTTATCTTAAATTACGTAATTTTACTACAAATTTGCAAATTTGATTTTTGAATGATCAATGTTATATGTTGTTTTAATTTTATTACGACAAGAAATACAGTGTCGTGTTTGGCATTTTATGCTTTTAATATCACACAATTTACAAAAGTGACTAACTTTATACACTCAACTTGTGGTTGTAATTTTACCGCATGTTATATTAAAATCCAATCGCTACGCACACATACAGTGAGACACAGCAACCGCACCCACAGGATCGCGCTTCAAACGACTTCCTGCAATTATACTCCACCCATCCCAGGGTAGGGAGAAGGGAAGGGGGAAGGGGGATGGGTCGAGTGTTTGTATGTGAGTACCCTCGCGGTCAGACGTACAGCTAACGCGCGTAAGCGGAATTCAGTTGTCCCTAATGCCGGCCGAACCACCTTAAGAGTGACTTTCGAACCACCACCAGTGACCGGGCAGACGGTATTGCAGTGCATGCAAGGACGGTATCGCTCAGCCCGTTCTACTATGTACTATCAACTTAACTGACACTATTTTTTTTAAGATCTGCATTTATTTTATAACTTTTATATAATGGTTATAAAAGTTATAATTTCAGTCAGAACAAACGAAATTTTCAACTTCAAAAACAAGCCATACGAACATTTATTAAACTAAACAATGTATCATGCCGTCCACTTTTTAAGCAACAAAAGATTTTAACTTTACCGTCCATATATATCTTTAGAAACGTTGTTGTTTGTTTTTAAAAATTCACATCTCTATTCCATAGTTTCTCAACCTCCACATGCATACAATCTTCGTAACCGACCTACAATCATAGAACCTCCTTCTCCGAAAGACACCTTTTACACAATGGCATAAAAGTGTACAATCTCCTCCCAAATTCAAACTGGAACAAAAGCTCTTAAATTAAAAGAGTAATAAAAGATGAGCTAGTATTAGTAGATTTAGTTCCTTATAGTGTTAATTATTTCTTCAATTGTGTTGGTAAACTGCTGCAAATATTTATAGTTTTATTACAAATTAGCAAGACATGTGTATTTTATATATTATTTATATTATTTTATGTATTATTTTGAGATTACCTATTGTAGATTATGTGTTGACAAGTGTTTATGTACAATTGTGTATTTATGACCACAATATATAAATAAATATAATAAAAATAAAAGAAGATTAATTAACTGCTTTTCTTCTCAGAATATTATTTATTAAGTTTAGTCTTCGATCAGCAGATGAAGACAATTAATAAATTGTCATGGTTAAATGATGAAAGATATGTGCAAATAAAAACTAAATGATAGTAAAAATCGATAAAAAGAACTCTAGTATATATATAAGAAGAAGAAATAAATATAGTTTTAATTAGTGTGGCTGAGAAACTAAGATTAAATAAGACGAGATTTTATAAATATCTTCAGTAAAAAAAACACACCCAACAAACAGGAAATATTACTTCAATTTATTTATCCACTGAATGCACTTTATAATCATTAATGCAACATAAATATCTCATTGACAAGATAATGACGAATCAAGTAGAGTGTAAAATTAATTACCTATTTCACAGTTAAACCACACAGTAACTGAATCTTTCTAACTTTGATTAAAATTTAATCATATCTTCATTTGGAAAATTTGGTTAAGCCAGCTGGTTGGATGAAAGAAATTGTGTTTTCTTCACTTTCCTAGCTGGATGTATTCATATTTCATAGGTGTAGGATCGCTATTAATGTTAGGGTGATTTCAATAGCCAATAGTAACCAAATATTCATCTTATATTCAAACTGATTGCCACCCTTTCTGAATTTGAGAGACGAATCTCAATTAACTGGAGGGACTGGTGTGTTTTAATAACCACCCTCGGAGTGCCCAAATAGTATTTTGGTCTTATACCATGGCCTGGTGGAACCAGGGTTGTGGCAAATTGCGCCATTTGGGATTACCAAATTTAATAAAGTACTTTTTTTCACTTATGACAGGTTATAAATTCTTTAAGTGAATACTTATGCTAGATTTGAGCAAACTTAGCTAATTTTGGGGTAACTTAGGCATATATACTGCAAGCATACAGTTGTTATTGAAAATCTTGGACCCTTTTTTAGTTTGTATACCACTGCAAATTCAATCTTTACACTTTGACTTATTCATTGGTCTTAATCTATTCTCAAGTAATACTATAGTATATCGTATGTTATTTATTGTCATTGCATAATATTATTATTTCCTAACTTGATATATATTTGGATTAGGTCCAAAAGTCATGCAGATACATTATATAAAATAAGTGATCTCCTGTCAATTAAGCTAATCCAATCTATTTTGGCCATTAAGACCTGCGATCACTTCTGTTTGCGCTGGTCATTCATCCGTAAAAGAACGCAGTACCACTCTGTAATTGTGATCCATTGTTTTGTTAGACTACCCGCAATCACATGACTGATTGTTTAGGGGGCTTGATGTTGGGGGGGGGATGGGTCTCAATTGGTAGCAGAGCGTGGTTGTGAAGTTCAACGCCATGATGTGAAGTTCAAGTTTGTTTTCAATTACCTGGACGATCTTCTTGTCTACAGTGAGACTTTCGGGGAACACATGCAACATCTGGAGGAAGTTCTTAGTCGCCTCAAATCAGCTGGCCTTACCGTCAATCCAGAGAAAGTCACTTTTGCTCGTCCTGAGATTTCTTTTCTGGGTCATCTTATCTCTTCTCGAGGCGTCTGCATAGATCCTGCGAGGACCCAGGGCATTCGGGATTTTCCTCCTCCCAGAGATGCCAAGGGGATTGCCCGTTTTGTGGGGATGGTGAATTTTTACCGTCGCTTCATCCCTAACGTGGCCGAGCTTGCTGCCCCGTTGAACGAGCTGCGAAAGAAAGGTGTACCTTTTGTGTGGGGCCAAGCTCAGCAGACTGCCTTTGACGCTCTCAAGGAGGCTATCATGCAACCTCCTGTCCTGCGTATGCCTGATTTCAGCAGAGAATTTGTTCTTCAGACTGATGCCTCCTCCTCCACCATTGCTGCTGTTCTTTCTCAGGAGTTTGATGGGGTCAGGCAGCCCATCGCTTTTGCTTCGAGGACGTTGTCTCACCAGGAAAGGAAAGCTTCTTCCATCTATGAGTTAGAGTGTCTGGCTGTTGTCTTTGGTACGGATAATGTTGATATAATCCTACATGTACCTAGTCTTGTTGTGATGTACCACCAAGACATTATCTGTCGTAACTTGGTTATTACCTACTCAACTAATGTTGATATAATCCTACATGTACCTAGTCTTGTTGTGATGTACCACCAAGACATTAACTGTCGTAACTTGGTTATTACCTACTCAACTAATGTTGATATAATCCTACATGTACCTAGTCTTGTTGTGATGTACAACCAAGACATTATCTGTCGTAACTTGGTTATTACCTACTCAACTAATGTTGATATAATCCTACATGTACCGAGTCTTGTTGTGATGTACCACCAAGACATTGACTGTCATAACTTGGTTATTACCTACTCAACTAATGTTGATATAATCCTACATGTACCGAGTCTTGTTGTGATGTACCACCAAGACATTGACTGTCATAACTTGGTTATTACCTACTCAACTAATGTTGATATATTCCTACATGTACCGAGTCTTGTTGTGATGTACCACCAAGACATTGACTGTCATAACTTGGTTATTACCTACTCAACTTATGTTGATATATTCCTACATGTACCTAGTCTTGTTGTGATGTACCACCAAGACATTGACTGTCGTAACTTTGTTATTACCTACTCAACTAATGTTGATATATTCCTACATGTACCGAGTCTTGTTGTGATGTACCACCAAGACATTGACTATCGTAACTTGGTTATTACCTACTCAACTAATGTTGATATAATCCTACATGTACCGAGTCTTGTTGTGATGTACCACCAAGACACTGACTGTCGTAACTTGGTTATTACCTACTCAACTAATGTTGATATATTCCTACATGTACCGAGTCTTGTGGTGATGTACCACCAAGACATTGACTGTCGTAACTTGGTTATTACCTACTCAACTAATGTTGATATATTCCTACATGTACCGAGTCTTGTGGTGATGTACCACCAAGACACTGACTGTCGTAACTTGGTTATTACCTACTCAACTAATGTTGATATATTCCTACATGTACCGAGTCTTGTGGTGATGTACCACCAAGACATTGACTGTCGTAACTTGGTTATTACCTACTCAACTAATGTTGATATATTCCTAAATGTACCGAGTCTTGTTGTGATGTACCACCAAGACATTGACTGTCGTAACTTGTATATTACCTACTCAACTAATGTTGATATATTCCTACATGTACCGAGTCTTGTTGTGGTGTACCACCAAGACATTGACTGTCGTAACTTGGTTATTACCTACTCAACTAATGTTGATATATTCCTACATGTACCGAGTCTTGTTGTGATGTACCACCAAGACATTGACTGTCGTAACTTGTATATTACCCACTCAACTAATGTTGATATATTCCTACATGTACCGAGACTTGTTGTGATGTACTACCAAGACATTGACTGTCGTAACTTGGTTATTACTTACTCAATTAATGTTGATATATTCCTACATGTACCGAGTCTTGTTGTGATGTACCACCAAGACATTGACTGTCGTAACTTGGTTATTACTTACTCAACTAATGTTGATATATTCCTACATGTACCGAGTCTTGTTGTGATGTACCACCAAAACATTGACTGTCGTAACTTGGTTATTACCTACTCAACTAATGTTGATATATTCCTACATGTACCGAGTCTTGTTGTGATGTACTACCAAGACATTGACTGTCGTAACTTGGTTATTACTTACTCAACTAATGTTGATATATTCCTACATGTACCGAGTCTTGTTGTGGTGTACCACCAAGACATTGACTGTCGTAACTTGGTTATTACCTACTCAACTAATATTGATATATTCCTACATGTACCGAGTCTTGTTGTGATGTACCAACAAGACATTGACTGTCGTAACTTGGTTATTACCTACTCAACTAATGTTGATATATTCCTACATGTACCGAGTCTTGTTGTGATGTACTAACAAGACATTGACTGTCGTAACTTGGTTATTACCTACTCAACTAATGTTGATATATTCCTACATGTACCGAGTCTTGTTGTGATGTACCACCAAGACATTGACTGTCGTAACTTGGTTATTACTTACTCAATTAATGTTGATATATTCCTACATGTACCGAGTCTTGTTGTGATGTACCACCAAGACATTGACTGTCGTAACTTGGTTATTACTTACTCAATTAATGTTGATATATTCCTACATGTACCGAGTCTTGTTGTGATGTACCACCAAGACATTGACTGTCGTAACTTGGTTATTACCTACTCAACTAATGTTGATATATTCCTACATGTACCGAGTCTTGTTGTGATGTACCACCAAGACATTGACTGTCGTAACTTGGTTATTACTTACTCAATTAATGTTGATATATTCCTACATGTACCGAGTCTTGTTGTGATGTACCACCAAAACATTGACTGTCGTAACTTGGTTATTACCTACTCAACTAACGTTGATATATTCCTACATGTACCGAGTCTTGTTGTGATGTACTAACAAGACATTGACAGTCGTAACTTGGTTATTACCTACTCAACTAATGTTGATATATTCCTACATGTACCGAGTCTTGTTGTGATGTACCACCAAGACATTGACTGTCGTAACTTGGTTATTACCTACTCAACTAATGTTGATATATTCCTACATGTACCGAGTCTTGTTGTGATGTACCACCAAGACATTGACTGTCGTAACTTGGTTATTACCTACTCAACTAACGTTGATATATTCCTACATGTACCGAGTCTTGTTGTGATGTACCACCAAGACATTGACAGTCGTAACTTGGTTATTACCTACTCAACTAATGTTGATATATTCCTACATGTACCGAGTCTTGTTGTGATGTACCACCAAGACATTGACTGTCGTAACTTGGTTATTACCTACTCAACTAATGTTGATATATTCCTACATGTACCGAGTCTTGTTGTGATGTACCACCAAGACATTGACTGTCGTAACTTGGTTATTACCTACTCAACTAATGTTGATATAATCCTACATGTACCGAGTCTTGTTGTGATGTACCACCAATACACTGACTGTCGTAACTTGGTTATTACCTACTCAACTTATGTTGATATATTCCTACATGTACCTATTCTTGTTGTAATGTACTACCAAGACATTGACTGTCGTAACTTGGTTATTACCTACTCAACTAATGTTGATATATTCCTACATGTACCGAGTCTTGTTGTGATGTACCACCTAGACATTGACTGTCGTAACTTGGTTATTACCTACTCAACTAATGTTGATATATTCCTGCATGTACCGAGTCTTGTGGTGATGTACCACCAAGACATTGACTGTCGTAACTTGGTTATTACCTACTCAACTAATGTTGATATATTCCTGCATGTACCGAGTCTTGTGGTGATGTACCACCAAGACATTGACTGTCGTAACTTGGTTATTACCTACTCAACTAATGTTGATATATTCCTACATGTACCGAGTCTTGTTGTGATGTACCACCAAGACATTGACTGTCGTAACTTGGTTATTACCTACTCAACTAATGTTGATATATTCCTACATGTACCGAGTTTTGTTGTGATGTACCACCAAGACATTGACTGTCGTAACTTGGTTATTACTTACTCAACTAATGTTGATATATTCCTACATGTACCGAGTTTTGTTGTGATGTACCACCAAGACATTGACAGTCGTAACTTGGTTATTACCTACTCAACTAATGTTGATATATTCCTACATGTACCGAGTCTTATTGTGATGTACCACCAAGACATTGACTGTCGTAACTTGGTTATTATCAAACTGTAGACTGTCATATAAGTAACAGAGCACTTCCGCAACCCCTTTAGTTCTTCTACTCTATTGTGTAAATGTGTATCATTTAATAATAGGAGGACAATTTAAATCTATCTGGATAGTAAAATGTTACTGCTATGACTAACTAAGTGTGCTTATTAACATCACGTTAATTTATTCCTACACGGAACTAGTCTTGTAAAGTACAAACTTGTGATGTATGACAGACACTACCAAGACATTGGCTGCCGTAACTTGGTTATTATCAAACTTTAGACTGTCACTTTGATGTATTTAACTCATCACTAATACTCTATAGTATTTCAACACAGATTTGTGAATATTTAAGCCTGGTCGATAATTTTTCAAAATAAAAGTTTTCCTCTCCTATTAAGGTCGTATACTTAGGTATGATTTGTATAAAATGTAATTTTGCCCGTATTTGCCAAATATTTATTTGGTTAATTGGTTGCCGTAAAAATCAATAAATACCTTTATATTAATTTGGAAACTTTAATTAAATTATTACTTAAAGGAAGAGTAATAACCTCAAGTTAAATATATTTAAATTTTTATTTTCAATCAAAAATTTACTGTGGTGATTTGAATGAATGAGCAAAATGATCAAGTATTATGAAGAGAATATTGCTATCCTAATCTATTTTAAGATGGATGTACGAAAAATGGTGTCACCGTTTATTCCACGGAAGCAGTGGTTTAGGTACATAACTTGAAGGGAAGGGTCTTGACTAGTATTCAAGACTTTAACACTGCATTGAATTAAGTTTAATTCAAAAGTAAACATTGAAGTACAGTTAAAGAATATTCTGCAATAGCACATATTTACAAAGTTGATTCAACCTACTTTAAATTTGATTTGTTTGAAAATTCTTTGTGCTGATGACATATATATAAATATAGTAATTCAGTTTGACTGTATATTAATACTCTGTGTATTAATGCATTTAATATAAAATACTTTGTGATATTTCACTGCACAAGGAAATATCAAAAATTTTAATGTTAAAGGTCATCTAATTTTACCAGGCGAAGTTAGGGCTAAGGAGCTATCTCTAAGACATAACCTAGGGACCAACGCCTTAAGGCTGTTTGATCAAAATTTTTTTTTTATTTATTTTTTTTCGACTGCAATTACTTTATATCAGCTATTAAACTCCTCTGAAGTAGTTCTTTCACTACAAATATGTTTATAATTATAAATCCATCACCTCAAAGATGCTAATTTGGGCTTTCTAGGTACATACAGAATTCGCATACAGAAAACAACTATTTTCCCGATTTTTCCCAAATTTTATAAACAGGCCCTCACAGGATTGGCCTTACTCATTAGTTATCTTAAATTACGTAATTTTACTACAAATTTGCAAATTTGATTTTGAATGATCAATGTTATATGTTTGTTTTAATTTTATTACGACAAGAAATACAGTGTCGTGTTTGGCATTTTATGCTTTTAATATCACACAATTTACAAAAGTGACTAACTTTATACACTCAACTTGTGGTTGTAATTTTACCCGCATGTTATATTAAAATCCAATCGCTACGCACACATACAGTGAGACACAGCAACCGCACCCACAGGATCGCGCTTCAACGACTTCCTGCAATTATACTCCACCCATCCCAGGGTAGGGAGAAGGGAAGGGGAAGGGGGATGGGTCGAGTGTTTGTATGTGAGTACCTCGCGGTCAGACGTACAGCTAACGCGCGTAGCGGAATTCAGTTGTCCCTAATGCCGGCCGAACCACCTTAAGAGTGACTTTCGAACCACCACCAGTGACCGGGCAGACGGTATTGCAGTGCATGCAAGGACGGTATCGCTCAGCCCGTTCTACTAATGTACTATCAACTTAACTGACACTATTTTTTTAAGATCTGCATTTATTTTATAACTTTTATATAATGGTTATAAAAGTTATAATTCAGTCAGAACAAACGAAATTTTCAACTTCAAAAACAAGCCATTCGAACATTTTTAAACTAAACAATGTATCATGCCGTCCACTTTTTAAGCAACAAAAGATTTTAACTTTACCGTCCATATATATTTTAGAAACGTTGTTGTTTGTTTTTAAAAATTCACATCTCTATTCCATGGTTTCTCAACCTCTACATACATACAATCTTCGTAACCGACCTACAATCATAGAACCTCCTTCTCCGAAAGACACCTTTTACACAATGGCATAAAAGTGTACAATCACCTCCCAAATTCAAACTGGAACAAAAGCTCTTAAATTTAAAAGAGTAATAAAAGATGAGCTAGTATTAGTAGATTTAGTTCCTTATAGTGTTAATTATTTCTTCAATTGTGTTTGGTAAACTGCTGCAAATATTTTAGTTTATTACAAATTAGCAAGACATGTGTATTTTATATATTATTTATATTATTTTATGTATTATTTTGAATTACCTTATTGTAATTATGTGTTGACAAGTGTTTATGTACAATTGTGTATTTATGACACAATATATAAATAAATAAATAAAATAAAAGAAGATTAATTTACTGCTTTTCTTTCAGAATATTATTTATTAAGTTTATCTTCGATCAGCAATGAAGACAATTAATAAATTGTCATGGTTAATGATGAAAGATATGTCAAATAAAAACTAAATGGATAGTAAAATCGATAAAAAGAACTCTAGTATATATAAGAAGAAGAAATAAATATAGTTTTAATTAGTGTGGCTGAGAAACTAAGATTAAATAAAGAAGAGATTTTATAAATATCTTCAGTAAAAAAACACACCCAACAAACAGGAAATATATACTTCAATTTATTTATCCACTGAATGCACTTTATAATCATTAATGCAACATAAATATCTCATTGACAAGATAATGACGAATCAAGTAGAGTGTAAAATTAATTACCTATTTCACAGTTAAACCAACACAGTAACTGAATCTTTCTAACTGTGATTAAAATTTAATCATATCTTCATTTGGAAAATTTGGTTTAAGGGCTCTCGCCAGCTGGTTGGATGAAGAAATTGTGTTTTCTTCACTTTCCTAGCTGGATGTATTCATATGCAGGAGGGAGGACGCTAATTAATGTTTAATGGGTGATTTCATTATGCCTAATAGCTAATTTCCAAAATTCCATCTATATTCAAACTGATGCCACCCTTTCTGGAATTTGAGGAGGCGAATCTCAATTAACTGGAGGGGACTGGTGTGTTTTAATAGCCACCCTCGTGGCCCAAATAGTATTTTTGTGGTCTTATTACATGCTGTGCCACCACTTTCATTAGCCATTTAATTAGTAATAGAAGTACTTTTATTTCATTAAAACAGGTTATAAATTCTTTAAGTGAAGTACTTATGCTAGATTTGAGCAGATAACTTGAGCTAATTTTGGGGTAAAATTTATATATACTTATATATACAGTGTGTTTGAAAAGTCTGGAAACACCTTTTTTATTTTGTATACCACTGCAAATTCAATCTTTACACTTTGCACATTATTTCATTGGTCTTAATTAATTTCTCAAGTAATAACTATATATATCGTATGGTTTTTTTGTCAGTTGCCATATAATTATTTTTCTTAACTGTGATATATATTTGGATTAAGGTCCAAAAGTCATGCAATACATAATATAAAATAAAAGTGATCTCCTGTCAAAAAGCTAAATCCAATCTATCGAGCCATTTAAGACCTGCATCACTTATTCTGTTTGCGCTGGTCAATTCATCCGTAAAAGAACGCAGTTACACTCTGTAATTATGTGATCCATTGTTTGGTTAGACTACCCGCAATCACATGACTGATTGTTTGGGGGGGCTTGATTGTTTGAGGGGGGGGTGATGTTGTTCACGTCCACAGCAAGTCTTTAAAGCTGTACGTATCCCCTGGGTAGTTCTAAAGAGCTACAAATCTCGTAGCTGGACTGTCACAAATTTGTGATTGCCCAGCCATGGCAGCTACCACACAAAATGTAATAACTGAAGAGATTACATTAATATACAACTTCTCTCAGCACTCTCACCTTGGACCCCCCCTTCTCTCAGTCTTTGTCAATAACATCAGGGAAAGTCATCACAGTCCCCTTTCTTATGTTTGAGGATGACATTGAGATTTTTATCGAGGTTGCATCTTGCCGGGATAGCCCATATCTACAAATATCCCTGGATAACATCCTTAGTTGGTGCTCTTCTAATGATATGTCAGTGAACCCGACCAAAACTAAGCAAATAACCTACAGTAGAAAAACAACTATCTCGTGGCCGATTACTTCATCGAATGGGCTTCGGTTGAGAGGTGTGTAATGGAATAGAGGACCTGGGTGTCATAATTGATTTGACGTTTGAATTTGGCTCCCATATGAGCAATATCTGTTCTAGAGCCTCCAGATCCTTGGGATTGATCATATGGACTGTCAAGCATGGGCTGAGTACCGAAGCAGCTGTACGAATGTTTAAAACACTTGTTCGTCCACTGCTCGAGTTCTCTTCTACTCATCAACACAACTTCAATACAACAATCAACTCCAATCAGTGCAGTGACACTTCGTAAGATTCCTGGGCTGCCGTGCTTGATGCCGCTACCTTGATGTCCCAGTTAACAAACTGTCAGCGACACTTCAGAGTATGGAGTCCAGACGTTGTGTCTCGGATCTCTCCTTACTACAACGGCTTATAAACAAAGAATTGAATGCTCCTCTGGTCTACTTGAAAGAACTCGATTCCATGTACCAACAAGAACAAGACGGGATCGCTTGTTTGAGCCTAGTCACGCTGCCAGAAACTATCTGCGGCACAGCTCCATTACTAAGCTCATGTGGCTCAGAAACCAGAACTGTCCTTCAGTTGACTTCTTCTCTTCCAGTCTATAAGTTATTAAGCGTGCAGCTGCAGAAAGCTACTATCACAGTTAAATCTAGAGAGGTCTCAATGTTACAGTTTCTCTTTTTTTATTTTTTTTTTTTTTTATTTTTATTATATAATTCCCTGTTCATATTGTTACTGTCTTTGTTGATATATTCTAGTTTATTTTTGTTATTATTGTTATATAATTGGTAGTTCAGCTTATTACCATGCTAAATTGTTGCATTGTCATAGTTTATTAATTATTTCCTCGTCGGTTTGTGATTTTTTACTATTTTGTCGGCCGGACCATTTTTACAGTATTATTGCTGCAAATTAGGTTATCAACTGCTTCTGTGAACTTACTTGTACTGTTAATTACTACTCTCTGTTATGTTGCTAGTTATTACCTTTTATCTTATGTTTAACTTTGTTTTAACTTAATTTTTTTATTTATTTATTTTTTATCGTGGTTTTGCTTTGTTATCTATTCTTGCTTGTTTTGTTATGATAGTTTGTTACTCATGTTAGTTATTAATTTTTCAGCTACATTGCCTTCCCTATTTAACGCTAGCCATCTAAAATTATTATTCTTGCATTTAAATTGGTGTAATAACGATAAAATTTAAATAAATAAATAACCATCACAGTTCTACATTGAAGGGACGAGCCTGTGGAGGTTATAATAACTCTTAAATGTAAGCATAGGTTTTGTCATGGTTTAGTTTAAAGGTCTTATTTTATATTGTTAAATGCCGCAAGTTATATCTAAAAGGTTTAATCCATACAAAATTACGGCTTGTGAATGAGATAAAGTAATAACAAATAACTGTGGGAAATATCACTTTCCTCGTGTACTAACGGTAATAAAACCAGATGTCCAGTTGAAAGGATTGAATGACGTGCGTCCAGTTGAAAACGTGCGCGAGATGTAAAAGGTGCTTTTCCATCAGTTGGTATGGGACACAATGGCCATCGTCCAATCTGTAGGTAGGGGTTGAACTAGTAAAGATAATTCGAGGGGAAGGATGCTATGAAGGGTTATTCTACGTAAAGGGGGATTTCCCCATGGAACCGTAGCCACTCCCTATTGCAGCAAGAGGTCAACTTTGCCACCAAACGACAAAACTTTCCCCAATCATAAAAACACCTTAGAGAAGGATAAGATATATTGCCCAAACTTCCAATTATAATAATTATTATTTTTTAAGAGAATTTTTATCTTAGACATTTTTATTTGGGTGAGCTAATGTTGGGATATATATATTTTAATCTTATTATGATTAAAAGTGTTGCACTTAGCTGAAAGTAAAGGGGGTCCTTGCAATGCAGGGGAGAGAGAAAAGAATGATTGTGAGAGTAAATTAAATTATGTAAAATATTAAGTTTGTTAGTTTTGTGTATCATTCTTGTTTGTTTTATTATGTATATTCGTCCCGTATTTTTATAATTTTTTTAAATTTTGTACTTAAGGTGAGCAGATTCTGCCATGACCATTGGCTCCAAGCAATATTGTATCAATGACACCACAAACCGGGCTTTCTTAGGGATGTAAATTATATCAACAGAAAGGGAATTCCATAGGAGGCATTCCGTTGTGGTTTCGTTATGGTGGACGATTTGTCATACGTAGCAGCTCAGTGGTGAGGCAGAAGTAAGAAGCCAGAGCGGGAACAACTGGCACTTCTTTGAGGAATACAATACAAAATATAAGAGAAATCTTTCGGAGTTCTTGAATCAATAAAAGAAAAAGTCAATGAAAGAATTTTAAGTTTTCTTAGGTCAGCAAATTTTAGAATTTTCGATCGGATGTAGTAAAGAGTTACATGCTTATCTCTCCTTATATCAAAGGCAACGCGTAAACAATAGATTTGGGCATGTTGTAGTCGATCACTAAGTGACAGTCATATCGTTAACAATGGAATAATGCTCTCGTCCAGTGTCAACTATGATGAAGTACATTGTTTCTTAGAAGTTTGGGCATTTTGTAGTCGATCACTAAGTGACAGTCATATCGTTAACAATGGAATAATGCTCTCGTCCAGTGTCAACTATGATGAAGTACATTGTTTCTTAGAAGTTTGGGCATGTTGTAGTCGATCACTAAGTGACAGTCATATCGTTAACAATGGAATAATGCTCTCGTCCAGTGTCAACTATGATGAAGTACATTGTTTCTTAGAAGTTTTTTTTCACCATTATGTTTTTTGTTTACCTTCAGCTGAAAGTGGCAATGATAAATAGTAGCAATGAGTTTTATCATAGTAAATAACTTCTCTTAATTTCGGTATTTTTTTTTACCTTCAGTTAACTCATTCCCATAGTAACGTTAGTCCTTAATGAGTTTCTCTAACCCTTTTGAGTTTATTTCACTAAACTCTATGTAAATCGTCCCTTGGAATCTATTTGGATGAGGCTGCCCTATCTTGGCTTTGCTTCTACCACAATTGTTTGAAAACTCGTTCCGATACTCAAAGGTATTGATACCAACTTATTGGTAGAAGAAAATCTCAGTTGCTTAAGGGAAATAGGTTAGATTTTAAAACATGTCACGTCTAACCTCAAACAGAATTAAATAAATTTATAAAGATCTGTTTATTTTTTAATGTTTCTTTAACTTTGAGATAGAAATTGCTACCGCTTTATAAAGAAATATGGGTCTCTTATTCTAACTTACTTTTTACATCTTTAAATATTTGATCACCATCTATGTTCACTCACATGTTTGGCTAGATTTTTAATGTTGAATGATTATGAATAAATTTTCATCGTATAAAGTAAGTTATAAAAACCATAAAAATCTACTCCATCATCTGCATTCTTTATTAAAAATCACTCCTCCTCTCAAAACAGGGAAGATGTGGCGCATGTTATTATAAACTGCCGCTTTGCTAGGCTTTACACTCAACAGCTTCTAATTGTTGGCTTTGTACTTAAGACAAAAGATTGAGGGTCATTACGAGTTAGTGATGGAAGGAGTGTTGTCTGAACGTTTTCAACGATTGTTGTTGAAATTAATCGTTGTAATTATAGATTTTATTTATAAGGCATTACATTTTGTTATTATTGCAATTTTACAATAGAAATTAATCATAATAGGGGTATTACCAAGCAACGAATGTTAATAAACAATAGAACAAAAGATATGTCTCATTAACGTAAATTAGAGCCTGTCTCGTTTGAAACATTTATATTTACTATTCATAATTGAACTACATCTCAATGATAGAATAAAAATATTCAGCGTTTGTTTATGAATGTACAATATATTGTTCGATGAAATTCATTCTACAAATATTAGCTATAGATCACTTGGATACTGCTTTTTTAATTATATTGACAGAAATAAATTAAAATACTGTAGTTAACAATTAAAAACTATATAATATGAAGAGCAATCGTGTTAGTATATCTACGTAATTTTCTATGCAATTTTTATTTGAGGTCACTCGTCTATTTTAAACAACATTTCCAATAAAACTTCGTAAATTGTAGAGAGTTTATACTAAAATATCTTTCTAGGTTAGAAATACCCTTTATTTATTTACAAAAGCATATTTCAATATGTTTATTACAAAGAATCATACGTGAATAAATTACTAAATTTACGCAATATTCTTTAAGTCCTTGCGTTGTATACCAACCTCACGAGTACTTTTAAACATAAAATGTCAATATCAATCCGGCCTAGTATCAATAATAATTTTAAATATTTACTAATATACATTTAGTTATTCTAACACAAGCTCCATCATCTCTGTCCATTTAAAAACATAACTCATGAAAGGACTCGTCGTGCTACTCATCTCAGGATGTTGACATAGAAATTAAAAATTTACACAAACGATTTTCTCAAAGGTTAACACTAAATTTTCCTTGAGAAATGTTCATCTATCAATTTTTTTAAATCTTAATTTATATGTAACTGAATTTGATAACCATCTACATAACCGGAAGCATTATTGTTTTTAAAAACCTTATAACCTTTAAAATGAACTGAGAAACAAAAAATACAATATAGGTCAAGATTGAACCGCGTCTTTCTCACAATTAAAAAATAGCCCGTTTTTAAAATATTTTTTAAATACCAAATAACCCTTAAATGTTTCACTGGTAAATTTCTAAGAAAAAAAGAGCATCTAAACTATTTTTTATAATATAAGTTAGAACTGCTACTTATGGTACAAATGTTTTTAATTAATGTTAATAACATACAATCTCTTATCACTAAAATTGTAATTTTACCGTTCCGATTGCATGGTAATGATTTTTATTGACTTTGTATAACTTTTTCTATAAAGATAATACATGGTTGTTTTTTTAAGGTTTGCATATTTTCCCCCTTGTAACATAACTCAAAATAATCATCATGTTTTGTTCCATATTTCAGTTTTTAATGTTCTTATTTTCTATGTATCAAATAACAATTACAAACAATACATGGAGCTGAAACTTGGAAATTATAATTACTACCCATATTACATCCAAGAAGCTTACTATCAAAACTAAAATGATCATTTAAGGGTTCTTTAACCTGTTCTTAAATTTGAATCGATTCCTTACAGGGCAATCACTAATGCTAAATCCCTTGGGTTAGCAGCGTAGTGCCTACCCTAAAGTCACTACATTAGATTTATATAGTTAGTCCCTACTGAAGAAAAGAGGGTGGATGGACTCGTGGGATCTGGTAGAGGAGGGAGACCGACAACAATGGGCCAGCTCTTTTCCTTTTTGAACTCTCAGCGTGAAATCGAATCGAGGAGATATTCATTATTTACATTTAAAATCTTCTATTAAGTAAACCTATAGTAACATAAGCATAGATCACTTTTTCTACTTAGAGTTCTTTATTGGAGATCGTTTAAATTATAAATAATTTAAAATTTCTCAGGTTACTCCAATAAAATTATTTATTTTCGTGAGGCCTTTTGCCTACAATGTACACATCTTCAGACATCAACAAAATTCTTAACAATAGATCACTTTACCATATTTAGATACGTATCAAAAGCGACCAATAAAATGTATGCTATTATATTACGAGACAATATATGATCACATGTGGCATTGGAAGAGATAGGTCTCTAATAACCGTAACTAAGTATGCAAACATGCCATTAATAATGCAACCCCATTTGTGAATAGAGGATGCGTTTGGCTACTCAAAATCAAATTGACACAGGGGAACAGTTAAGCATTAGTCATATGTGTAGAACTTGTTGATCGGTCACTAATATGTATGTGATAAAATATAGAAGTGTTGAACGAACGTCAACATATTATTTTAATTGATTCTAGGTATACATTCCAAATTTATCTCCATTGTGGGGTTTCCACGCTTTATAGAGTGGAATGATAAGGAAAGGCAGACACAATGACTGTTCACCTGTTGATATCTCAATTGACAAACATTTCCTCTTTTGCAACCAACTGAAGGGTGTAAAGATAATTTTTACTGAATTCATATAACTGGATGAGGAATTCCTCGTATCGTTTGGAAGGTAAAAAGAGCACAGTATAAATGTTCGTGTGGATAAATAAATATAATTTTTTTTTATTTATAATATTTGAAGTTTGGGTACATAAACCATAACTTTCTTTAAACTTACCCTATATATGTGTCATATAAGTGTATACTTCATTTTAATTTATAATATATGTGTGTTATAATAAACAAAGAGTGTTTAGAAATTTTTACTATTAAGTCACTTAACAATTGGATGATACATTTTGGACTTCATATTTAACCCACTACTAGCACAGACAATTTTGCGTCACCCAAATGGTACAGTGGGGTCTTTTAAGACTCAAAAGAATAAATATTTGCCAAAATTATATCCCTGAGAATATTTTGATACAAACAAATCGTTTACTCCTACTATTAAAATTAAAAAAAAAAATAGTAACTAATACAAATAAAAATGTCTTCTTGGTTTTTATTTTTTTTATTTTCCAAGTAAACCTTGCAAAACGTTCCTTCCTTATAGGGGTTTGAAAAATTATCAATATTTTTCCTTTTTTGTTTGTTCAAATATCAATGCTATTATCCTTCTTCTTTGGGTTATGAAGTAAATATTAAAAATTGAAATATACTTATTATACTACTATATATTTAAAACAAAAAACAATCATGTTTGACCAAGATTTTTATTTGACATTTTGTTAATTAATTTTAAAAATTTTCGAATGTACTTACAATTTCGAGCAATATAATGCAGGTTAAATTTATTTATATGTCAAAGTTATTTCGTGTTTGCTTTTATGATCACTATAAAAATAAGATAAATCATCGTCGCCTTATGCTGAATCATTTTCACTACTTGTACTTAAGCCATCTTGCACATCATCATAAACACAAAGCTGTGACTACCTGGTTCATCAATACGTTTGTTCCTTGTTAAAAAGTAAAAAAATGTCACTGTTGTCCAAAAAAGGTACTATTTTGGTACATTGACGTTTTCAAGGCCCCGACTTTTTTTGGAAAACCACTGTTGTAAAAAAATTATAGCAGCGGTATTTAATAAACACACACATGAAGAAGAATAAATAAAACAAAACTTGTCTAGCTTTAATACTCGTCATCAAAAATACCAAGCAAATTTCGTTGGGGTTCTAAAATACTCCACTGTTCCAGTTAGGGTTAACTAACATAGCCCAATGAACTATATTAGTCATTGTTGTGCACTTGAGAAATTTAATGATAACTTCAAGCCATATTATAACAACTATAAATTTATTACACGTTGGCTCAAATTAAAGGTAAATTAAAGATAATGTGTTGGCCAATCAAAACAAAGTTTTTTGTGATAAATAAAAACATAGAAAGCATATAAAACAAAACTTGTTTTACCAATTTATTACAAACCTACCTTTAAAACGTTTAAGCAATGTGAAATGGAGTTTGAATTCAATGGAAGTTCGAGGAAGTAGTGATGGCAATCAAACATCTATTTGTACAGCTCATCTGTTTTCTTTGCTTGACCGGAAGAGGAAGTACTGTGAGCGGAGTTAATGATGTTGACTTGTCAAAGCCACAGATCCTGTCATCTAGAGTTCCATTAGTGGGGACTGAATTCAATCGGAAAGTCAGTCATTACAGGTATTAAGGACCACCCTCGTATACCAGCTCTCTTTGGCCACACAAATGTTACGGTCGATTGAGTCCGTCTTTCCGCATCTCTATTTACCTTCGTATTATTACCTTCCTTTATTATATTCGTTTTTAGTAAAAGGAAAATAACAAAACAAAACAATAAGATGTAACTCGTACTAATAATAAAAACTATCTTTCTTTACGGAATTGTGAAATAATTAAAAGATTTTTCAGATATTTTAATATACATTATACCCTATATTTTATGTTATATGAGTTTGTGAAGCAGCGTATATATTTTTTTTCGTCTAGGCATTATGGAGTATTATTAATGTATAAAGCAAGTAAACGTCGCACAACACAAATCACAATATAAAAACAAAATGGACTAATATAACAGTGATCGATCCACAGGCCAGAGAGATTCACAAAGGCACGGTTGCTTCAATATACTTTTATAAATTGCTAATTGTGAACATATTAATTAGGAACATATTTTTGAACAAATTTACAATCATTATTTAGTTAGCGTAGTAAAATCCTCACTATAATTGCTTTGGTAGGAAATACATAACAAATGAACACAAGACAAACAAATTTATCGCAATATAAGTCCAAAATGTATAAATATTATGTTGATATAGTTCGGTAAATATCGTTTACCTTCCTCAGACCACAGGGACTCCTTTTTTAATCACAAAGGTCCAATAAATGTAAACGTTGTTTACTTAAATCGATAACCATAATATTTGTAAATTGTTTACTTACATTGCGATAGTTGTTTTTTTTTATATAGTTTACTTGTTTTTCTAATAAGGTGTTATGTGCTAACTAATAAATTATTGTCAATTCGATAATTGCATTAATTTTTTATGGCCCACTACTACATTTTCATGTCCAAAATCTTCCTTGTACACACTCAAAGAGGCGATGTTGTTATTGTTTAAGCAAAAAATAGCTTACAAAAACATTATCTTAATTCGTTTTCTTCCAGTTTTTAAACAGTGAAAATATTTATTATTGGCTTAAAGTGACTATGCCTATGTATCACTGTGTGTACTTGTATTGAAGTGCAAGTGATTATGTCTGTGTATCACTGTGTGTACTTGTATTGAAGTACAAGTTACCATGTCTGTGTATGACTGTGTGTACTTGTATTGAAGTACAAGTGATCATGTCTGTGTATCACTGTGTGTACTTGTATTGAAGTACAAGTGATCATATCTGTGTATCACTGTGTGTACTTGTATTGAAGTACAAATGATTATGTCTGTGTTTCACTGTGTGTACTTATATTGAAGTACAAGTGATCATATCTGTGTATCACTGTGTGTACTTGTATTGAAGTACAAGTTACCATGTCTGTGTATGACTGTGTGTACTTGTATTGAAGTACAAGTGACCATATCTGTGTATCACTGTGTGTACTTGTATTGAAGTACAAGTGACCATGTATATGTATCACTATGTGTACTTGTATTGAAGTACAAGTGACCATGTCTGTGTATCACTGTGTGTAATTGTATAAATAGTATATAAAATACATACGGTACTTTGTGCCAATATGATCTTCATCAGCGTCAGCCCTCCCTCAAGCCTGTCAGATACGGAAACTACGTTTCAACAAACATAAAGTATCTTTTTATGACATATCTATGTATTTAATTCACTAGGTAGCATTTAAACATTGTATTGTTTGAGATATATTGAATTTTAACTAATTAATTTTCAAACATTCTGTGCCTTTTTATGTTACATTAACCAAATATGCGTATATTATACTTGTGAAAATTTAAAATATTTCGATATATTTTAGCCAACGAGCTAAATTAATAGTCAGATTATATTTATACGATCTCCTAACATTTAAAAAGTACAGAAAAGTTATTCTCTGATTTTCACACTGATACAGTTTCGAGTGACATACGTGAAGTGCCGTACGTGGAGTGATGTACGTGGAGTGACGTACGTGGAGTGATGTACGTTGAGTGACGTACGTGGAGTGACGTGCTTGAAATAATGTACATGGAGTGACGTACGTGGAGTGATGTACGTAGAGTAATGTACGTGGAGTGACGTATGTGGAGTGATGTACGTGGAATGACAAACGTGGAGTGATGTACGTGGAGTGACGTACGTGGAGTGACGTAGTGGAGTGATGTTGTGGAATGATGTACTTGGAGTGATTTACGTAGAGTGATGTACGTGGAGTGATGAACATGGAGTTACTAACGTGGATTGACGTACTTGGAGTGATGTACGTAGAGTGATGTACATGGAGTGACGTACGTGGAGTGATGTACATGGATTTACTAACGTGGATTGACGTACTTGGAGTGATGTACGTAGAGTGATGTACATGGAGTGACGTACGTGGAGTGATGTACGTGGAGTGAAGTACGTGGAGTGATGTACGTAGAGTAATGTACGTGGAGTGACGTATGTGGAGTGATATACGTGGAGTGACGTACGTGGAGTGATGTACGTAGAGTGATGTACATGGGGTGACATACGTGGAGTGATATACGTGGAGTAATGTACGTTGAGTGATGTACGTAGAGTAATGTACGTGGAGTGGGAGTCAATCAGTGGGAATGTTATAGCAGTAGCACCTTACAGCATCTCCAATCAATCCAGGTTAAGTCCGTGATTGGCCAGTTATTGAGTTACACATCGTTTATTGTCCTACCACTAATCGAATACCACCACCCTCCACAACCAGTTGAACCTGAAACTTGTTTTCCGAGTTGAAACGTAAGCAGTTATGTAATGCCATTCAACGTTCTTTAGTTTATATTCATTTTTGAGATGAAACTATCAGGAGAAATGTTATTATAAACATTATCAAGCCTACGATGATAATATTTTGTTTGTTACAGACGCAATTGTACTTTTTCTCTATGGTTAGTTAATTTAATAAGTTTTTACCAGAAATTGTACTAACCGATACCATGGTTTAAATTCAAAAGCCTGAACCTACATCTTTCATTGTTCAAGAATATACAAAAGAATGCTAGTGAAATGAACCTAGTGGTGGTCTATTCATTCAATTGCCCAGTCGAGCGCTCCAAGGAATTTACTTCTAGATTTCACGCAACTGTTGATAATTAAAAATATAAGGAATGTCAAGTTAAATACAAACGTTAACCATGCTATAAAACAACACTGATAGCATTTTCACGGGGAATTGCTAATTAATTAATTTCCCTTCTCGTTTAAATGATTAGTTCGTTAGAAATTGGGCTATTTTAGCCTACAAGCCAAACCATAAGTACCTTGTACATACGTTTAGTCAATTCCGTATACGGATATCTTTTACTGTCGGCACTGGTGGCGCAGTACTGTAACCCAGCTACTTGGGGACAAAGTGTTGAGGATATTGTAGGCGATATATTCTATACTCGGTCCTCCTAATAACGACACGGCGTCCGCTCAATGGTTGCCATCGGCGTGGATAATAATGTTAGACGTCTGGAGTGTCCATGTTGGATGGTGGTCAAAGTTCATATGTTGTATTGGGAAGACAACTGAGTGTCAGACTTGTCAGGTAGCTGAAAATCAGACTAACACTATGTGGTTCGGATTCCACGTAAAGCTGTAAGTCCCATAGTTGCCCTGGATATTGGGCTATTAATAGTTCTTTCTCAGCTAAGTCGAATTCAGATAGTAACAATAGTACACTCGGTCATCTACACTCATCACTCTCATTCACTCCTCAGATTTGTCCATATCTTTACGATCGGCGTCTTAGAAATGAAAAATGAAAAAAACTGTATTTATATCATAACCCTACTTGACCATTTATTATTTGTAAAACCCATATTCTTTATATTAAAATGGAAAACTTTATTTCTAGGACTCGTTTGTATCTGTTCAGGCCTAAAACTGCGTATGTAATTATGATTTTGGCTGGAATAGTCCGTAATTCCTATATAAACAGGTCAGCAGCCATAGTTGTACATTTGGTAACCGTCAAGTTTGTTCAACTTCAACTTGTCTCCTTTTCTATTAATAAGTTGATATTAGGAATGTTACTTTTTCTACTCATAGTTTGTTTCAAATCACTGAAGTTATAGCTGAGTCTTAAACTCAAACTCAACGAGGGTCAAAAACAAGGCTAATAACCCTATCATTCGTAGTTTAGGCACACTTGTCCCCTCGCCCCTCTAATGCCTCACTTTTGGCAGATCAATTAACGGTTTCCATTCTCTGGATTTCCCCTACTCCCTTGACATTCCCCTCACACGCACGATTGAACGTGTCTCGGGAGGGGAGCTTTTACAGGCTATCCTACTGTATTGTGGCTCACATGTTGATGTTACGTCCATGGTAAGTAAACCCTTTCATAGTCTCGCCTGTGTATACTCTGGAGGGCGTATCCTGGGATTACAAGGGATTTTGGTTTTAGGTTACAAATTATTACCATTGACGCTATCATTTGACGCTTTTTATTATGAGAGTGAGACATTTTATATATCAATTAGTTAACATTAAATATCACAATAGTGTTCTGCCATTATAGAGGTAAAATGTTTTCGGAATTGTAAATATCTCGGGATGATTTTCAAATATGAAGGCCTTATAACATTACAACTAAGGTTGTCTTCTACATAATTTGTTGCAAAAGCCAAAGTGTAGTCGGCTAAAGTAGGGAACGTGTTTGGGGCCTGAATGACATTGCTATGTGAAGCAATCTACTCTGATTATAATGAAAGACTACTGAGTTGGATTCGTTATTGGGGCTTGAATGGCATTGCTCTGTGAAGCAATCTACTCTGATTATAATGAAAGACTATTGAGTTGGATTCGTTATAAGGCCCTGAATTACATTGCTCTGTGAAGCAATCTACTCTGATTATAATGAAAGACTACTGAGTTGGATTTGTTATTGAGACCTGAATGGCATTGCTCTGTGAAGCAATCTACTCTGATTATAATGAAAGACTACTGAGTTGGATTCGTTATTGGGGCCTGAATGACATTGCTCTGTGAAGCAATCTACTCTGATTATAATGAAAGACTACTGAGTTGGATTCGTTATTTAGGAATGAATGGCATTGCTCTGTGAAGCAATATACTCTGATTATAATGAAAGACTACTGAGTTGGATTCGTTATTGAGACCTGAATGGCATTGTTCTGTGAATCAATATACTCTGATTATTATGAAAGACTACTGAGTTGGATTCGTTATTGGCGTTACTACTCCTAGTATCCAATGAGGTCCTCTCTCATTCCCTGAGGAAAATCTATTTCTGCGCAACTTTTGCCAAAAGCATTCATAATTAAAATTATTCTAATTGATTACTATACAGACTTAAAATTAGTCAATATTCAAAATTAAGTTACAAAATTAAAATACGTACAAAATTGCATATCCTGTACGTATACATTATTGAATTAAACCTGTGTTGTGTGAAAATTCCTTTGTTTCCCCTTCTTCAAATTCGTTGTAATTACTAATTAACATTAATAATTGTGCTAGGAAAGCAAGCGTAAATATAATTTCGTACTTCCTCGAATGTTTAAAGCCCAATGTGAATCTTAACAGCCTCTTGGGTTCAATTTAAGTAAATTCACTGAAGTCGTACTTTACTGAGAAGCACCTTAATTAGTATAACTATATATTATACGCTTTCATCAGTTCTTATAACAGTCACAATATAAATTCTAAATCCCGCCAATTATTCAACTTAATTAAATTAACTTATCAAACAGTGTCTACTTTTGTAAGCAATCATCAGAGTTTAATCTAATCTAGTTTAAATAGAGTAAAGTAAAAAAGTACCTTTAAAAAGTATATTATTTTAATTACTATCTGTCATCACATAGATAAAGTATCAAACTCCTGACTTACGTTTCGGTTCCAAAGTAGTTCCTAAAAATGTTGTATTATACTTTACCACTTCAAAATCCTTCCCTGCATCCGTTCCTTTTCCTTACGTACTAAATTATATCCACCTAAGTCATGAACTGTAATAAAGACTTAACAGTACATCGACTGTTGCTACTGGCCTTAAAACTGTACTGTTGTGACCCATATTTAGTTCGTGTGTTACACTTCCTTAAAACCCTTTTTAGTCCTATACCTATCACATAATTATTTCAATTTTTGTTACTTAAATTTTCCGACTTTACTGATGAAAAACACCAATTATACTCTCGTTTCTTCGATACGTATCTACTACGTAAAAAATCTGAAAAATATCGACAAGGCTCCTTTTTTATAATACGACTGTATGTGTATGAGTGGGTGGGTGGTCATTACCACTGTATGTGTAAGGGTGGGTGGGTGGATCATTACCACTATACATATACGGAGAAGCGAGTGGGTCACTACCACTCTAGTATATAGGCAAGTTGGTAGGTCATTACCACTGGACGTGTAAGGGTGGGCAGGTGGGTCACCGTGTGTATGGGTGAGTGGGTGGATCAATACCACTGTACATATATGGGGAAGCGAGTGAGTCACTACCACTCTAGTGTATGGGTAAGCAGGTGGGTCACTACCACTGAACATGTAAGGGTGAGCAGGTGGGTCAATACCACTGTGTGTATGGGTGGGTGGGTGGATCATTACCACTGTACATATATGGGGAAACGAGTGGGTCACTATCACTCCAGCATATGGGCAAGCAGGTGGGTCACTACCACTGAACATGTAAGGGTGGGTAGGTGGGTCAATGTCACTGTACGTGTATGGGCAAGCGGGTTCTTATGTTTGTAAGTACATCGGCTATATTTATACATATCCTGTACGTATACATTATTGAATTAAACCTGTGTTGTGTGAAAATTCCTTTGTTTCCCCTTCTCCAAATTCGTTGTAATTACTAATTAACATTAATAATTGTTCTAGGAAAGCAAGCGTAAATATAATTTCGTACTTCCTCGAATGTTTAAAGCCCAATGTGAATCTTAATAGCCTCTTGGGTTCAATTTAAGTAAATTCACTGAAGTCGTACTTTACTGAGAAGCACCTTAATTAGTATAGCTATATATTATACGCTTTCATCAGTTCTTATAACAGTCACAATATAAATTCTAAATCCCGTCAATTATTTAAATGAATTAAATTAACTTATCAAACAGTGTCTACTTTTGTAAGCAATCATCAGAGTTTAATCTAATCAGGAGGACGTCCCATAAGGAGTTAGAAGAAGATCTTAAAGAAGAGCATAGGTCGAGTTGTACATATAATTAGTTAGAAGAAGATCTTAAAGAAGAGCATAGGTCGAGTTGTACATATAATTAGTTAGAAGAAGATCTTAAAGAAGAGCATAGGTCGAGTTGTACATATAATTAGCAAATACAATCCCACAAAGCAGACTTCAAAATTTTATGCCATACTAAATGGTGAATTTTTAAATGTACAACCTTGAGCTTGATAAACAATTTATTATTTGTTGAAACATTGTACATTAAAACAATAACTTTAAAAAAACAATTGTTTATCACGTTATGTTGATGGTCTCCAATGAATCATAAAAATATATTTAAAAGAGAGTAGGTCAAGATTCATATCAACTTAAATATTGTTACAACTAATACATTTTTTATGAAGATCAAGTTTGTAGATTTAAAAAGCCACCATTTTGAATGTGTGCAAACCTTTTGAAGTATGCTTTGCAGCATTGTATTTTCTTAATAAGCGCCTTTGATTTGATGCACAACTCACTCTAATATCTCTTTATTTAATTTTCTATTAACCAGTCGGTTACTTAAATAGAAGCAGGCCACTTTGTTTTTTGATGGGTTAGTATTTAGCTTCTAGGTTCTAAATTACTTTTCGAATGCTGCAATACTACTTGTGATTGTTTCTTCATAAGTACTGAAGTCCTTGTGATGATAAGCTATGACAATATTGTCTGCATATATGAATGATCTAGACTGTGTGATTATGATGCCAATAGTATACATTTGAACTAAATTGGAGCAAGTACAGACCCCTGTAGCAGACCATCCTTTAGCTGTCTAAAAGAGCTTTCTTCACAACCTATTTACACTTTTATTAGCTTGGCACTAGTCCTTGATTCCTATCCCTATCCTAACAGAACGTAACCTACTGAAATCGGTGCTAAAGTCACACAATAAAATGCGTAGTGAAGGAGGCTGTAGAACTTTAACAACAAACGACCGTTCAATACAATGTGATATGGAAGTTGAACTTAATAGGGTCTTGACAGCTATGACAAAAATAAATGTAATAAATAATAACTATTTCTATGCATATTTGTATATATGATTTTATACTTAGTGAGTAAATAAAAAGAAAATGTTTAGATCTGGCATTAGAAGATTTTAAAGAGAAAGGAGATTAGTTTCAAAAAGTTAATGGAAAAACAAATTTGGACAGGTTACAAGAATGCTTTCGATCACAAACAAAATGACAGTATCTGATCAGATGAGAGAGTATTAAATATCAAGAAGGTTCACTAATAAATATAAAAAGTTAAAGACAAAATAAATTGCTTCAATGTCCCTCTTAATGAAAAATAATTTACTCCTGCTTAAGGATTATATTTCAATTATTTAACTAATAGTTGATTCTTAATTATTAGCTATTTTAAACCACTTTAAATTAGTTTTTAAACTATTTAAAACAAAATGTAAGAATGTTAATACATTTTTATGCAATAAATTCGTAGGATTATTATAAAAATCATCTAAATATTTTATATAGTATATTAAATGATTGTGACTATGCATAGATAAAAAATTATAAGATAAAAATAAAATTTCAACATTTTAAGATCCTTTTATTTCACGTTGGCCCATAATAGGATAGAGTTTCCAAAGGTGGATCTTACGGCAACCTAATTTTAGTAAAAATACAGCAATAATAGAAGTAAGAGTTATGACTAGAAAATAGACTGGGCTCGTTTTTGTAAAAAAAACTTTGTATATACATATGGGTGTGTCATAAATGGCCAGAGTCAGTTTTCTATTTTTACTTGCACTTGGTTGTTATAAGATCCAAATGCAAGTAAAATTTGGATTTTCTCGTCTTACTTTGGGCCAACGAGAAATAAACAGATCTTAAAAAGTTTAAGGACAAAAATTACACAAAATATAGGTAACATAATTCTTTTAGCATTATTCACCCTATTCTTCAAAACTCCAGTAATTGTAATTTTTCAAAGCAATAATTAGCTATTTATAATAAAAAATATTGTATAAAATCACAAGGTGAAATGTGGAAGCAATGTGTTTGTGGTGGTATTAGGGTTCTTCGTATGTTGTTGTAAAATGAATATCGTTTAATAATATATAATAATTTCTGCCTTATTTCTTTTAAAAGTGATAACTTAATTTAATCGGCTCTGATGTTGGTTTTTTTTCATAAAATGTTTCTGTTGTTTCACGTGACTCCACCCGCTCTTTTTTTAATAACGATAGTCTTTATATCAGTTTAAGATGCATACACAGATTTTATAGTCTCCAATATTTTCATATATTTTTAATTGTATTGTATTTTGTTGTGGTTTTATTAACTTTATTACTTTAGAATTCTTGATTACAGTAAAATTAATTTAGCTAGATACTTTACTAATTACTTGAGTATTTTACTAGCTCTCGACCTCTCTAAGTACTGAAGTACCTTTCGAAGTATTGAAGTATCTCTCGAAGTACTTCAGTACCTCTCAAAGTACTGAAATACCTCTCGAAGTATTCGTTGTTTTCTTCTCTAGTTTTCATCCTTAACAACTTCCCGACAAAGTCGTAAAGTTGTATGAATAAATGAATAAGGAAGTTCGAGGCAATAACCTCCCGTTTGTTTCATAATTTAATATCCATCTCGGAAAGAAGATTTCTTATTTACTTCAGTGTTTGGTAGAACATGCAAACAGGGGACATTTTCGCAATAATTATTCTCATAAGAAATACTATAGTGATTTAAAATCATTTTTTTCTGCCTAGCGTCGATTTCTTCGATAAAATGCGTCATTCTCATATTCTTTGATGCTGGTAAAAACAGTGCTACAACTCTGTCAATCACAATACAACAAAGTAATTTGGCCGATCAGTTGGACTTTGAGTCTGAGTCTGCTGATTATAATCATGTGCTAGACTGGAAGTTTATAACAGTAATTTTAACCTTGTAGTATACTGATTCTCCTACTTACTCTGTCTGATAAGTTCCCCGTATAGATCAACAGTACATGGAGAGTGGACAAAGTAAGATTAAAAAGGAGATTGGCTTCTTTTTGCTAAAAAATTTAACTACTGTGAGATATGGTTGACTATTTAGATATATATATATATATATATATATATATATATATATATATATATATATATATATATATATATATATATCGGATACTGCAATCCTAAACTCACTCTTTTAACGGAAAGTTCTAATAATTTACCTTTTACTAATAATTTTTGGCATCTTCTGTGTAGATTTAAAATAGAAATGAGTATTAAGTTTCAAAATTAAAATAAAGAAATTATATTCTTACATTCTTACATATGAGACGCCGACCCAATTTTGTTGGTATTTTAAGGCGAATGTGAATGGTTATATGAGTGTAGGATGAGTGTGGATGAGTGTAGTCTGATTACTAACTGAGTTCAACTGTTCCTCAGAAAGGGCAATTTATTAATAACCCAACAGCCAGGTCAACTAAGGGACCTACAGCTTTACGTGGAATCCGAACCACGTAGTGCTGGTTTAATTTTCAGCTAATATACAAGCCTGATACTCAGTTATCTCCCCCACACAACATCCGCACAATGATTACCACCCAACATGGACACCCCAGACTTCTCTAGTAGTGTCCACGCCGATAGCAACCATCAAGCGGACGCCATGTCGGTATTAAGAGGACCGAGCATCCAACCTATCGCCTATAATCTCCCAAACACTTTATCCCCATGTAGCTGGGTTACAGCACTGCGCCACCAGTGCCGACTATATTTCAATATCAACAGTATTAAAAATGTTAGAATATAGTATATAGGGGTAGATACAATGCAAACATTAATTTCAGTGAAACAATTTTTACTACTGACATCAATGTTATGTCACGAGTCAGTTAAATATTTTCTAGCATGAATTATTTACACACTTTATTACTGAAGAGCCATAGCTTATTGTTCCTTGTAGAACTTTGTATTTGTCAGAGTAAGCTTGTTTTGGTAAAAAATGAATTTAGTAGGCTTGAACTATAAACAATAACGTTTACTTAGTTAAATCGCTTACTGCCGAATAAAATAAAATCATTTTAACATTTATTTCCTTTGCCTAAGTTTAACTTAGAATCTACTACATTACGTAAAACGCTGGAGAACAGTGATAAAAGAGGACGAGTGTTCTCCCCTCCCCCATCATAGTGGAATGGAGAACGCTGCCAAAAACTGACCATATTGGAGGGGAGAAGGGAAAACGCTGCCAACACACTGACCATAGTGGAGGGGAGAATGCTGTTAATACATAAACTATAGTTGAGGGGAGAATACTGCCAAAAACTGACCATAGTGGAGGGGAGAAGGGAAAACGCTGCCAACACATTGACCATAGTGGGGGGGAGAATGCTGTTAATACATAAACTATAGTTGAGGGTAGAATACTGCCAAAAACTGACCATAGTGGAGGGGAGAAGGGAAAACGCTGCCAACACACTGACCATAGTGGAGGGGAGAATGCTGCTAATACATAAACTATAGTTGAGGGGAGAATACTGCCAAAAACTGACCATAGTGGAGGGGAGAACTCTAACAACACACTGGCACAGTGGAGGGGAGAACACTAACAAAACACTGACCATAGTGGAGGGGAGAATGGAGAACACTAACAAAACACTGAGCATAGTGGAGGGGAGAAGGGAGAACGCTGCCAACACACTGACCATAGTGGAGCGGAGAAAACTAATAACACACTGAGCACAGTGGAGGTGAGAATGCTGTTCATACATAAACTATAGTTGAGGGGAGAATACTGCCAAACACACTATTAGGTTAGTCAAACACAACAAATTTCCCAGGCATAAGCACAAGATTTATCAGTTAATAATTTAATTGTCCTTATATACGACTGGGTTTAATGAGTATAACATTGTTTTTTAACATTTATACCTGCGCACAGAGCAAAATGTTGTTACTTTCACACAATAAGCTTCAGAAAGTTTGACATAATATTTTTGCACATGAATATTAAGTCAATATGAATGCACTGATGAACGAAGACTGAGTTATAATACTGTATTAATTCACGATATACATGAACGCACAGTCGTCGTCGTCGTGAAGGAAGAACGTTGAGAGCAATTTGTAATGACAGGAATCAAAATAATAACAAATTAAATTAAGATTTATTACGATTATCTTAAATGGTAAGGTTTAAGTGGCAGGTGACATTACTAGTACATTAAAAGGTGTTATTTACAATATTTAAATCACTAAACGTTTCGCCCACACTGTGATGTGGTATCCTCAGTGGTACCTCTAGTGAGGATAGTGTTTGACTTACCCCTGTTTTACCATTATGGGAATATTCCTCACAACGGCTGGTGGAAATACCACATTGTATTTAATCTGATCTATTATTTCTTAAATCTTGATTGGTCTACGTATTGCTGATGTATATATAAGCAGTAATCAAAATTAATTAAAATGCTCCAATGCTCTTATTCACACATAGTGAAGAGGAGATTGCTGCCAATAAATCGACCATAATGGAGGGGGGAACGCTTCCAACACACTAACCATAGTGGAGGGGAGAACACTACCAACACATCAACTATAATTTGGGGAAGAACAATGCCAAGACATCGACCAACATCGGGGAGAATTTTTGCAACATACCGATAAAATCCACGTCACGTGTGTCTCAGAAAAACGTGTCATCGTAAAACGTATTGTATCGATGTTTATCAGCCATTCCCAGCACCCATAAAATGTATTTATATTGTTATCCATAGCTTTGTAAGCATGGTAAGGGTGAGTAACTTTCTATCTCAATAATTAATGTTTTAAAATTGTATTAAATGTGCATAATGCTTATGTGTCTTATTTACTTTATTTATTTATTTTTCTTCAAAAGTTCAATTTAATACAAAACACAATAATTTTGTTTTTATTCTTTTCCTCCGAATTGTTTTTGCATTTGATTAGGTGGGGGGATACATACTGACACAGCCTCTTTCAGTATGTATTAACATTAACGTACGTCAAAGCTTGATCTAATTAAGGTCTAAATTATGTCATTATCTTGATGGGTGCATGCAACACTAAAGTGTGTTTTGTCTATGCATGTAAGTTTACACGTGAGTGTGAGGATATATGTGTGATTTCCTCCAAAGGTGTGCATGTGTTTACTTTTGTATGAGTGTGTATGTGATAGTGTATAAATGTATGGAATCTATAACAATTAATTGATCTTATGGGTGTGAACATGGATCTGAAGCTTGGTTAAGAATTTAATATTAAGTTTAAAATGTTTAGTTTTTAACAATTATGTTTTAACGTTTTATATTAAATTCCCATATTACATTCCTTCCGTCAATTTAAGTTTAGTGTAGGGCAACTATACCATCTTGTATTAAGTCTAAATTTTAATATTTTAGCTTAAGCTATTAACTTTACAATGCTTACATGTTATAACTAAGGAGTTTAAAGCACATAGAAACTATAGCAACTGCGACGATAAATCACCCAAGAATTTTGACTGTACTTGGGGCAGTATATCATTCAAAGGATTGGATTTCATTCGAATGAACTCATTTTCAAAAAGCCGTCTTTAGGACTGCAAATTTGTCCTAATGAGCAGTCCCACTGGTCTGTACTTATTGTCGAAAAGTTAAGAAATTTTATGCATCACAAACTGAAAAAATAACACCTGGGAACATAACCTAGAATAATGAGGTTATTAATTTAGTTGTTGTAATTTTTTTTAAGATAAATGGACTTTATGAAACTAAATACCAACTAAATAACAATATGTCCTCAATTGAATTTTCATCTGAGAAATGTAATACCTTGACTAAGAGATTACCTTGCTAAAAATAATAATGGGATATTTTAAATCCAAAATGTTTGCCTTGAAAACGAGGGGGATAGAACTCAAAGAGGCAATTTTTCGCCGAATCCGACTACTATGGGTGGACACTTTTCAATTAAAACGATATTCTTATCATATTAAACATAAACAACACAGGTCACAGATGGATTATGTTATTTTTAATAAATAAAACTTTTATTGACTTTTCTTGCTGTTACATAAATAAAAGTTACCGGCTTTATTGTTACGTTCAGTAACAGTTCCTTGCGTATGTTTATCAAAGAACGGAACTGGATACTTTACGCGTGTTAGGCGCTCGTTAACTTCCTTCCTTCCAATAATGATCGCATGCTCACACCCCTTTCTCGCCTTTCAGCTTTGTATTCATGAAGTATTCTGGCTGAATTCATAAATTCATGGTTTGTGCATTAAATAATATAACAAGATAATCAAAACTCAAATTTTCGCCAAGCACACATTATCTAAAATTAATATACTTGTCTAACTTTTCTCAAATAGATAAGCAACTTTAAAATAGTAATCCTTGAAAGTGATTAGTAGTGTGTCTGAGTGGTTCAACAATCGGAGTTGGTAACTCCCAGTGCTCCAGTCACTAAAGTTATCATGGATTCTACGGTGCATTAAGAATTGTTTGGAGATTATAAATAATATTCAACCCTGCTTTAATTGTGAATGATTTATCTTCTTCCTAAGATTAATTATATTTTTGCAAGCTTGAGAGAAGATATACGCTCTCAAAATTATATTTTTTATGATAATTATTTACAAATATCGGTAGATATAAAATTCTAACAAAGTTGGCAGTCAACATACATTCCGATGTAATAGAAAGTATTTGGAATGGCAACATATTGAGGAGGAAGTTCTTAACGGTAATTCGGTGACTGGTATTGGTGTTCTTGGACTAAGATAAACAGTTTGAGTCCTTAAATCAGAGGTTTTTTACTGTCAAATCAGATTTAAAATATGTTTTTTTTCTATATTTAGTAACAAAAAGGTTCTGGTGTCAGATAGATAAAAAAGATGAGCAATTTATTCAGATGCTCACACACATGAAATTAAATGAAAGAGTTATTATAAGGAGAAGACTGCCTCTTCTTTATTACTACTTTTCAGAAACTGTTGTCAGAGAGTAAGATGAACCTGTTTATCGACTATAAGGAAATATGTTCAGTTTTAACTCACAGAAAAGGAGGATTTCTAGAAAGTATCCTGTAATACAGGGGCAGACGACCTCAGTTTACGGTAAACTATTATTCTCTTAGAAGTTCTCCATTGATCGGTGTTATCATTGTAATATTGGTTAATACAGTCATAAGAACTAACACATTTGAAGAATGGTGGCAGTGGGAAATATTTGCGTGGATGAGTTGTTCCATATACTTGATATTCTAATGTGAATTTGATGTACTAGATTGTGAACTTGTTCGATTACATTCTTATAGTATGTGCCATACTGTAGATAACTCATCACAAGATTCACAGAATTTGCCGACTCATTCTGTGTACACGTTTATGTTAACTAAAAGTTAAAGAATGTCTTATTTCAAAAGGCGAGGTTAGGGCTAAGAAGCCCTCTCTAACACTTATCCTAGAGACCCCCCAAACTAGCAACTTGTTGACAACTTTCCATATGCAACAGTGAGAGATAGCAATGGTGGCTATTGACACTCATGTTAGCTTTTATTACGTTTAGGTGACATATCACACCCGTAGAAACTCTTCTATTTTAAGAAACGAAATTAAATGAAGTTTTCTATTTTTTTAACACACGTAATTTTTATTTTATTTCACAATTTTCAACAAAATTCAACGTGTTTTACTTGGAATTTGACAGAATTTTGTTGTTGCGAAGAGACGTTGTAGTTATTTTCAATCGTGTATGACTAAAGTGTATGAGCATAGGTAAATTAGTCATCACCACCATCCCTATATGGTTGAGTCAATATCACCGTGCGTGTTTACATGGGCGGGTAGGTTCACGTATGGTTTGGTGGGTGGCTCAGTAACTCTTTGAATATATGGGTTGGTGGATGGCTCAGTACCACTGTGAATGTATGGGTGGGATGGTGGCTCAGTACCACGGTACATGTATGAGTGGGCGAATGGGTCAGTACCACTTTACATACATGGGTGGGTGAATGGTTAGTACCACAGCATGTATGGGTACAAACCCGTACACCAGTGTAGCTCAGAACCACTGTAAATTAAAATTCAACCTAACCAATCATACCCACATAAATTACAGTTAAACATACAGATCTATGTATGGGAACATAATAAACAAAAAAAAGTGTTATTAGCTATTTCAACTTTCAGTGTTCACCCAGCTATGACTAAGTAAACTTTCAAAATCCTTCAAGAGCAGGGATGTTTTTAAGCATGCCTCGAACGCTTTAATTTATTGATAGGCTGAAGGGTGCGTTTCACATAACGGAAAATGCCACAAATTTATAAAGGATTTCTATTTAATGCGAATTCTATTTAAAATATCGGTTCCTAATAATAGTCGTTTCTCAAGAATTATTGGTTCAATTGGTTGGTGAAGAACTATTCTAGTGGACCATAAGTTGATTTTTAGAAATGTTTTACAGTTAAGTATGTGAAACGTTAAACTCTTGACGAGTTTAAATTACAAAATGGATCTTTTCTGTTAATTCACGACCACTTGATAAATATTCTATTGCTCTAAAAACTGTTCCCCAATAATTTTTACGTCCACTGTGGTATTCCTTATCCGCTAGGAATCCGATATCGCTGGTCTTATCTTATCTCTTTCCATTCTCTACACACGGAGAGCGCATTTGACGGTAAGGCAATCATTAGATTTACCAGATTGTGATAGAGCTTATTAGCCACCTAACCGAAATTGCGATAAAAAAGTGGTGGTAGTGAACTAACACAAAAGGTCCTACAAAACTCATATGGTACACTATAAATAAATTTTAATATAATACGATGTCCTCTATGAGAAGGATTCATTACGAATAACTAATACGAACCGTATATGACATAGAACAGCGTGTTTTAGCCCACTGACGGTAAGTTTGTCTGTCTAGTATATGGATGTCGACTTCCCAGCTATAACTTGGCAGTTTAAGAAATGGCCATCTTACGTTCGAGTGGTAAAGATAAAAAATAACACCAACCTGTAAGGGATGTGTTACTGTGACTTTTTTTTCGTTACGTTTAATTTGACTACCAATTCTGGAATTATAAATATTTCTATGAAAGGAATATGGAAATGGACTTATATAACGGACATACATAATGAACCATTTTAGTTGGTTTGTTTTGCGTTAATGCTGTATTTTTATAATCTAGTGCTTAAACGTAGCAAATCTGTTTCACTGTTGCTGATTCTCTGAACATTTTTTAAGTTAACTTTTAAGTCTTTATTCTTGTGGTTAAAACACAAGAATTGTTAAAACTATTTCAAACTCAAAAAATTAAAACAAAAAATTGAATTCCATCCATCTACACCTTCTATAGTAATAGTTTAACCATTTTCTCATGATAATACATTAAGATAAGATAGAGTTAGATTTACATCAAATATTTATCAAAATATTTAATGATATTTGTGCTGCTAGTTTTCAGACGCGGATTTGCCTCACATAGTCACATGAAAGAAAAAATAATCTTGGCAAGAACAAAAAGGAGAATTGAAACTCAATCTAAAGTGAAAAATTGTGCCTTTGGAAGCAATTAGGAGGAGAAGTTGTGCTGTTAACAGGCCTGGGATCACCAGTGTATTGGCCTGTTGGATAAATTACAGTTCTCAACTTTTCTCATTTTCTTGTTGAGATTTAAACCTCTTTTATTACAAACACCAATTTATCTCTCGACACATAATATACAATAACTTTTTTAAATAACATATTGAAGTATAAAATATGAGATTATAGTGTCTGATATATAACAGGATAAAGATATCAGAAAGCTACTTATTATTCTATATCATTTAAGCTGGATGTTTATGATAACCAATAAAATGTAATTTTACTTTCTCTCAATTATTCAAAACTTTTCAAAACTATATGCTAAATTTATTTGTTTAATTTGCTTATTTCAACTGTTTATTGGTACGATATATTTTTTAAGTTACCAGTTAAAAATATACAGAACATGAAGTGTACCTTAAAAATGCTTACCGACCTGTTATGATTAACTTGGCCTGTATTATCTTTGACTCAAAGAGTGTTTGGAAAAAATTGGATAACCGTTTAGCATTGGTCCTATGGAAAATAAATCTATGATTTCTGACCATTTCATCCCTATTATGAATGTTTTACGATAAACCTGTGTTTATAAATCATTTTGAGGTGTTTCAGTGAAGAATGTTAATTGATCAGCTGATTTTAATTTTTCATTTTACGATTTTTTAAATTTCAAACATATGTTGAAATAGAAACACCCGTAAACTATAAAAAATAAAAGGTATCAAAATGATTATTTATCATATTTTGTCAGATTTAGTCAAAATGTAAATCGATAAAATCGACTTATGAACAAACAGTTTTAAAAGACTAACATTCGAGTTATGTTTCCGGTTGGTGTAGGAAAATGGACATTGTTTTTCTGAGGAACAGATTCATTTTGGCCGGAAACCTGGCAGGGAGTCACCACAATATCTGATACAGTATCCCCCCCCCCCCCACTTTATTGCCGAATTCCGCTTATGGTAAGTTACTCGGTAGTCTGAAAGCCCAGTATGAGTGAGATCTGCAACTTTCTGCATACTTCGTATAGTTATTTTTGTTTCATACAGTAAGGTTTTTATGTTCAGTATGACCTTACTGTATGTACATAAAGTACAGTAAGGTTTTTGTTCATACAGTAAGGTTGTTATGTTCAGTATGACCTTACTGGATGTACATAAAGTACAGTAAGGTTTTTGTTCATACAGTAAGGTCATACTGAACCTAACAACCTTACTGTATGTACATAAAGTACAGTAAGGTTTTTGTTCATACATTAAGGTTGTTATGTTCAGTATGACCTTACTGTATGTACATAAAGTACAGTAAGGTTTTAGTTCATACATTAAGGTTGTTATGTTCAGTATGACTTTACTGTATGTACATAAAGTACAGTAAGGTTTTTGTTCATACAGTAAGGTTGTTATGTTCAGTATGGCTTTACTGTATGTACATAAAGTGCAGTAAGGTTTATGTTCATACATTAGGGTTGTTATGTTCAGTATGGCCTTACTGTATGTACATAAAGTGCAGTAAGGTTTATGTTCATACATTAAGGTTGTTATGTTCAGTATGACCTTACTGTAATACTGAACATAACAACCTTACTGTATGAAACAAAATCCTGGAGTGTTGATATTACGAAGGTTCTTATAAATAAAAGACATACAATTTTGTTTGTTTGTCAAAAATTCATTGCCTTCAGTTCTTACAAACTTATTTGGTTCACTTTTGTCGTGATACTAGTTTTGGAAATTATATCATTCAAACTGCAGCCTACATTCGTTTTTCATGTAAAACTCTACTGAATACTGTTATATCCAGACTTACTTAAGCAGAAAATTATACTTTTGTGAATATGAAGAGCCATAATCAACTGGTAATATCCAGAAATCATTAATTAGAACTGAATAATAGTGTTCAAAATGGTAAAATACACCATATTATTGTTAGTTATTGAAAAATTTAGTCTTAGTTTGGTAAATAATTAAGCATTTTGAAAAAGTGGATATTGGTATTATTCTCTTCTACTTGAAATCCAACATGAGATGGTTGTGACTTCATAATAACCTCAAAGTTCTCGATTATGTTATGTACTGGGATATTGTCTAGTATTGTCTGATGAAATTTGGATTTTAGTTGTAACCATACCAAAAACATCATTCACATTATAGCTACACAGCTCTTATCATAAAATGCTATATGTATTGGTACAATCTAATCCTATATTGAAACACCATTGTTTCATGATTTCAAAAAATGTAAAGCTATGCTAAATCAAAATTCATTACCCTTCAATGTTTCCAACACAGAGAATTTATTATAAAAACGTAATAAAAACTTTCCCCAGCGTGAGGAGTGAGAAAAAAATCATAATAATATGACAAGTAGTTACAGTTTGTCGATTATATCTCTATGAAATCGATCTCCTTGTCATTTTTTTAAAATAAAAGATTATTTTTTCCTCCTAAAAATAAAATATTCTATAGCATTGACTATATAATCAAAAGATAGGCCAAGGCCATTCATTTACTGTAGATACTCGCCTGTGCTGTTATCTAACTGTGAATGTTCTCATATAAGCATTTGGACGACTCCTTGACGTACTAATAGCTGATCTATTAGTCACTTAAGCTTATGCTGTAGAGAGGGATGAACAGAGATAGAGAGATGAAGACCACTCGAACTACTTATAAAAACAAAAGAACTAATTTCACCGAAAAGGAAAATCTGCTTCGCGGTACCTACAGAAGCGAATAGTCTTCTCGTTTCTATAGTCAATCATTGTACTGATCAATTTTTTTTAAAGCAGTTAAAACTTATCCATCTTAAAGATGATTAAAAATAACTATCCACTCTAATATGAGGCATCAAAAAGTACATTACTTATATTATGATTCATGTACTATAGCAACAACAATCTTCAAGTAAAATAAATTTATGGAAAACATTTATTCACTGGATGTGTCGTTTATTTTCAAGTCAAGAAGTATAAATGCAGGTCTTTATAGAGTTGAGTATATTGTATTCAGCACTCCTGCCTACTCGTTAATTTATGAAAGAAATTACGACATTTCTGTCAAGTGATTTTAATCTCTTATGATTACTACATAAATACACTAACTAAAAATAAACGTAAAAAAAATTATGAAATTCTACACGTGATATTTTGTTTGTGTTTTGTGATAAGGTAATTTATTCAAATGGTACTTTAAAACATTGATACAAGGCGTACTTGGATAATTTAGTCTATATTCTATTGAGTGGAAATCTTTTTGACGTATTAGCAACTCTTTCACTGCTATTTTTAAACCATCATTAAATTAATTCCTAAGATCGTATCCACAATTAATTATTGTGTTTTAGTTTATTTTGAAATTTTTAAATTTGTACTTACTGTAAAATGTAATTCATATAGTATATTATTTAATCATTTGTAATTCAGATAGTATATTCTGCCACAAATGATGTTAAGAAATTTCGAAATCAATTTCCGCTTTAAGCGTTAATATTAAAATTACTAGACGATTTCAGTTGTTTCTGAAAGGATATTATTTTTAATATTTCATGGGAAATTCAAAATATTATCAAGGATTCTTCTTCCCTATTTGTCTGCAGATTGATTGGACAATGCAAATTTTCTCGTTTTTCAATTCGAAAGTGACTTTTAAAATGCTTGTCCATTTAATGTACAAATGTCGTAAACTACAACCCCACCCCTAGTGGTGAGAGAGAGTTTGTAGTTTGTGAAGGTACAACCACCTTCACACTTTCTACATAATGTAGATCATCCTTCCTAGAATACCCAACAATTAGAGTTAGGTCAAATCTAAATAAAGTTAAGGTAAAATCTGTTTATCTGACATTGATGTAACTTAGCCTCAACTAGAGTAGTTATTGCTTACTTCGTATAGTCTAGCTTAACGAATGATCCTCTAAAAGGGAAGTTTCAGATGGCAAGATGTTTTGTAAAATGAAGAACTTATTGTACAACTGAACATGGCTATTAAGGTATTTATTAAGGTAATATGGTCATTCGGTATTTATTTTCAACACACAAAACCTAACTTCAAATTATTTTTATGTTTAGTTTAACAGTAAATACTTTTAGTATATACATTTTTTAATTCTGTAGTTCAGGGTTAAAATCATGATTAACGTGGGGAACCATATCTGAGCTACATCTCCCCCCTCCCAACGGACCAACTGATAATATCGTTAACAATAAGTCATGTATTCATGAGTCGTTACCCCAGAAACAATAACAAAACAACAAATAATTGTTCTTCCTAACCTAACCTAACCACTCACAACTATAAAAACTTCACTCTGGAATCTTTTACTGTACTAGAGAGGATACTGAATCTCATAATCATGGGGCAAATGTTAGTAAATTGATAAAATCTGTATTAAAATGTTGAAATAACATTGGCCTTAATCTGATAAATAATAAGACAAGAACTGGAGGAGTAGTTCTAATTCGAAGTAAAAAATAATAATATTTGCTGATTTGTCCACTAATCTGATGAAAAATAACAAACAATACATAATAAGAAATTCAATGTTAGATTATTTTTTGTAGTTCAGTTACTAATTTTTAATGTACAGTAGTTGTAAAATCAGAGTCGCTTGCTCAATGGTCATTAAAGCTTTTGACTGTCAAAAACGTTTAAAACTTACAGTTAGTTCATACTTCTCCAAAATAAATTAGTCAAATTTACATTACAAAAATTATTAATATTTTGTATTTAGTAGTGGTTCCAAATAATTTGCACAAACATTTTCGCATATTAAACACTAAAAAAATCAAAACTTTGAAAATTACCGGTTTGATTCCCAACTATGTTTTTTCGCAATAACTCAAAAACTAGTCAAGTTAGACACATGTAGTTTTTACTAAATAGTTTAAATTGTAATTCACACCTTTAATGTAATCAAAATCGTTAGAGCCGTTTTTGAGAAAATTAAATTTTTTTATGTTTTTGCCCATAAAATTAAAAAAAAAAAAACTTAACTTTCAGAAATGTGATAATATAGTATGGGTATATTGGCTAAATACACCTACATACCAAATTTTATAAAAATTGATCCATCCTTTTGGTGTCCAGGGAACTGCACATACACACAGACAGACACCAAACCTTTTTTTCGAAATAACCACTTTTTGGGTTCAGGGGATCCTAAAATGAATTTTTATAAAACTTGAAAACCCCCTTTTTTGGTCGATCACAATACTTCCTCTATGTTAACGCAAATGGGAGAAAGTAAAAACTTGTATCTCATTTCATACTTTCTGTAATAATTGAGGTTTGAGAAGGTAGGAATGTATAGCCTCAGCAGTAATTATAAAGAGTGGCCGAGCCAGCACGGTCCGCTGCTCCTCCACGCTGACGTACATATTTAATTACAGTATTTCAGAATGAAGTCGAGACTTACAAAAATCTATTTTAATCAGAATTTCTCAGTTATGAGTTTTGTTTCAAATATGGAGAAAATATCAACAATTTATATAGTACACTAATTATTGGTACAGTTTCGCAATATTTTACTTATGCAAAAGACAAAAACCAGTATTAATTAATGTTTTAATGTTATTTAAAGACGATTCATGACATATTTAGTTAATAAATACCAACTCATATATGGAAAAAGTGTATAATGATGTATAATTAAATCCATGTATATTAATAACGAATTATTAATTGAAAATTATACAAACTATCCAGAAAATTTTGTTTTCAGTAACAGAAGACAATATACTCCTTACTCCAATAAATATTCAGTTACGTTCCAAGGTTCCGTAACTGTACCTGCTTTTCTCTATAAATATATACCATAAACTACAACCTCAATATTTATATGTTTCTTAATGTTAAATGTAACTTGACTTAAAATGTGTTTAAAAGGAGCATAATTTGTGAAGTTTTCTCATGTATTTATTTATAAAAGTTGACAAAACCTATGTAAATTCAGCTTGTCTTGAATCCAGAAGGAAATTTTATATTTTAGTTTTTATCTTAAGGAATATTACACGCTTAATACTGCATAATTTAATATTAATTAAGCTCTTAAAATTGACGAGATATTGCGCCAGAATCCACGCTTACTGAAGATAAACTTGTGGTGTAAAGAACTAAAAATATATGTTAGAGGGTTGTAAATTTGTCAGGCTGTTTAGACTCGATAACATGTGCTCAATCAAACACGCTTTATACATAAACACCGTTAATTGTATTCTGCCAAAAGTCCCAAACTACGTATTTTATACTGAAATGCTTTACTTAATTGATGCCATAGTTCCACTGTTCCAAAGAATGTTGACTAGTTATTCATTTGACAATTGTGTTATTTATAATTACACTGATTTTTAAACACTGTAGTATTTGAACTAAAGATAACTTCATTATTGCTGTAGTGAAATAAGTTTCCTCATGGACCCACCCTTCCTAGGACAAGGTCAATAGTGCAAGAAAGGGAGAGTCAAGGGTATAGGGGAAATCCAGAGAATATAAACCGTTAATTGATCTGCCAAAAGTGAGGGATTAGAGGGGAGAAGAACGATTGTGCCTAAACTGAGATAGATAGGGACATTAGTCCTACTTGTGGCCCAAGTTAGGCTCACTGATAGTACTTAAACCATAGAGCAATAACGTAGCTTTGGAGGGGAGAGGAACAAGTGTGCCTAAACTACGAATGATAGGAACGACATTAGTCCTACTTGTAACTCAGGTTGGGCTCACTGATAATGACTTAAACCATAGACCAATAACGTAACTTTAGAGGGGAGAGGAACAAGTGTGCCTAAACTACGAATGATAGGAACTACATTAGTCCTACTTGTAACTCAGGTTGGGCTCACTGATAATGACTTAAACCATAGACCAATAACGTAACTTTAGAGGGGAGAGGAACAAGTGTGCCTAAACTACGAATGATAGGGACGACATTATTCCTACTTGTGGCTTAGGTTGGACTCACTGATTGTGACTTAAACCATAGGCCAATAACGTAGCTTTGGAGGGGAGAGGAACAAGTGTGCCTAAACTAATGATAGGAATGACATTATTCCTAGTTGTGGCTCAAGTTGGGCTCACTGATAATGACTTAAACCATAGGCCAATAACGTAGCTTTAGAGGGGAGAGGAACAAGTGTACCTAAACTAAATGATAGGAACGACATTAGTCCTACTTGTGACCCAAGTTGGGCTCACTGATAATGACTTAAACCATAGACTAATAACATAACTTTGGAGGGGAGAGGAACAAGTGTACCTAAACTACGAATGATAAGAACGACATTAGTCCTACTTGTGACCCAAGTTGGGCTCACTGATAATGACTTAAACCATAGACCAATAACGTAACTTTAGAGGGGAGAGGAACAAGTGTGCCTAAACTTGTACGAATGATAGGGATGACATTATTCCTACTTGTGGCCCAAGTTGGAATCACTGATTGTGACTTAAACCATAGACCAATAACGTAGCTTTAGAGGGGAGAGGAACAAGTGTACCTAAACTACGAATGATAAGAACGACATTAGTCCTACTTGTGACCCAAGTTGGGCTCACTGATAATGACTTAAACCATAGACTAATAACATAACTTTGGAGGGGAGAGGAACAAGTGTACCTAAACTACGAATGATAAGAACGACATTAGTCCTACTTGTGACCCAAGTTGGGCTCACTGATAATGACTTAAACCATAGACCAATAACGTAACTTTAGAGGGGAGAGGAACAAGTGTGCCTAAACTTGTACGAATGATAGGGATGACATTATTCCTACCTGTGGCCCAAGTTGGAATCACTGATTGTGACTTAAACCATAGACCAATAACGTAGCTTTAGAGGGGAGAGGAACAAGTGTGCCTAAACTACGAATGATAGGGACGACATTAGTCCTAGTTGTGGCCCAAGTTGAGTTCACCAATAATGACTTAAACCATAGGCCAATAACGTAGCTTTAGAGGGGAGAGGAACAAATGTGCCTAAACTAAATGATAGGAACGACATTAGTCCTACTTGTGACCCAAGTTGGATTCACTAATAATGGCTTAAACCATAGGCCAATAACGTAGCTTTAGAAGGGAGAGAAACAAGTGTGCCTAAACTAAATGATAGGAACGACATTAGTCCTACTTGTGACCCAAGTTGGGTTCACTAATAATGACTTAAACCATAGGCCAATAACGTAGCTTTAGAGGGGAGAGGAACAAGTGTGCCTAAACTACGAATGATAGGGACGACATTATTCATACGTGTAGCTCAAGTTGGGCTCACTGATTGTGACTTAAACCATAGGCCAATAACGTAGCTTTAGAGGGGAGAGGAACAAGTGTACCTAAACTAAATGATAGGAACGACATTAGTCCTAGTTGTGGCACAAGTTGGGCTCACTGATAATGACTTAAACCATAGGCCAATAACGTAGCTTTAGAGGGGAGTGGAACAAGTGTGCCTAAACTACGAATGATAGGGACGACATTATTCATACGTGTAGCTCAAGTTGGGCTCACTGATTGTGACTTAAACCATAGGCCAATAACGTAGCTTTAGAGGGGAGAGGAACAAGTGTACCTAAACTAAATGATAGGAACGACATTAGTCCTTCTTGTGGCTCAAGTTGGGCTCACTGATAATGACTTAAACCATAGGCCAATAACGTAGCTTTAGAGGGGAGAGGAACAAGTGTACCTAAACTAAATGATAGGAACGACATTAGTCCTAGTTGTGGCCCAAGTTGAGTTCACCAATAATGACTTAAACCATATGCCAATAACGTAGCTTTAGAGGGGAGAGGAACAAGTGTACTAAAACTAAATGATAGGAACGACATTAGTCCTAGTTGTGGCCCAAGTTGAGTTCACCAATAATGACTTAAACCATAGGCCAATAACGTAGCTTTAGAGGGGAGAGGAACAAGTGTGCCTAAACTACGAATGATAGGGACGACATTATTCATACGTGTAGCTCAAGTTGGGCTCACTGATTGTGACTTAAACCATAGGCCAATAACGTAGCTTTAGAGGGGAGAGGAACAAGTGTACCTAAACTAAGAATGATAGGAACGACATTAGTCCTACTTGTGACCCAAGTTGGGCTCACTGATAATGACTTAAACCATAGGCCAATAACGTAGCTTTAGAGGGGAGAGGAACAAGTGTGCCTAAACTTCGAATGTTAGGAACGACATTAGTCCTACTTGTGGCCCAAGTTGGGCTCACTGATAATGACTTATCATGAAACAACAGATGCTATGTTAAACATAATAGTCCTTTCTCTTTAAGTCCTTAACGACTCTCCATAATGGTCTTATTGTTTCCAATTTTCGATTATTGTACAATGCACTGGTAATATAAATGGGTGAGGTGAGGGAGCATCTATTGGCTTAATGTTTCTTAGAACATCTATTTATACCATAGTTGTTCTAAGAAAATATAAGAGAGATTGTATTATAAGGATTGTTTAGAATGTAAGGATGTAGTAAATTATAAAGAACATTTTCATACAAAATTTATTTATGTTGCCACAATTTTTAATAATTTAACTTATTTTGTCACCATTAGTAAGGTAACCATTATATACGACCTTGCTTGTCTTGTTGCAGCTTATTTTGTTTGCTAGAATTTGTATGTGATTAAGACATGCTATTCTACCGTACTTTCTTACAACTTGTATGGTGCCCTGTTAACATTATTCATGTATATCAGAATATCTTTATTGACACATTTTATTTGTTAACATAAATTGTTACACATATGGTGTCCTGTCAACTAGCAATTCTTAGTATAATTAATTGAATACAAAACTTAATACTATTTTATATATAACTGTATTAATTAAAAATAATGTTAAAGTTAATAATTTTCAGCTCTGTATAGTAGTTATAATGGTTCATAATGGCATCGTGGCATTAAGGAGTTTCCACATTTACGTGCACAGTTTTAAATTTTATAAAGTTGGATAAAACCTCAGGCCTACCTCTTATAGAGTTCATTCAAAAAGACATTTAACCATATAAATTCCTTGAATAGTTTAGAACTACCTTAAAAATTTGAGAACTCTTCTGAGTATTTATTGACTCAAGTAAATGGTTAAACAATTTAATACTTGAGTAAAGTGGCCCTTTAGCGAATTTTGTAGTTCTGTGCAATGGCTGTCTAAGATTATTTTTATATCTCGTAATATTGTTGTGTGTTTGTAGTTCTGTGCAATGGCTGTCTATGATTATTTTTATATCTCGTAATATTGTTGTGTGTTAAGACTTATATTTCAAATCTTTTTCGATTGCTACGAAACGCTAGTAGTTTTTTTGTATGTATTTGTTTTTTAATCCACTGTTTATTACTATAGAGCTTGTTCATTTATATTATAAAAATTGTTTTATTCATTGGAATAAATAAATAATTAAATAAACAATAACTTAACAGGAACAATAACTTAAAATCCTCTCCACCAACCTTCCCCAAAGATATACGGTTCTTAAAGTAGAACAATTGAATTTGTTCATACTGTCTGATCCTAACTAAGAAAACTCTCTCCTAAAAAGTTTTAGTTATAGACAAAAATAACCACAATATTAACATAAATATTTTTTTTCTTACAATGTTTTTTCTTGAAAAAACATAACTAAAAATAGGTACGTTTTTCTTACTGGCGTGGTGCCTCAGTGCCTAAACACTGCGGAGAGCAAGGTTCAGTTTAAATTCCCAACTGAGCTAACGGTTGGTATTTCACTCGTTGAATAAAGTTCACGCACAGGCCAACTGGCCCATGTGTGCTGGTGAGTGAAGTTGTCATCAATATATATCGTCAGTCATAATCACCTCAATTGTCAACTGTCATCTGAGTGGTTAACGTCCTTATTTATTTATCTTGAGGTCCAGTGTACCCCTGTGAGCTGTTTGAGTTTGTTTCTCGTCATTGTGTGTATCGGTTATATGGGTTATGACGATGAGTTTTTTTATTTATTTGTGAAGTAACTCACATTTTTTCTTGTGCACATAAAATAAATGGTCAGTCAAATATTTCTTATAAATCCCTTAAAGAGCATACTGGGGTTCACTGGACCCCACACAAATGTATGTGTAATATTTCTCAGTTTACGTTTGTCCGCAGAAATGTTCGGTCCCCATGTAAATTTAGTTAGTATCTCGGGCATCACCTCCCGCCATCAGCCACTTCAATCTTCAGCTGTCACTTGAGTGGAAAACATCCTTATTTATCTTGGGGTCCAGTATACCTCTGTGAGCTGTTTGAGGTTTTGTTTCTCTTCGTTGTGTGTATTGGATGTACGGTATGGGTTTGTGATATTGCATTTTCTATTTATTTGTGAGGTAACTCACATTTTTTGTGTATATAAAATTAATCGTCTATCAGATAAAGTATAAAAATAATAAATAAGGTTTTGAACATTTATTTTTCACGGTTAAATTAATTTGTGATTCTTCATGTATTAAGTTTAACATACTGTATATTTTTTCTCTAAATTTTCAAAATCTATAAAGGTATTATAAAAACATCTACATTTTCTCTTGAAAATTGTATCCTTTTGCTAAAAGTATTTTAAATTTTTAATATTTTTATTACTGACTAGTATACACAGTGACATATGAACATATACACAGTGGCCAAAAAAATGAACAAACTTAATCTGTCAGAAAATTATTTATTGGCCCTTCTACAGTATTTCTATTGAAGGACTGAAATAAATTTAGTAAAAAAAGTGTGTTCTTTTAGGGTTAAATATACCTATTTAAAGGTATATTTATATAACATAAATATAAACAAACTAAAATGTTTGTTTTAGTTTCCTCTTAATGTAGCGTCCCCATTTAGATTTATTTTTGCTTGTAGATGTAGATTAGGATTAATCGCTGTCCTCCAACGTAATATTCAATCTCTGCTAAGCAAAATAAATAATAATAGAATGACTTAAATTTGTTACGTACTTAAATTTGTTAATATCTGTTTCAATAATACAATCCTGTTAAATATATTTTCCAGAAATCAACGTTCCACGTCCAGTCGATCGAGGAGGGTGGTGGTATTTGATTAGTGGTAGAACAAAAGTCGATTTGTTACCCAATAACTGGCCGTCCCAGATTGATTAGAGAAGGCGCTACCCCTACTAAACGATTCCACTGAGGCACGCTGCTCATCACTAACGCTATAATATCGAATTGCCAATTTTTTTTAAAATCAGTGTAATTAAGTTATATAAAACCTAATTTTTAACTAATATCATAGAAAACACATTCTAGGATTATAGTAATAGTTTTATATTAATATGACATTTCAACGTCCAAAGGAAATGTGTTTTAAAATAAAAAGTGTATTTAATCGAAGATTAGGATATTGTTTTAATATTATATTTACTGTAAAATATACCTTCACTCGACCCACGTGCACTGGAATGAATGATTAATCAAATAAAGTATAAAAATAAGAAAAGGTTTTGAAAAATTTACTTTTTTACGGTTAAATTTGTGATCATTAGTAAGGTAGGTCATGATTGTTGAAAATAAATATTTGTCTATATTTATTCTTAATGTATTATATGTAAGATACTGTAAATGTTTTCCCTAAATTTTCAAAACCTTCATAAATAAAGCTATTATTAAAATGTCAACAATTTTATCCTGAAAATTATATCCTTTAGTTTGAAATAGTTTAAATTTTTAATATTTTTTATTATTAATCATGCCTTTAAGTAGTGAATAATAATAATTCACTATGATAATTAACAGTGAAATAATCAATATAAATATGTCTACTACAGTGGCAGTGTTTTAATAAATAAATAAAATAATTGTTCAAAATTAACTTCAATTGACTTTTTATCGTACGTTTCTAAGCACTACTTAATTGCTTAATGAGACCATTTTTATAATCGTTAATCAAAACATAAAATAGTACCGATTTTAAATATTTTTTCATTAAAGCCTCTCACCTTCACAAACAATAATAAATACATTCTACTGATTGGTTATCATACTTTTAAAAAACTTGTATTAATTATTATTTAATCGGTGTTTTGTAAAGTGTTATTTGTCAGTAAACAATCATGGTTAGAGGAGTTTTGGAGGCTCTATCTTAATCATCTTAAATTAAATTTAATGACTCTTTTCTATACAACATATTCGACATGAATAACTGAATTTTTTGGGGCTGCACAAAAATTGTGTCTAGCACTTTAAAACGACCGTTTTCTTTTATCTGAACCAAATGTTTTTATAACTGTTGAAGTATATAAGTACACAAGAGCTGATAGCCCAACCACCCATCCTTCATACACGAGATCTGATAGCCCAACCACTCACCCTTCATACACGAGAGCTAATGGCCTAACCATCCACCCTTCATACACAAGATCTGATAGCCCAACCATTCACCCTTCATACACGAGAGCTAATGGCCCAACCACCCATCCTTCATACATGAGAGCTGATAGCCCAACCACCCATCCTTCATACACGAGATCTGATAGCCCAACCACTCACCCTTCATACACGAGAGCTGATGGCCTAACCATCCACCCTTCATACACGAGAGCTGATAGCCCAACCGCTCACCCTTCATACACGAGAGCTGATGGCCTAACCATCCACCCTTCATACACGAGAGCTGATAGCCCAACCACTCACCCTTCATACACGAGATCTGATAGCCCAACCGCTCACCCTTCATACACGAGAGCTAATGGCCCAACCACCCTTCCCTCATACATGAGAGCTGCTAGCCCAACCACTCACCCTTCATACACAAGAGCTGACAGCCCAACCACTCACCCTTCATACACAAGATCTGATAGCCCAACCATTCACCCTTTATACACGAGAGCTGACAGCCCAACCGCTCGCCCTTCATACACGAGAGCTAATGGCCTAACCTTCCACCCTTCATACACGAGATCTGATAGCCCAACCACTCACCCTTCATACACAAGATCTGATAGCCCAACCGCTCACCCTTCATACACGAGAGCTAATGGCCCAACCACCCTTCCCTCATACATGAGAGCTGATAGCCCAACCACTCACCCTTCATACACGAGAGCTGATAGCCCAACCACTCACCCTTCATACACGAGATCTGATAGCCCAACCATTCACCCTTCATACACGAGAGCTAATGGCCCAACCACCCATCCTTCATACATGAGAGCTGATAGCCCAACCACTCACCCTTCATACACAAGAGCTGACAGCCCAACCACTCACCCTTCATACACGAGATCTGATAGCCCAACCACCCACCCTTCATACACGAGAGCTAATGGCCTAACCACCCATCCTTCATACACGAGAGCTGATAGCCCAACCGCTCACCCTTCATACACGAGAGCTGATGGCCTAACCATCCACCCTTCATACACGAGAGCTGATAGCCCAACCACTCACCCTTCATACACGAGAGCTGATAGCCCAACCGCTCACCCTTCATACACGAGAGCTGATAGCCCAACCACCCTTCCCTCATACACGAGAGCTGATAGCCCAACCACTCACCCTTCATACACGAGAGCTATAGCCCAACCGCTCACCCTTCATACACGAGAGCTATAGCCCAACCACTCACCCTTCATACACGAGAGCTGATGGCCCAACCACCCATCCTTCATACACGAGAGCTGATAGCCCAACCGCTCACCCTTCATACACGAGAGCTGATAGCCCAACCGCTCACCCTTCATACATGATAAATTATGACCCAAGTACCAATCCTTCGTACATGAGAAATGTTGGCCACAATAAAAGAAGTTTAGATATAGACATGACTAATAAAAATACTCATACAGTCATTATTCTTTTTACATAATTTCATTAATTATGATGTAATAATTTCATACATTAAAAGGATATGGTTATATTAAATCCCAGAGACCCTAAAAAATAATATATATCTACTCGTTAGTAATTTCAATATTGTAAGCGAAACAAGGGGAGGGAGTGTAATCCCAGCCATGTATATTGGAAGAGGGTTTTAACAACACAAAGTTTGAAGTTTATTTACTTGGATTAGGGAAATGGGGTTGGGGCACTTGGAAATAACTAAACGGATTCATTTGAAAGCGTACAGAAAATGCTATTTTATAACATTACCTTATTTTCTTCCAGTTCAAGAGATATCATTTCACTGAATTTTAATAAAACCGTATTTATATATTATTAGGAGGCTACAAAACTAGTCGTACAACCAAATAAACAACACCACTTATCTATAGCAGGTCTATAACACTTATCTATAACATTACTGTCCGCACAGAAATTATGTGCACCCGAGTTTGAAGGCTCTTAACTAAGAAACTTGGAGACCTATGAAAAGTCCAATCACATCATTATTTTCCTCGTTTAATTTTGTGCTATGAAATTTGCATTTTTTAATTTTACTATATGTTTTATTATTTTTTTATAAAAGTACCGGAATTTTAAGTGGTTGTCACTTTACTTCAAACTTACACCATTATTACTCAAGAATCCATTATTGTATCGCATTTATATGTTAATACGTAGTTGATAGAAATATTTTCTATACATTTTATAAATATAAGAATGTTAACTTTCTTAGAAAATATATTCTTATCGATTACCTGAAATATTGTTCTCTCGGCTCCTATTAGTCGTTAAATTGATTACTTGGTCCTATTGTAATCCTTATAACATGTATTAATATAATACATTATTATAATATAGGTACATAGATTAAGTGATTTTATATTGATTTAAATCAATTAAAATTTACCAATATGAAGTTATTTTAAATTGATTTAAATCGATTTAATTTTACGAACCCCAGAAGCCAAGAAAAAATATTTAAGAAAAATGATAAGAACCCTTTTATATAAAAAAAATCAAACTCTAAAATTCACTATAATATTCTTACCAATGTGTTTGCACTATCAAATATCTATGTTGGTCACGTCAGTGTGTGCCAGTGCGACTTCTAATGGCTTCGAACTATTAATTTATACGTTAACCAACCCAGTTGATTATACTATCAGAGATCTGTGTAGGTCACGACAGTGTGTGTCGGTCCGACCTCTTATAGCTGGTCTTAGTAATGTATACGTTAACCAAGCCAGTTGTTCGTATTATTAGAGATCTGCGTAGATCACGACAGCGTGTGTCAGTCCGACCACTTATAGCTGGTCTTAGTAATGTATACGTTAACCAAGCCAGTTGTTCGTATTGTTAGAGATCTTTGTAGGTCATGACAGTGTGTGTCAGTCCGACCTCTTATAGCTAGTCTTAGTAATGTATACGTTAACCAAGCCAGTTGTTCGTATCATTAGAGATCTGCGTAGGTCATGACAGCGTGTTTCAGTCCGACCACTTATAGCTGGTCTTAGTAATGTATACGTTAACCAAGCCAGTTGTTCGTATTATTAGAGATCTGTGTAGGTCACGACAGCGTGTGTCAGTCCGACCACTTATAGCTGGTCTTAGTAATGTATACGTTAACCAAGCCAGTTGTTCGTATTATTAGAGATCTGCGTAGATCACGACAGCGTTTTTCAGTCCGACCACTTATAGCTGGTCTTAGTAATGTATACGTTAACCAAGTCAGTTGTTCGTATTATTAGAGATCTGCGTAGATCACGACAGCGTGTGTCAGTCCGACCACTTATAGCTGGTCTTAGTAATGTATACGTTAACCAAGCCAGTTGTTCGTATTATTAGAGATCTGTGTAGGTCATGACAGTGTGTGTCAGTCCGACCTCTTATAGCTGGTCTTAGTAATGTATACGTTAACCAAGCCAGTTGTTCGTATTATTAGAGATCTGCGTAGATCATGACAGTGTGTGTCAGTCCGACCTCTTATAGCTGGTCTTAGTAATGTATACGTTAACCAAGCCAGTTGTTCGTATTATTAGAGATCTGCGTAGGTCATGACAGTGTGTGTCAGTCCGACCTCTTATAGCTGGTCTTAGTAATATATACGTTAACCAAGCCAGTTGTTCGTATTGTTAGAGATCTGCGTAGGTCATGACAGTGTGTGTCAGTCCGACCTCTTATAGCTGGTCTTAGTAATGTATACGTTAACCAAATCAGTTGTTCGTATTGTTAGAGATCTGCGTAGGTCACGACAGTGTGTGTCAGTCCGACATCTTATAGCTGGCCTTAGTATTGTGTACGTTAACCAAGTCAGTTGTTCGTATTGTTAGAGATCTGCGTAGGTCATGACAGTGTGTGTCAGTCCGACCTCTTATAGCTGGTCTTAGTAATGTGTACGTTAACCAAGTCAGTTGTTCGTATTGTTAGAGATCTGCGTAGGTCACGACTGTGTGTGTCAGTCCGACCTCTTATAGCTGGTCTTAGTAATGTATACGATAGCCAAGTCAGTTGTTCGTATTGTTAGAGATCTGCGTAGGTCACGACCGTGTGTGTCAGTCCGACCTCCTATAGCTGGTCTTAGTAATGTATATGTTAACCAAATCAGTTGTTCGTATTGTTAGAGATCTGCGTAGGTCACGACCGTGTGTGTCAGTCCGACCTCTTATAGCTGGTCTTAGTAATGTATACGTTAACCAAGCCAGTTGTTCGTATTGTTAGAGATCTGCGTAGGTCACGACAGTGTGTGTCAGTCCGACCTCTTATAGCTGGTCTTAGTAATGTATACGTTAACCAAATCAGTTGTTCGTATTGTTAGAGATCTGCGTAGGTCACGACAGTGTGTGTCAGTCCAACCTCTTATAGCTGGTCTTAGTAATGTATACGTTAATCAAATCAGTTGTTCGTATTGTTAGAGATCTGCGTAGGTCACGACAGTGTGTGTCAGTCCGACCTCTTATAGCTGGTCTTAGTACTGTGTACATTAACCAAGCCAGTTGTTCGTATTATTAGAGATCTGCGTAGGTCACGACAGTGTGTGTCAGTCCGACCTCTTATAGCTGGTCTTAGGAATGTATACGTTAACCAAATCAGTTGTTCGTATTGTTAGAGATCTGCGTAGGTCATGACAGTGTGTGTCAGTCCGACCTCTTATAGCTGGTCTTAGTAATGTATACGTTAACCAAGCCAGTTGTTTATACTATCAGAGATCTGTGTAGGTCACGACAGTGTGTGTCAGTCCGACCTCTAATAGCTGGGTCTTAGTAATGTATACGTTAACCAAGCCAGTTGTTCGTATTATCAGAGAACTGCGTAGGTCATGACAGTGTGTGTCAGTCTGACCTCTTATAGCTGGTCTTAGTAATGTATACGTTAACCAAGCCAGTTGTTTATACTATCAGAGATCTGTGTAGGTCATGACAGTGTGTGTCAGTCAGCCCTCTAATAGCTGGTTTTAGTAATGTATACGTTAACCAAGCCAGTTGTTTATACTATCAGAGATCTGTGTAGGTCACGACAGTGTGTGTCAGTACGACCTCTAATGGCTGGGTCTTAGTAATGTATACGTTAACCAAGCCAGTTGTTTATACTATCAGAGATCTGTGTAGGTCACGACAGTGTGTGTCAGTACGACCTCTAATGGCTGGGTCTTAGTAATGTATACGTTAACCAAGCCAGTTGTTTGTATTGTTAGAGACCTGCGTAGGTCATGACAGTGTGTGTCAGTCCGACCTCTTATAGCTGGTCTTAATAATGTATACGTTAACCAAGCCAGTTGTTCGTATTGTTAGAGATCTGCGTAGGTCACGACAGTGTGTGTCAGTCCGACCTCTTATAGCTGGTCTTAGTAATGTATACGTTAACCAAATCAGTTGTTCGTATTGTTAGAGATCTGCGTAGGTCACGACAGTGTGTGTCAGTCCGACCTCTTATAGCTGGTCTTAGTAATGTGTACGTTAACCAAGCCAGTTGTTCGTATTAATAGAGATCTGCGTAGGTCACGACAGTGTGTGTCAGTCCGACCTCTTATAGCTGGTCTTAGTAATGTAAACGTTAACCAAGCCAGTTGTTCGTATTGTTAGAGATCTGCGTAGGTCACGACAGTGTGTGTCAGTCCGACCTCTTATAGCTGGTCTTAGTAATGTGTACGTTAACCAAGCCAGTTTTTCGTATTGTTAGAGATCTGCGTAGGTCACGACAGTGTGTGTCAGTCCGACCTCTTATAGCTGGTCTTAGTAATGTGTACGTTAACCAAGCCAGTTGTTCGTATTGTTAGAGATCTGCGTAGGTCACGACAGTGTGTGTCAGTCCGACCTCTTATAGCTGGTCTTAGTAATGTGTACGTTAACCAAGCCAGTTGTTCGTATTGTTAGAGATCTGCGTAGGTCATGACAGTGTGTGTCAGTCCGACCTCTTATAGCTAGTCTTAGTAATGTATACGTTAACCAAGCCAGTTGTTCGTATTGTTAGAGATCTGCGTAGGTCATGACAGTGTGTGTCAGTCCGACCTCTTATAGCTGGTCTTAGTAATGTGTACGTTAACCAAGCCAGTTGTTCGTATTGTTAGAGATCTGCGTAGGTCACGACAGTGTGTGTCAGTCCGACCTCTTATAGCTGGTCTTAGTAATGTGTACGTTAACCAAGCCAGTTGTTCGTATTGTTAGAGATCTGCGTAGGTCACGACAGTGTGTGTCAGTCCGACCTCTTATAGCTAGTCTTAGTAATGTATACGTTAACCAAATCAGTTGTTCATATATTATAGACCTGTTTAGGTCACGACAGTGTGTCAGTCAGTCCTCTACTAGCTGTGTCTTAGTAATGTATACGTTAACCAAGCCAGTTGTTCGTATAATTATAGATCTGTGTAGGTCACGACAGTGTGTGTCAGTCTGACCTCTAATAGCTGAGTCTTAGTTTGTATACGTTAACCAAGCCAGATCTATAATATGTTCGTATTATTATAGATCTGTGTAGGTCACGACAGTGTGTGTCAGTCCGACTTCTAATAGCTGAGTCTTAGTAATGTATACGTTAACCAAGCTATAAGTTCGTACTATCAGAGATCTGTGTATTGTTATTGTTTATTAAATAATGAGGTATTTGGAATTTTGTACTTAGCTGTTAACCCTATTTTCTTTTATCCATTCTACAATCATTATAAATATGGCTTTTTCGGCGTCCTAATATAGACTACAGTAAACAAATAAAGCAGGTTCAGTTATTGAGGTATTTTACAGCTTTATTATAGCTGTACGACATGATGACGTAAGATAGGGTGATGACGTCGTTAAATTTACCATAAAACTCCATCCGAGAAGTGGCCCGCAGCGCGTATAAATATGATTCAAGGATAGTGTGTCCTTCTACTGTATTTATATAAGCACAATGCATGTGAAAAGTATCACGATGAACCCGGATTGAAATATACATACTTAGTTTTGTTAGTCTGTACAGTGTACGTACAGTACTATACAGTTTTACGCCCTTTACTTCCTCCCAAGTTACCCAAGTTTACTTCTATTTTGTTTCCATGATTGAAAAGAAACGTAATTTAAAAATCATTCTGAACAGAATTCCCCTACTGGGTGCAGCAGAATGTATGTTAAAAGTACGTGGATTGATATATACACACTAAGTTTTGATAGTCTGTACAGTGTGCATAATTCGGTTTTACACACTTTTCAAACAAGTTTACTTCTATTCTGTTTTCTTGATTGAAAAGAAACTTGATTGAAAAGGCCTCTCTCTCTCTCTCTCTCTCTCTCTCTCTCTCTCTCTCTCTCTCTCTCTCTCTCTCTCTCTCTCTCTCTCTCTCTCTCTCTCTCTCTCTCTCTCTCTCTCTCTCTCTCTCTCTCTCTCTCTCTCTCTCTCTCTCTCTCTCTCTCTCTCTCTCTCTCTCTCTCTCTCTCTCTCTCTCTCTCTCTCTCTCTCTCTCTCTCTCTCTCTCTCTCTCTCTCTCTCTCTCTCTCTCTCTCTCTCTCTCTCTCTCTCTCTCTCTCTCTCTCTCTCTCTCTCTCTCTCTCTCTCTCTCTCTCTCTCTCTCTCTCTCTCTCTCTCTCTCTCTCTCTCTCTCTCTCTCTCTCTCTCTCTCTCTCTCTCTCTCTCTCTCTCTCTCTCTCTCTCTCTCTCTCTCTCTCTCTCTCTCTCTCTCTCTCTCTCTCTCTCTCTCTCTCTCTCTCTCTCTCTCTCTCTCTCTCTCTCTCTCTCTCTCTCTCTCTCTCTCTCTCTCTCTCTCTCTCTCTCTCTCTCTCTCTCTCTCTCTCTCTCTCTCTCTCTCTCTCTCTCTCTCTCTCTCTCTCTCTCTCTCTCTCTCCTCTCTCTCTCTCTCTCTCTCTCTCTCTCTCTCTCTCTCTCTCTCCCTCACTCTCATTCTCCTTACGAGAATAAAAATACGGAAACGATTTAAACGTAGTCATTCAAATAAAAACAAATAATATATTAGGAAATTAAATCTACAAAATCGTGTATAAATGTTTTTAATGAGATTAGAGAAAATTTATGAATGATGAAATATAAATTTAATATAAATATGTGCAATAAATAATACATTAAACACATACAAGATTTTTAAACTAAGATTAAAATAACATGCCTCATTTAATAGTAAATAGTATGAAACACTGGTTAGACAAACAACTGTTTAAAAAAATCAAAAATAAGAACATTATAAAATAAATGTATATCAAATAAAACTGAGACCGTAACAACCATTTTAATACAAAAATCAACCGAAACTACCCAAATTCAACCCAATTTTTGTTTATTTAAATTGCAAATTTATTAATTTTATTTATTAAATTCAGCTATTAAATACAAGAATGTTGGTCAGATGAGCAACATTTCTTTGTAGGCCTTCTAAACTAGAACGAGTGACAATTCATTGGAATCAAGGGTTCCACCTAGTGAGTGAATTGTGAGTGGCAATAGAGTTTTGGAGTGTTTCTAGAGATAGGGTTGTTACAGATGAGCTCTCTTCAAAACCGATGAGCTTTATAATGGTTGAAGAGGAATGGCCTCTATCAACACAATGCATTATTGGAACTTGGCTTTGTTACTTATTTTGTGACACGACACCCTCACTGCTCCAATCGTTACACAACAGTCATCATACTACGCATTTATTAGTCGTTTTTAGGGATTATTTTAAATTTAGTTTTTTTCTCAATCGTGAATTAGTAAATCTAATATTCACGGTGGCCGAGCGGTCTAAGGCGTCAGGACTTTGAGCTTGGGTTAGAGATAGCACTGGTTCGAATCCGGGCCTAGACTGAAAGATTTATCAGTAATATTCATCTTTACTATACTGGTTCGCCCCCTTTCTCTGTCTGAACAAGTTTCTCGCACAGATCAATAGTCTATGAGGAATGGGCAGAGTAAGGTTAAGAAGGAGGTTGGTCTCTCCTTAAAAAAAAAAAAACATGTTTAATCATCTGCAATAATAGATAAAATATAAGAATGAATTGTTATCTTTTTATAATGACATTTTTATGCTATCCTTAGGTTTACTATTTTGTATACATGGTGTCCTGCTTTCTCTGTCACATATTTTAGAGGATTGTTTGTCAAGTCAATACAAACAAATAATGACATATAACACATTTCCTACCCCGGTTTGTTTTCTGTCTGTATGTGTTTTTTACAAACATTTGAATATCTGAAAAAACTGTCTAACATACAATACTGAATTTTCGTATGAAAGTTGATTTTAAAAATACATATTTGATGTAAAAAGGTTGAATGTCCAAGATTATCAGTTTCAAAATGGCGACTGTCCAAAAATGTCAAATATTTAAAATACTACACATTTACCAAAAAATGTTAAAACTACAATAATATATGTAAACTATACTATGCAAAATTTAACGTTATACTAATTTCAAAGGTCGGCTAATAAATAACAAAGAAAACTAATTTTTTGCGACTGATAAAATTGTTATCTAGGTAAATATTACTCAGATAACAATGCTTTCAGTCACAAAAAATAGGTTTTCTCTGTTATTTATCGGCCGATCTTTAAAATTGGCATATCGTTAAAATCTTAACGATATTCCAATTTTAAAGAAATAAAATGGCGTCTACAAATATTGTTTCTTACCATTTTTTGGTATAATGTGTGTTTTTTTTTTTTTTTATTTAACTTTGACATTTTTATGCAGCCGCCATTTTGAAACTGATAATCTTGGACATTCAGCCTTTTTACATCAAATGTGTATTTTTAAGATACAACAATACAAACTTTTATATGAAAATTCAGTATTTTATGTTAAAATGTAGTTTTTGACGTATTCAAATTTTGAATTAATAGGTTACGTACCTTATCGTCTTCAATTCCTGTTATAGTAACAAGGTTATATACTTATAAGTTATATAACATGTTATACCTTGTTACTTAACAGGAATTGAAGACGATAAGGTACGTAACCTATTAATTCAAATACCAATTCCAGAAGGGTAATCATGAATAAATTCCAATTTTGATAAAAAACCACATACAGATACACAGAAAACGAATCCAGATAGGATACATGTTATGAGGCATTATTTGCTTGTATTGAACTGACAAACAATCCTATAAAATACGCTACAGTCGAAGCTGGACTCCCTGTATATTAAAAAAACTGTTCAAAATAAATAAAACTATCTTGGTCCTGAAAATACAACAAAAAGATAAAATAACTTACTGGATTGGAACAGTAATTTAACTACAGGTCTTTCTCTTATAAACATATTTAGAGGGATATATTTTGTAGCGGAAGTGAAATTATTTTTACCTACCATTTATTCAAGAAAATAGCTATCTATAAAACTCTAATAGTTTTTATGGCTGTAATTGAAGTTTTTAATTTAGTATTTTGGAACTTTTCCATTAATTCACTACCACTACTTTGGCTAGGTTATGTTAGGTTTGTTCAGGTTATGTTAGGTTTGGTTAGCTTTGTTCAGGTTATTTAGGTTTGGTCATGTTATGTTAGGTTTGGTTACGTTATGTTAGGTTTAATTGTGTAATTTTAGGTTTGGTTAGGTTATGTTAGGTTTGGTTAGGTTAGGATATGCTAGGTTAAGTATGTTATGTTAGATTTGGTTTGGTTGTGTTTGGTCTAATCCTAAGTTATGGAAGTGAATTTACGGAAAATATCCAGTATTTTTTATGAAATTAAAGTAGTATCATTAAACTACACTTCCCTGATATCTGCATCAACATGTTGAATGTGAGGAAAGCTGGTGAGTCATCAAGGTTTCGTTCCGTTCTCAATACTTTAAAACGCACTTCTTCATTTAAAATATTTGTAAAACTTCTTCACTTTTAAATTGAAATTTTAGTCTCACTAGTAATAATTCTACTACATCACTATACAATTTTTGTCGAGGCTTATTTTCTTATTGTACCAGCCATTCTCAAAATTGTTATAAAAGCAATAACAATTAGGCTTGTATATTCAAATTATTACATTTTCAATAAAAACCAATCAAATATAATTTCAACAAGGCTTTTCGCCAGCAAAGCTGGTATCATCAGCAACATAACTTCATTTCTTTGTAAACAAACAAGACAAAGATCAGCTCGGAAAACAGATTTAAATACTTAAGAATATTAGTATAAATATATTGTAAATGATGTATAGTATATATATTATAGTGTATAACTTTTAGTAAAATAAGTTGATATTAAACGAGAATTTTGAATATGCCCACTTCCACTGTTCATTAGAGATGAATTACTTTAGTTAATAAAATATGTTTCCCAGGCATTTAAGTATTTAGAAGAGGAAACCGACTTTATTATTTTTAATTGTCTTTGCTGATATTACTGTATGATTTTTTGTCAAACAATGTCTAGCAACTGTTGACTTTTCTTATCTGTTAAATTTAATATGTTAAAAATGTTCTTTGAATATTATTTTTAAATTTCTGTTGGTCTGTCCTAAGTTAATTTCAGATTCTAATAGATATTTTATTTTTAATTTTGTCTTTAGGGCTATTCAGTTTATTTTTTAATTTGTTTGTGGTTTTTAATGAAGGTTTGACATTTGAATTTTTTTAATAAGTGTTGAATAGTTCTTGATAATTTTTTGTTAAGTGTAAAACTTGCCAAATAATTGTCTTCTCTTTCTTTTATTTCTTTTAATGTAGTTCTCGATTTTTTTAAATCTGTTTCTTAACAGACCTTTTTAATGTATTATCAACTAATTTAGGATCATATTCATTGTACACAACAATATTTTCGATTTAGGAAAGTTCTTTTTCAAAATTGTCTTCATTTAAATGTGTGCTTCTATAAATCAGCTGTGGAGTGCTGCTCGTTTTTGAGTTGGTGGATTTAAGAATCATTGGTGAGAATCGGTTGGTGTGAGTTGGTTTCCTATATACAGTATATTAAAATCAACTTTTGGAGAATTTGGATTTCTTCAAACTAAAACATCTAAAAAAGGTAATTTTTAATTAGATTCAGATTCATAAGGAAATGTTATTGTTGTGTGCAAATAATTTAAATGACAAAGAAAGTTATTAAAATGTTGATTTATGTTAAATATTGAAAATATATCATCAACGTATCTAAACCATTATTGGGAAAAATATGAAATATATTATTTGGCTTTTATTTCAAAATTACTCATAAATAGTTGGCCGTACCAATTAGGTTTACTAAAACAATATTGAAGCCATTACCTTTTGCAATATTAATTACTTTCCTGTGCAATATTATGTCTGTTAGTTAGTTGAAGACCTTAAGTTCTTAAATAATGATTTTGGTGATCAACTAACCTGGAAAACACTAACCAATCTCAGTTCAATCACTTATTGTATTGAAGTTGATTTGGATGTAAAATACATTTTCACCATTATTTATTCAGATTTTTATATGATTAAATCTGTATAAATACTGAACCATTCCTTCATTCGTTTATATCTAATCCTGTTATTTAACAAATAATACTATTTTCCTTGGTAATGAATTAAAATGAGACCAAAACAGAAAATATATTGCAATCCATAAATGTTTAGGAAATAAAATAGTGTGGAATAATGAATCATTAAATAGAACTCATCTATTATGTAAAATAATTCTAAGTTTGTAGTATATATTTTAAGTTTATTTAATTTTTTCATAATTTTAATTTCTTTAATTTCCATATAATTTTCAGGCAACAAATATTAGAATATTTAGAAAAACATTTTTTATTACAATACCTCAGGCCTGATTTACATTTGGAATATGATAATTTTGCAAACTCAGAATTTAAAAAGTTTGGTAAAAACGGATGACCGATCTAAGTTTTGTAGTACATAAATAATAATTAAATAATTTAATTAATTTTATATATAACATTATCAGAATGCTTACTTATTAACTTTCAAAATCTAACCTTCTCGATGAATTATAATATTTATGGTCTATGAACATAAATATTAACATATTTGCTTAATTCTCATGGGAAGATTCTATTCATTTCAAATTTGAGCTTAGAAGACATTATTTGTATAAAATAATCCTTGTTTAATATATTTTATAAGTACCTATGGTTGGGATTAAAACAGAAAATAATCCAGTGCCTAATTTATGAGATTATCTTCATTAACTGAAATATTTTAATGATATGTTAGTTATTAATTTTACTCGTAATTTAATTTATAGTCTCTGAATTCAGGTCAGCTACAATCGAAGCACCCCCCCCCCCCCCGCCCGGCTTGGCCAATGGTCAATTCTCCTTCTCAGGACAGTGCATTAACATAATTAGTTACCATGGTTGACGGCGTGGTGTAAAGTCACTTGCATATTATGTGGAACCTTTCTCATAAAGAGTAGCTCACAGTGCTGTAGTGTTTAACAACACCATAAAATGTACAAATGATATTGAAATCTTGTACATATTATGTAGGCCTATGCATCATCTACAATAGTATAAAAATAAATTGTTACAAAGCATTGAAACAAACTTACCCCATTTTATACATTTAAAAAATTATACTTTCAAAATTACCAGTTTGATTCCCAAATATTTTTTCCGTAACTCAAAAACTAGTCAAGTTAGAGACATGCGGTTTTTACTCATTTATTTAAAATTGTAATTAAAGTATTTCCTGAAAATTTAATCAAAATCCTTCAAGCCGTTTTTGAAAAATTCCTTTTTTGTATGTTTTTTGGCCATAAAAATAAAAAAACTAAAATTTCAAAAAATAGAAAAAAACAGTCTGGAGTTATTGGTTAAATGTTTTTTAACTGTTAGCTTTATTTATATGATTATATCAGGTTTGGTATGTAGTTTTATACGTACTAGTATAAAACTACATACCAAATTTCATAAAAATTATCCATCCTTTTAGTCTTCAGCGAACCGCACATACACACAGACAGAAACACATACGGACATACACCAAATTTTTTTTCGAAAAAAAAACCAATTTTTTAGGTTCAGCGGACCCTAGAATGGATTTTTAGACCAACTTGTGAAAACATTTTCTGTATACGTGAAAACGATCACAATACTTTCTCTATGCTAACGCACATGGGAGAAAGTAAAACTCCAATCTTAGTAAAAATGAACACACGAAATCTGTGCGAATAATATATCACCTAACCTCCATTTTGAAGATGAATTCGCAGGTGGTCTGTCAGCTGGGGATGAAATATTATTTTGTGCATAACTAACGGTGTCTTTTAAAGTCTTTTCACATTGTGGTAACAGGATGAATGCTGCGTTATTCTCGCCAGGTCATTTAACACATAAAATCGCATTTCAATGTCATACATCACTCTATCTTATGTACAAAGCACTTAACATATCTGCCAGTTAGATTTCATGAAAATAATTATGTAAAATGTATTGTTTTCTGTAGGTCAATAAAATTCACTCACGTTTTTATGTAGCTCTTTTTTATTGGTTTTGGCCCGTGGATGAATAAATTTAAATTCATGAATCATAGTAAATATAAAACTATAGTGGTTAGTATTTAGTCTAATTTTTATTATTTAGTAATATTATTTGTTTATTTAATACTAATTATATATATCTGGAGCTCAATGAATTTAATGGAGTCTGGTAATTTGGAGAAAATACAGAACAAATTTCTTAAATTCCTATTTTATAAAAAGTTTAATTATGTATGCCCTTATGATACCCCTACTTCTAATTTAAGAGAGATGTTTTCAGTTAGAATGTTGTCCACAAGGAGAGATCTAGCTTCAATTAGTTTTGTATGTAAGTTGTTTAATAATTCCATTGATAGTCCGTATTTATTAAGTATCATAGGTTTACATGTACCACATCATATTTTTAGAGAGTTTAATTTATTTGCTTTGCCTAGATGTAGAACGGTTTCACATTATGATTTTCCGTTATATAAGACTCTAAGATTTCTTAATTTAAATCAATTTGCGTTTGATATTTTTAATGATTAGTTGGAGAGTATTTTAATAAAATGTAGCAACCTTTTAATTTGAATTTACTTATGGAGAAGTATATGTATACTATGTGTTAATTTTGTATTTTACCTCAAATATAAAGAGTTCAATAATTTATATTGTGAATTGTAATAAAGTAAGTTTGATATTGTTTCTTTTTAGCTGCCAGCAGTTTAGTTTAGTATGATTGTTTAATTTAAGAAGTTTAGGATTAAATTATGTTTAGTTAAGATGGCTGTTTTGGGAATATGTTAATTATTATGTACAAGAGTTTTATAAGTATCATGTCCTGTAGCTGTCATGTAAATCTGAAATAGATAAATATTTGTACTTCGTATCATGGTTATGTTTGTTTTGAGGTTTAGGTTTTCCCCTCCTCTACAGGAGGCTATCGTGACTTCAACTGTTTATCGGGAAATATTTGAATATTTGTTGCGTGCTGCTAAATCTTTCCATTATCTTTTTTTATTTATCTGTCATGTAGTCGGTTCAGTTCAATACATGCTCAGTGGAAATGGGTGACCCACCCACCCATCTATAGGACTACACGAACACTGGATATGGATGACCAATCCGGCATCCATCCATATACATAAGTGATAACTCATCCACCTACCTACCTACCTATGTACACGCTAAGTTATGATGACCACTTACCCACCTATAGGACTACACGTACAGTGGAGCTGACCTACCCACCCATACAAGAAAAGTGTTAATGACCACCCACCCACTTGTACATGTTAAATGATGATAAAAACACATTAACATAATTAATTACCATGTTGTGATGTTCGCGATGCGAAGTCACTTGCATGTTATTGTGGAAAATTTCTCATAATAAGAGGAAATCGCAGTGTTGTAGTCTTTTACAATATAAAAAATTTAGACACATGATCATCAACTCTTGTGTACACAATAACAAAGGATATGACCCACCCATGCACGTACAGTGGTGATGACGTACCTACTCACCCATAAACGTATAGTGGTGATGATTGGGTTGAGGTTGATGATCGCTTACAATAATTTACCTACCTTAAACTGTAGATTAGCAATCGCTAACTACTGCAAAGCTCAATCTATCAACTAAACTAAGGTATGTATTAATTAGTTTGGGAATTGTACTCCGAAAACATTTAGTAACTTTAGTACACAAACTCCACTTAGTGGAAGCTACAGTCCCTACGGCGTATTTCCAACAATTGACAATTACCAGACTTCACTGTTTAGAGGCCTTGTCTTTTACATAGAATTGCTACTTTAGGATGCTAAAACTTATGTTTATTGGCTGACATATGGTTAATAAAATTATTATTCCTTTTTCTTAGTTAAATATAGTAACGGGTTGGTTTTTGTTAAAAGGAACATTGAAAAACGTTTTGAGAATAGTAAGAAATAAGTTTAACATTACATAGTTTGTTTCTGTGAATATAACTCTTATTTATTCTTTAATTAAATGAAAAATGTTGTTTTATGACAACATTTATATTTAATTATTTTATCTTGGAACGTACAATGAAATTATTTCGAACTTCAAAATTAGTCTAAAGACGTTAATTTTACTATGTTTGCTATTCTTAAACAGTATTTCTAATTAAAACGTTTACATTTATTCCTCTTCTAAGAAATAAACAAATATAAGTGGAATATTTATACCTCGTTAGTGGAACCAAAAATTAATAACAAAATATAGACTAATGCTAAAGAACCCCTTACCTGTTTTCTATTCACCTAACGTACAGAACGACGTCACTTTTATTTGTACCAATTATCGTACAGAACGTGGTCACTTCTATGTGTACCAATCAACGCACAGAACGTGCGCTCTTCTATGTGTACCAAATGACGTTCTGAACGTGGTTACTTCTATTTGCACCAATTAACGTACAGAACGTAGTCTCTTCTATGTGCACCAATTAACGTTATAGAAAATGGCCACACCAATGTACCAAATGACGTTCTGAACGTGGTCACTTATAAACGTATTCATTCTATTTGCACCAATTAACGTACAGAACGTAGTCTCTTCTATGTGCACCAATTAACGTTATAGAAAATGGCCACACCAATGTACCAGATGACGTTCTGAACGTGGTCACTTATAAACGTATTCATTCTATTTGCACCAATTAACGTACAGAACGTAGTCTCTTCTATGTGCACCAATTAACGTTATAGAAAATGGCCACACCAATGTACCAAATGACGTTCTGAACGTGGTCACTTATAAACGTATTCATTCTATTTGCACCAATTAACGTACAGAACGTAGTCTCTTCTATGTGCACCAATTAACGTTATAGAAAATGGCCACACCAATGTACCAGATGACGTTCTGAACGTGGTCACTTATAAACGTATTCATTCTATTTGCACCAATTAACGTACAGAACGTAGTCTCTTCTATGTGCACCAATTACCGTTATAGAAAATGGCCACACCAATGTACCAAATGACGTTCTGAACGTGGTTACTTCTATTTGCACCAATTAACATACAGAACGTGGTCCCTTCTATGTGTACCAAATGATGTTCTGAACGTGGTTACTTCTATTTGCACCAATTAACATACAGAACGTGGTCCCTTCTATGTGTACCAATTAACGTTATAGAAAATGGCCACACCAATGTACCAAATGACGTTCTGAACGTGGTCACTTATAAACGTATTCATTCTATTTGCACCAATTAACGTACAGAACGTAGTCTCTTCTATGTGCACCAATTAACGTTACAGAAAATGGCCACACCAATGTACCAAATGACGTTCTGAACGTGGTCACTTATAAACGTATTCATTCTATTTGCACCAATTAACGTACAGAACGTAGTCTCTTCTATGTGCACCAATTAACGTTACAGAAAATGGCCACACCAATGTACCAAATGACGTTCTGAACGTGGTCACTTATAAACGTATTCATTCTATTTGCACCAATTAACGTACAGAACGTAGTCTCTTCTATGTGCACCAATTAACGTTACAGAAAATGGTCACACCAATGTGCAGCAATTAACGTACAGATTATGGTTCCTTCTAAGTGCACCAAATAACGTTCAGAACGTGGTCACTTATAAACGTATTCATTCTATTTGCACCAATTAACGTACAGAACGTAGTCACTTCTATGTGCACCAATTAACGTTACAGAAAATGGCCACACCAATGTACCAAATGACGTTCTGAACGTGGTCACTTATAAACGTATTCATTCTATTTGCACCAATTAACGTACAGAACGTAGTCTCTTCTATGTGCACCAATTAACGTTACAGAAAATGGTCACACCAATGTGCAGCAATTAACGTACAGATTATGGTTCCTTCTAAGTGCACTAAATAAAGTTCAGAACGTGGTCACTTATAAACGTATTCATTATATTTGCACCAATTAACGTACAGAACGTAGTCTCTTCTATGTGCACCAATTAACGTTACAGAAAATGGTCACACCAATGTGCAGCAATTAACGTACAGATTATGGTTCCTTCTAAGTGCACTAAATAACGTTCAGAACGTGGTCACTTATAAACGTATTCATTCTATTTGCACCAATTAACGTACAGAACGTAGTCTCTTCTATGTGCACCAATTAACGTTACAGAAAATGGTCACACCAATGTGCAGCAATTAACGTACAGATTATGGTTCCTTCTAAGTGCACTAAATAACGTTCAGAACGTGGTCACTTATAAACGTATTCATTATATTTGCACCAATTAACGTACAGAACGTAGTCTCTTCTATGTGCACCAATTAACGTTACAGAAAATGGTCACACCAATGTGCAGCAATTAACGTACAGATTATGGTTCCTTCTAAGTGCACCAAATAACGTTCTGAACGTGGTCACTTATAAACGTATTCATTCTATTTGCACCAATTAACGTACAGAACGTAGTCTCTTCTATGTGCACCAATTAACGTTACAGAAAATGGTCACACCAATGTGCAGCAATTAACGTACAGATTATAGTTCCTTCTAAGTGCACCAAATAACGTTCTGAACGTGGTCACTTTTAAACGTATTCATTCTATTTGCACCAATTAACGTACAGAACGTAGTCCCTTCAATGGGCATCAAATAAAGTTATTAACGTCATCACTGTCATCTTCACATAATAACGTCCTGAACGTGGTTACCTTTATGTGATGCAAATAAAATACTGCAATTATATAGAACAGGGGCCATGTCGATTTTTCGGCTGAAATTTTTTTTATAGTACATACATAGCTGAGAAACAAGAATATGTTTTTTTTTTTTTTTTTTTTTTTTTTTTTTTTTTTTTTTTGCGGATAGGCCAGAAATTACAAAACTGATGAAAGGGGAAATATGTTTAAAATGGTTTGTATCATAGTAGATTAAAACCCTTCAAAGTCCATGGGTTTACTTAACCTTTCATAACCTAACTTTTTCGCTGAAAAAAACTATTATATTCTTGTTTCATAGGTGTTCATCTACTATGTAAGCAATTTTAAGCCGTAAAATTGACAATGCCCCTGTTCTATATAATTACCTTAAAGCCTCATAAACAGACTTAAAAACTTCAATTTTATCAAAGCCAACTAAACAAAACTTATCACTATACTGTGAATATTATAAACTTATTCATTCTATCAATATGATATTCAAGTTCCATATCCCTTCACTAACCGTTTCGTTACTTTCAGTTTAGTTCATTTTTCTTCCCCTACCAATTCTGGGAGTTGGATAATAATAATTAAAAATCACTTGACTATATTATAGAGGCATACCAAATAAAACATTATATAATTTGTAGAAAAGAACTTCAGTATTCCAATTTTTATTTAATGAGGCCTTTCGTTGTCAAAGATAACATCATCAGACCAACCACAACTGATACAAAAATGTAATACTTACATTTTTTTAACGTGTTTTAAGTAATAGATTTTTAATGAATTTTAAGAAAAATAAATATAGAGTTGTATGAAGAGAAATAATATGCATAAAAATGAATAAAAATTATATATATAAATAGTAAAATAAATTTTTAAGATTTTAAAAATTAATAACGGAGAATTTTTAAACAGGCTAGGTTCATTGTTTACGAGTTTTTTCATGTTTCTTAATTTTAATGGTTTCATACGCATCCAAATAGTTATTGTTATTTACTTCTTTAGTCAATTAATTTTAGAAAAATACAATTGTTTTCAATAGTATGTTTAGCTACTGCTAACTTTTCGGGTTTGTTGTACTTGAAATTTCTTAAATGTTCTTGAAGTCTGGTTTGTAATTTTCTTTTTGTTTATCACAATTTATCTCGTATAAGCCAGATTTTTCTTCCTCTTCAATTTTGTATTTTAGATATTGAAGAAGATATTTAATTGGTTTTTGAAGGAAATCTTATATTAATTTGTGCATGTTAAAAAATGTTTGTATAATTTTATTGTGAGAGTAATTGTTATGTATTTCCAAATTTCTTCTTTTTTGTTATTTTGGACAAATGTTGTTGTTTAAATCTTCTGAATACGTTTTTTCTTCTTACTGATCATCTGGTCAATTAAAACTTGATTTAATCCATTAAATTTAGTTATTTGTTTAATTTTTTCAACTTCTTTTAAATATTTTTCTTTATTAAGTAGAATGTTTAATAATCTGTAAACTGATGTTTTTTGGGAATATGGAGTGAAAAGAATCTTTTGGAGAAACCTGTTATTGTTTGTTGCTTTTCTGTATATGTCGAGCTCTATGTTTCCAGATGATTGTTTTATAACAAGTAGATCAATAAATGGTAATGCATTTTAATTTTCAATTTCATGAGTAAATTTTATTGTTGGGTAAAATGAGTTGAGTTCATTAACAAATGTTTGGTGGTCTTGAAATAAAATGTTGTTTGACAAATCAGCACATCAATATTATATCTATTAGATTTGGATTAATGTTTGAAAATTTGAGTCAACTGGAAATTGGGTAAGTAGATCTAATTCCAACCTAATTCTTGTCATATCAGTTTGTCTATTTGCCAATGGAGAGCAGCCTATGATTGATGTATTTATAAACTTAACTTAATTTAGTTAATATATAATTCCGACTTTCCAAATATTTGCAAACGAAAACATAATCTTGAAACCGTTTCTGTTAAACAACGAGTAGATATTCAAGTATAATAATATTGTTTTATTATTATCAATAATCAGCTAATATTTTTTTTCTAATTGAATTAGTATGAATTAAATAGTGTTCTAATTCGAGTAAACGGAATGCCAACTGTCTGCCAAATTAATTATAAGTTCAAGGAAGATGTATTTTATTACGATCTAAAAGAGCCAAGTTTCAGGATCTATTAATATTTACTTGAAGTTCTCTGTTGAAATCTTCAGGAAACGAGTACAGTGACATTCCAGGAGTGATGTTAAGTAACATTTCTACTTATCAACTCCTCGGTCATTTGTTAAATTAATATTTACTCATTAAATTTATTCTTATACTTGACATATTTAGACAGATAAAAAAAACAAGTGGAAAGTTCTACTATTTAATTCTGTGACTAGTAGTTAACATAGCCTGGGCATATCCAGCGGTCGATCTTTAAACTTTGCCACTTAGCCACACATATTTATTACATAATAGCCGATAGATTAATTAACCTCATTATAATGGCAATAATAATTGTAATTATTTATCACCATAAAGATACAATCAATGTACATGAGCACAAATAATATAAATAACTAATATAAAATAAGTGCTAGTCACTATTTTAATATTTTGTTTAAATACATATATACGAGTATTATATAAGCCACTATACGCCCTAGTAAATTTTACAAAGAATTAAATTGTATGTAAAATTACCACGTGAAATTTATAAAACTATCTACATTATAGAAGACATGTTCTACCAAGACGTTTTTGAGTTGTCTTTTAAAAATATTAAAATTTGTTTCGACTTTCAAAGCTATTTGGAGACTATACTATATATATATGTTTTTCTGTATTTTTTGTAGAATTCATTTTAAATGTTGCTCTATTGTTTTCATCACTCCAGCGTTGTATTGAAAAACAAACATTTTGTTTAAAAGATTTCACTGGTAAAAAAAAGTTTTATTAAGAAGTGTATAGAGGATTGTTTACAAAATTTTAACTTTAAAGATTATATAAAGATTATATATATATAAAGATTATATAATCTTTAAAGTTAAAATTTTGTAAACAATCCTCTATACTCTTCTTAATAAAACTGTTTTTACCAGTGAAATCTTTTAAACAAAATGTTTGTTTTTCAATACAACGTTGGAGTGATGAAAACAATAGATCAACATTTAATATTGATATCATAAAAAATACAGGAAAATTTCTACTGGTCTTCAACTTTTATTTCTAGAGGAGAAACTTCTTTTAAAATGTGCGTTGTTTTTATAATATTATAGTCAACATAGGATATAATTTTGGTTCCACATAGGATAAACATGGTGAAAAATATAATAATACTTTTGTTAACTAAATAAATATTTTCCACGTATTTTTATTATTGGCAAGAAACTTATAATTCTGTGTAATCCAGTATTTTTATGTTCTCATTTTAATAACAAATAGTAACAAAATTAAAGGCATTTTAATATTATTGTAACTAGTTATTTTGGTAAATTTTGGATAAAAGTTCTACTAAGGAATATTCCAAACCTTCATTGTGAAGGTGAATTCACAGGTGACCTGTCAGATGGGGATGAAATATTATTTTGTAGGTAACTCACTCTGAGTTTATATAATAGGGATCACCAATATTGACGTAATGAAGTGAACCCTCCATTAAAATGAAACTAGATCGCTTGATACATGAATATCATGTTTTTATTTTGAAACTAACAATTCATTATTTTATCGTGTAATTATTCTCTTGTGTCTTTTACACTATATCGACCTCTGAGATTTTATATACTACTTGGATAGAAAAAACATTAATGGATTAGAAAAATAAATTGTTTTCTATAAATTCCCAAAATTTTACTCTTGCATGAAGTTTGCTCAATGGAGAGTATAGTATATGTTTACGTCCATCTCGATAAACGTTATCAATATGAAAACTAAAGAAAAGTTTTATTTTTATTTATGAATATGTTATTTTTTTGTAAATTACATGAAATCATTTTTCAGTCAAGAATAGATATATTATCACTGATCGATTCATAGACTCCGTAATTAAATTTATAATCATCAGAATGACGTTTAGTAAACCGTTCATTTGAACTCTCGAAGAGTCGTTATTTTTAATAACAGAACAAACAATGGTGTTTTATTTGCTAGTTTTTTTTTTTTGTGAAAGAGAAACTCAATGCGATTTGTAATTTTTAAATCAGCCGTACCTTTAAAACACAAAGCACCTATGAATTACACATACTTCCTCGTAATGTTGTGAATCGATTAGGGAAATTTGTGAGGTATAACCTTGTATTTTAAGCTATCTTATTATTATACCTTGCAGAACTTAAGCTTCGGGATTTATATCATACGCATAATAAGTCAAATAAATGACTCAGAAATAACAAAAACTGCTTACTTTGCTTTATTGGAATCCCACCTGAGGTATGACATAGCTACTGGGGGGGGGAGACTTCCTCCTCTTACCTATTTTTTTCTCTCGTCCGGTGAAAGTAGCAATTAGATACCTATCAGGCTTGGCTAGAGAGGTGGTTGCAGAACAACATTCATCAAGTTCAAGGTCCTTACCGTAGTACCACTGCGCATAGCTCAGATTTCAAGATATCCATAACCATGGTACAAGAAGCTCTAGAGACGTTGTCCTACCTCCCCACTGCCTAGCACAGCAAAACCCCCAAACATGCTGGAGCCAAATTCGTGAACCTACTTCTTGATGACATAAAGACCTGCAACACCCCGTTTTTTCCCTTAGTTTAATATTTTCTCTGTAGCAAAAATTGTGATGCCAGTCTAATATCCAAGGTTATTTATTAAATATATTTTCTATTGTCCATTTTTTATTTTATACTTTTGAGCTGGTTCATACTAAATATAAGTGACGTATCAGAGGCATTACCCGCTCACAATGGTGAAGCATTAATGGCATTATGGGAAAGCAATAATATTGTGAAAATCTTACGAACACTGGGCATACCAGATAAATTTTCTTATTTTTTGTTCTTTCGTATAATTTAAATATATCATCAAAATACGGAGAGTAGTTCCGATTTTATCATTACTTGATATATAATATTGTAATACACCTAATGTAAAAGGGCAGTTTGATGGTCCAACTTAACAATCGACTCTGACAGAAAATGTCGATTTCATATAATTTTAAGTAATAATATTAACAGTTTAATATCTTAAATTGAATTGAAGTATTCGATTGTTGTTGTAATTCATCTATGTATTTTAATTATTATTTTACTGATACATTACCAAATTCCATTAACTGGATATTTGTCATTCTAAATTAAACTGGCTTCTGAACGGAATAAACTAGACACCAAATGTTTGCCAAGTTAATTACAAAGTTTAAGGAAGATGTCTTTGATTGCAAACTCCGAGAGATAAAAGTTACCGGAAGTTGTTTATGTCACTTAACTTGAGAGTTCATTGCAGAAATCACTTACAGTGACTTTCCAGGGAGTAATAATTACTTAACATTAATTATTAATGTTAATTAAAGTACAAGTAAACGTCACACAACACAAATATATTACAATATAAGGACAAAATGCTCAAATATATTACAATACAAGTACAAAAAGCACAAATATTATGGTGATCGATTTCGGTGAACCACGCTCACCTTCCTCAGACCAGAGAGATTCACGCAAGATTCTTCGATCACCATAATATTTGCGCTTTTGTACTTGTTTTGTAGTATATTAAAAAAGTTCATCTTCTTTAACCAGGTGAAGTTAGGGCTAAGAAGCCCCCTCTAACATTTAACCTGAGGACCAACGGCCTTTCGTGACTTCCGAACCACGGGAGTGGCAGGGCAAAAACTGTTAATGGTCATATCGGGAATCGAACCCGGACAGACTGCGTGGCAAGCCAACGCTTTATCCTCTTATCTACGGCCGCTCCACAACTTTTGTGCATTTTTTTATTATATTGTAATAAATTTGTATTGTGTGACATTTACTTATACTTTATTTGTACCAACACGTATTATGCTAATTAAAAAACTAATATTAAGTAACACCTTTAGTGAACAATTATAAGATTAAAAACAATGAAACCATTTTGAATCTAATCGTTAATCAAGACTCTTTTCAGATCTGTTCTCAGAAGTATTAATACAGTTCCTGAATAATAACCAAAACTATTAAACAACAGTATTAAGTTATTTATGCGTAACTTTACTATGTAATTGGATTGATATGCACTTGTTTCAATGTAAGTTATTAAGTAATTATGTTTTTGGTAACAACAGTACAAGTTAATTGTGTTTTCATTGTATATTTATTTTAAATTACGGTTAATTTATTATTTAATTAAATGTATTTTCTAATTTCTTTACTTTTAAGGTATTAATCTATATATATAAAAGGCAAAGCCCTCACTCACTCACTCATCACTAATTCTCCAACTTCCCATGTAGGTAGAGAGCTGAAATTTTGTACACTGTTTCTTTAGACCTTAAATAGGACAACTAAAGTATTTTCATCTTGATAAAGTACTCCTAAGGGGTAGAAACCACCCTTAAAAGATTTCTCCATAAGGATAACATTGAGTTGATTTTAGTAAATTAATAACAGCTGGTTTGTAAATAAATAAACATGTCTATTTTGAATGTTTGACATTATACTATTTAATATTTTACTATGAGTTTAATCTTCAGCTGTTAAACAAAAATAAATGAAATGAACACTCTTGAAATAGGCTAAAGAGATGGCAAAGCAATTAGTGTGAGTGAGATACTGTAACTAAATTTAATATTGTGATTTTATGTTATATAGTTAATCTCCTATTTTTTGTATTGAATAGTTACATGCCGAGGCCGAAGGCCGAGGTGTATCAATTGCAGCGAGCATCGGGGTTGGCATGCGAAGCATGCAGGGGTGTCCCCTAGTATTATATAATTTTATTGGTAAATAAAAGCATTATAAATGTATATATATAATTAATAATTAAAATTTAAAGTTTTTGTGATCACATAAAATTTAAAGCAATAAATTGGCTAGAAAACGATTTATAACTATGATAATATTTCTTGGTTGATAATTGTAAGAAAATAAAGATGCTGCAATTAGTCAGGTAAGTGATTCAGTAAGGTAGTAATTTTTTTATTTTTTTTTTTTATTTTCAGGTCTATGTTCATAAGCAAATAAAAAAAATTATAATATAAATGAAAAAATCAATTAAATAAAAAAACAAAATATATGACCTAATTTATTTATCGTCCTAGATTTTGTATGCCAACATTATTTTCCAATTGTTTTAATTATTATTTTACTTATTGTTAGTTTTTCAATCGTAATGCAGATTTGTTTCTCACTTCTGAGTAATACATGCTTTCAATATTTTAGCCATAAAAATGTAGTAATAATACATTTAAAATGTACAATATAATGTTTATTACATTGGCATTAAATATGTGAAGAAATCACTTAAAGTTGTATATTAGAATATGTAGTAAAACACTCGTTGTTGTAAATAAGACCCACATCAAAGAAGTGTTTGGATAAATAAGTAAAGTTTACCTATTTTGACATATTTAAGTCCCCTAATAATAGTTTCTTAATATTACAACAGCTTTAAAATCTCCCAATTCAATAGTTTCCCTAATGTTATCATTCTGTATACACAAATAGCTTTTTCTTAAAATATTACACAGTGGTATTCATGAGAAGTTGTGTAATATTTCAATTTTTATGGTCAAGTAGAAGGAAATGGTGGCTGTATTTTGTTTACAATACATGCACAAATATGAACTAACAATAGCTATTGTCTTGTCACTTTTAGTTGAACGAGCGTCAAGCGAGCGGAAACGCATTAGCCCAGTTGGAATTTGGCTTGCAATCAGCTTGCCCTTAGTTTAGTTAAGGTTAAAGACTTAATGGACTACACCAATGCAGTTGTATCAGCTCATTTCACTGCTCATGACTGCAATGTCTCAGTAGTTTTGTGTAAGTTTTGATTCTGTAGCTACAGAAGTAGGCTTTGATATATCAATGAACTTAAAATACTATTCGGTTAATATATTCATTATAATATTATAATGAAAATGGGCTTATCATCTGCTTGTTTTCCCTAGTTATTAAAACTATTATTAATTATAATAGTTATTTTAAGACAGCATCAAGCAATGTAGAATGATTGTGTAACCTAGCAACATGGGAGCTAACTATTGTGCAGATTGTGTACAATAGGTGTCACTGGTGCATAGTTTTTTAACCCTCATTTCTTAGGAGTAAAATTTTGTGGAGATTGTATACAATATGTTCCACTATGGCGTAGTTCTGTACCCTAGCTACATGGGAACTAAATATCTTGGAGATTGTATACGACAGGTTCCACTATGGTATAGTTCTGTAACCTAGCTACTTTGGGGTTAAATGTTGTGGAGATTGTATATGATAGGTTCCACTATGGTATAGTTCTGTTACCTAGCTACTTGGGGGTTAAATGTTGTGGAGATTGTATATGATAGGTTCCACTATGGTATAATTCTGTAACCTAGCTACTTGGGGGTTAAATGTTGTGGAGATTGTATACGATAGGTTCCACTGTGGTGTAGTTCTGTAACCTAGCTACTTGGGGGTTAAATGTTGTGGAGATTGTATACGACAGGTTCCACTATGGTATAGTTCTGTAACCTAGCTACTTGGGGGTTAAATGTTGTGGAGATTGTATACGATAGGTTCCACTGTGGTGTAGTTCTGTAACCTAGCTACTTGGGGGTTAAATGTTGTTGAGATTGTATATGATAGGTTCCACTGTGGTATAGTTCTGTAACCTAGCTGCTTGGGAGCTAAATGTTGTGGAAATTGTATACGATAGGTTCCACTGTGGCATAGTTCTGTAACCTAGCTACTTGGGGGTAAAATGTTGTGGAAATTGTATATGATAGGTTCCATTGTGGCATAGTTCTGTAACCTAGCTACTTGGGGGTAAAATGTTGTGGAAATTGTATACGATAGGTTCCACTGTGACGTAGTTCTGTAACCTATTTACTTGGGGGCTAAATGTTGTGGAAATTGTATACGATAGGTTCCACTGTGGCATAGTTCTGTAACCTATTTACTATTTGTTGGTAGAAATCATTAACATGTGTAATGTCACACAGGTACAATGAAATTGAAAGTACAATAAGGTTATGGGGATCAATTCGTAAGTGATTCCTACTGGTTTGAGGATGGTAGTCATGGTACAAATATAAATCCCTATAACATTTTACCATTTCGTATTAAAATTGCATTTTAATAATGTAATGTAACTGTAAACTTATTTATGTGAGTAAAAGAATAATTTTAATACTTTTGGTTTTTTTATAATATTTTACTCTTCAATAAATATTTTTTACAACCATTTAAAAACAGATTTCATTTATAAAGCAAGTTAAGAAATGAATCCGAATTGGATGTAGAACAAGACAGTTAAAGTTATAAACAGTGTACTATGTCCGAGGATGTATTCAGTTTTGGTTGACGCTGTAACGGCGCAAAACGTGATTTAGCTACACATCTGTATTACGGGAATTGCCTAGAGGCAAGGGGCTGGCCTTTCTTTCCATTAGTACAAGAGAAATTAACGCTTTACTAGCAAATATTGTATAGGGTGTTGGGAAAGGACTATCAGAAAGTGTTGTAAATTTTGTCTGATCTTTTGACAAATCCCAAAACTTAATGAGACGATTCGCACATAATCATAACATGATCGCATAAGGAAAATTTAGAAGCAAATAACACATCCAGGTTTTTAGATTTATTTGCTCTGATTAAAATTTATTCTCCTGTAGGTAAGTTTGAATATATTTTATTGATATCTTCTTCCTTATATATGTAACCACATTACATTGTTATGTTAATTACAACTGGGCATTACTCTGATTAGTTATTACATCTGTTTTATTTTATTTATTTTTTCTGAAAAGATTAAATCATCATGCTTTGACCAATGCAATTGGTTATATAATTTATAAATATTATGAACAAGAGTGGCCCAAATGTTAGCCCTGGATAGCCCAGATTTAACTAAAAATTGATTTAAAGAAATCCCATTATAACTCACACATTGTTTTCTCTTGAATAAATGAGAACAAAGAGAGTAGGCTATTGTCTTGTTAGCCAAAGAAATTCACTTTTGATATCAATTTTAATGAACTATTTTTTAAGTATTAAAAAGTATATGTCGGCACTTGTGGCGCATTGCTGTAACTCAGCTACTTGGGGGACAAAGTGTTTGGGAGATTGTAGGAGATAGGTTCCATGCTCGGTTCTCTTAATACCGATACGGCGTCCGCTCAATGGTTGTCATCAATATAGACACTACTAGAGAAGTCTGGAGTGTCCGTGTTGAATGGTAGTCAAGGTTCGGGTGTTGTGTAGAGAAGAGAACTAAGTGTCAAACTTGTCAGTTAGCTGAAAATCAGACCAACACTACATGGTTTGGATTCCACGTAAAGCTGTAGGTCCCATAGTTGCCTACAAACAGATATAATCATGTATAATCATGAAATGGCTATTAATAAATAGTCCTTTCTGAGCTAAGTCAAACTCAGATAGTAACAATGACTACACTCATTCAACTACACTCATCACACTCATGCATGCCTCATATTCGCCCATATCTCTACGATCGGCGTCTTAGAGATGAATAATGATCTCTATATTCACTTTTGATATCAATTTTAATGAACTATTTTTTAAGTATTAAAAAGTATATGAAAATAATTGACTTATTATTATATTTACTTGAGTAAATAAGTATTTTCCTTCTATGAAATTTTAACACTGAACTATCATCTTATACTATAAAACGAGCAAGGAATTGTATGTATGTATGTATGTACCTATTTCCAGTCATTTTATTTCAAAAACGGCTCTACCGATTTTCTTCGTACTTTGTCTATAAAAGGTTTTCTACCTCAGGAATCCAATGGATTTGGTGACAATTTTGAGAAAACTCATTTTCTATGAGTTTTCACGATTCTAAAAGTACACAGTAAAAATATAGGAGACAGGCGGGTGGGTCAATACCAGTGTTTAATGTTTACTATTTACTATTTCAACATGTGAGTTATGATTTTAATTTATTTTTTTAAATAACACATGTTTTTCTGAATCTGTTAAAATGTAAACAAACCAAATATTATTGTATTTTTCTTACCTATGTCTAATATACACAATTCAGTTATTCTCGAACTTTATTTCATTTTTATTATAATTTCAACGCACCGCAACGCATATTTATGGTCCTTGTAAATAGTTCATTGATAACTTCAGTTCAGTGTATTTTAACTTTTTCTTAGATGCCAGGCGGACGTCCTCCAAAACGACGTAAGTTTAATTTTAATAAAAATGAGCCACCAATACCGAATTTAAATGAATCCCAAGATACTGAAACATGCTATGAAGCTGAAATTGAAAATACAGATCTTGATTCAAACAATGAAACAAATCTTATGACTTGTATTAATACTTTGCAAACAACTTCTACAAATAATTCTGGAAATACCTTACAAACTTCTAGCAACTTACTTAATTACGATTTGCCATCAACCTCGGGGGTAACATTTAATAATGTCGTCCAAACAACAATTTTTAATCAAAAAAGTAATGATACTCCTGCTACTGCTAGACCAATGCGTAAAGCGAAAGTTGCTTGCAGAGATAGATTGATAGGAGTTATTATGGATATGAATGATTCACAGAGTCAAGAATCAGAAGAAAAAAGAATTCATTGGGAACGTAACAAAAAATTGAATGAAACAGCAGAAGAGCGTCAACAACGTTTGAGTGATGATCTTTCAAGAGTCACTCAACGAATCTCTCAAGAAACTTGTGTGCAAAGAAGTCAGCGGTTGAGTAATATGCGCGAAAGAGAAAATCAAAGAAGAAATGAAGAAACTCCTGAAGAAAGGAGTCAACGTTCGGATATAATGCGTCAGAGAATTAATCAACAAAGAAACGCGGAAACTCCTGAAGAAAGAAGTCAGCGATTAGATGATATGCGACAGAGAAACAGCCAACAAAGAAATGCGGAAACTCCTGAAGATAGAAGTCAGTGATAAGATGCAATGCGTCAGAGAAACAGCCAACAAAGAAATGTGGAAACTCCTGAAGATAGAAGTCAGCGATTAAATGCAATGCGTCAGAGAAATAGTCAACAACGAAATGAAGAAACTCCTGATCAAAGAAGTCAGCGATTAGAAAATTTAAGAATGCGTGCAAATGAAATTCGAGCTGCTGAAACCCATGTTTGCAGGGAACAGCGTCTTGAAGAACAGCGACGTCGGAATGCTCGTCGCCAAAGACGTTTGTTAGCGAATTCGTTGAAGCCTACTTACAAGTTAGCTGTTCAAAGTGACGTTGCTTGTCACCGTTTAGGAGAATTTAATGTTGCGTGCGTGCATTGTGGAGCGTTACATTTTCCTGAGGAACGCGTAGGCAATAGAAATAATAACTCATTTGGGGATTGCTGTTTGAAGGGTAAAATTGATATTCAACATGCTGATTTTCCAAATGAATTAGCAAGACATTTTTCGCATAGACATCCCTTATCTCCTGAATTTCATCAAAGAATTAAAAATCTAAACTCATCGTATGCAATGGCATCTTATTCGTGCGATGATGACCGTACAATAAATAACCGTGGAATATATACTTATATTGCCAACGGCCAGGTATATCATAAAATAAATGCAGCTGCACAGCCAACACAAACTCCAGAAGGTAATTTTGAAAAACCTCTTTATGGACAGATGTATTTTCTCGATTCAGAGGAAGCTGTAACGGAGCGAGGAAACCATCCTCTAAATGATGGTATAAGTGTGCCATTATTTGAATTATTAGAGGAAATCTATCGTTCTGAAAATCCTTTTGCACGAGGTTATATGATGATGAGAGAAGTAGCAGAGCAAGCTGAACTAGAAGCGGCTTTTCAACAGATACCAGTACCAAATGTTAGGCTTTTATTCACTTGCCCAGAAGGACTTGATCCAACAAGATACAATGTTCCTCAAAGCAATGAAGTATGTGCCGTCGTTACTTTGAACGCTGATCAAAGTTTTCCAGATAATCCACTTATTATTAGACAACGAGGAAAATCAGTGCAAATAATGAAAAATATTGATAAACACGCAGAACCCTTAACATACCCACTATTTTTTCCTAAAGGAACTTTTGGTTTTTCACCGGGTATGCTGCTGAGAGAAGGATATCCAAGTAGAGGTCACATAACTAGACTTGAACTTGCACGATATAGAATTGCTTTTCGACCTCATTTAACACAATGTATTTCATTGGACGAAACCATAAGGGGATATGATTTACGTAACCTTAAGTTTAATGCTTTGCATTTTGGTGGACGTTTGTTTCAACAGTATCTTGTAGATACCTACATTAGAATAGAATATGATAGAATTCAATGGATAAAGTTGAATCAAAAGAAAATACTTGCAGACAGTTATACATCTGTTACAAATTATCTTAATGAGATGGCACAAAAAATAATGCTGTTTTGGGAGAAAAGATTATACTTCCATCGTCTTTTCCTGGCTCTACTAGATATTATTCTGAGCATTTTGAAAATGCTATGGCACTGGTTAGAAGATTCGGGTCTCCTGACTTCTTTATAACCATGACCTGTAATCCGGACTGGCCGGAAATTAAGGAAGCTATAAAGATAATGAATGAAAATGGTAGTGACTGGCAACAACTAGCTCAAGATAGACCTGACATAATTGCTAGGGTAGCATATTTAAAATTTGCGGAGTTATTTGAGGATTTAGATAAAAGTCAAATTTTTGGGCAAGTTGCTTCTTACGTTTATACTGTAGAATTTCAAAAAAGAGGGCTGCCTCACATGCATTTGTTAATTATATTAAAGCAAGAAGATAAGATTCACAATCTTGAAGAACTAGATGATCTCATTTCAGCAGAAATACCAAACGTAGAAGACGATTCAGAACTACGAGAATTAGTTAAGAAATGGATGATTCATCAAGCTTGTGGCGAACAAAATCAAAAAGAATCATGCATGGTTAATAAAAACGGTAGAATGAGTTGTAGGTTTAAATTTCCTATGGGCAGGCACGGATTTAAGGGGGGGGCGATGGGGGCGATCGCCCCCCCAAACGGAAAAAAGCAAAAAATGTACCTACACGCTTAGAATAAAATGTTAATAAAATATTTGATTTACCGTCATGAAAATAACATTAGTAATTGTTACCGTCTTAATAATATTACAGTATATATAATATTCGGATGTGTAGTCTGAGTTTGTAGAAAGGAGAATTTCCGAGTCGTCGGTTGGTAAGTGGTAGGCCTATATATTTTCGCCGGCAACACTGCGTGTCTAGCGCCGACGTAGTGGCGAGACGCCGAGACACTGATTGACAGACGACATTGATTTGATAGTTTAGTTATTATATTAATGGTTGTGTAATGAATGTGTTTAATGTAACTCTACACAGTTAACTATGTTTAACTATGTCCAAACTATGTTTAAGTTGTTGCTCATTGAACTGTTTCCATAAAATTTTAACAATACAACATTCCAATGGAATCCATTTTATTATTTAATAGTTGTGATATTAAATGTATATACTTAAATGCTATTTCGAAGTTGTACAATTTATTTTGAAATTACATCAGGAAACTACCCCAGGGGTTCTAAGAAGTATCAATGGCAATACCTATGGCAATACCAATTTGACAATTAATTTTTTAAACTAGTGTCATTAATCAGCTGTTGGAATAAATTTATGCCAAACTTATTTTCGATTACAGAACTTAGGTATTCTTCTATATTTAAACCCTAAAAACACCCCCCAAACTGCTAAAAACAGTACTTCTAGGACGTTAAAATAGCAAACATTTTCCGGGGGAGGACCCCCGGACCCCCCGCCTTACTGGGGGATATTCCATACCCCCCAGACCCCCCCCGGCAGGTTCGCCCCCCCCCAATTCACTGCTCTGGATCCGTGCCTGCCTATGGGATTCCAAGATACAACCTCTTTAATCGACGATGGCAAGCCCAAGTATAGAAGAAGGTATGATCCTAAATTAGATCAAAATAATAGAGATTTTTTTGTTCATGAAGAAGCAATTTATCGTAAAGATGCTCAAGGTCAAAAAATAACTCGCGATAATCGCCATGTTGCTCCTTACAATCCATACTTGTTGAAAAAATTCAACTGCCACATAAATGTTGAATACGTTGGAAGCATTCGGGCTGTTAAGTATCTTTACAAATATATTTATAAAGGCCATGATTGTGCTGCTTTAAAAGTAGTCCAAAATCAAACCACTATAAATTATAATGAAGCAGATAAATTTATTCAAGTAGATGCATAACTCCACCTGAGGCTTGCTGGCGATTATTTGGGAATGAGATACAAAAAAAGTCATTGTGTTCAGCGACTGAATATCCATTTGCCTGGTCAATATCGAGTACAAAATATTGAACAAGCTCAAGAAGATTTACTTGATATAGGTCGAAAGGGTTCTATGTTAGAAGCTTACTTCCGAACAAACCAAGCTAAAAAACAACGTATTGAAAACAATGACAGTACAGAAAATAATAGTTTTTATTTCTACTGGCAAATGCCAGAATTTTATCGATGGGAAGGAAAAGAAAGTAAATGGGTTGAAAGACAATGGAATATTCGAGTTATTGGTAGAATACATAATGTTACATTTGTTGCACAACCTGAGTTGTATTTTTTACGTTTACTTTTGTATCACGTTAACGACGCTGTGAGTTTTGACGATCTGCTTATGGTTAATGGTGTAAAATGTAATTCGTACAAACAGGCTTGCTTAGCTAGAGGTTTAACTTACGATGATAAACAATGGATTGATGGCTTACGAGAATCAGCATTATCGAAAATGCCAAGAGCAATGAGAACTCTTTTTACACAAATATTAATATTTGGTGCTCCTGAAAATCCGAAGAACCTGTGGGATACTTTTAAAGAAGATTTGGCTGAAGATTTTTATTCATCGTGCCAGAAAAAATGGTACTTCTGTTGATGAAGCTATTCGAAAAGCTTACAGAATTATTGCTCATAAGCTCAATTCTCAAGCAACGGAAGGTCGAAATTTTCAATTTTGGGTAGATCGATTTCAAATGGATGATATTGATGGCTACGATGAAATAAATGATGACATAATTAATATTGATCAATCTTTTGCACTTGGCGAAGAGATGAGAAGACAACTTTGTGGCAACCAAATTGAAGTTGTTGATTCCATAATAGATACACTTGATAATAATTTACAGCAGAGATGCTTTTTTATTGACGGGCCAGGAGGAACTGGAAAAACATTTATATATAAAACTTTATATCATGTTCTTTCAGCTAAAAGTTATAAAGTAAAGTGTATGGCTTTTACAGGAATCGCAGCAATGCTTCTGCCAAACGGTCATACATCCCATAAAACTTGTGGTCTTAAAGTACCTTTAACTGCAGAATCTGTTTCCAATATAAAGTCTGGATCAGCTAAGGCTAGGGAGCTTGCAAAAATTGATATTTTTTTAATGGATGAAGCTCCTATGCTTCCTAAATACGGACTTCAAAATATAGATGAGTTACTACGAAGTATAGCAAATCCAAACTTACCATTTGGAGGAAAAGTTATAGTTCTAGGAGGAGACTTTCGACAGTGTTTACCAGTTCAACAAAGAGCTAATCGAAGCGAACTTGTGAATTTGTCAATAAAAAAGAGCCCATTATGGCATAATTTTAAACTTTTTTCACTAACAGAAAATATGCGTGTCGATCCAGAACAGCTGGAATTTGCTAATTATCTTCTACAAGTTGGGAATGGCGAACTTCCAAAAAATGAGTTGGATGAAATTAAAATTCCAAATGATATGATTTCAAATGGTGATATAATTGATGAAGTTTTTGGCAACTGCTTACTTAACAGACAATACGAAAATATGAAAGACCGAGCAATCTTGGCACCATTAAATAAGGACGTAGCCAAAATTAATGCTGAAATCATTGAAAAGTTGGAGGGTGAAAGTAAGCAATATAAAAGTTATGATTCAGTAAAAGATCCAGCCGAAGATACATTGCAATTTACTCCTGAATTTCTAAATTCAATTGAAATTGCAGATTTACCTCCACATGAGCTAAAATTAAAAAGAAACACAATAATTATGCTTTGAGAAATTTAGATCTTGGGAAAGGTCTCTGTAATGGTGTTAGACTCACTGTTACCCAGTTATGCAACAATATATAAAGGCAAAAATATAACTGGTGAACATGCCGGACAAGAAGTACATATTCCCAGAATAACTCTTGAATCAAACAAAAGTCAGTTGGGAGGCTCAATGCAAAGACATCAATTTCCAGTCAAACCAGCATTTGCTATGACAATTCATAAATCTCAAGGCCAAACATTTGAGTATGTTGGTTTTGATTTAAGAAGTCCGGTTTTCATGCACGGTATGCTTTACGTAGCATTTTCAAGAGTTAAGAGAAGAAACAGTCTAAAAATTTTATTACCAGCAGAAAATAATAGTCGAATTCAAGGTTATACACGAAATGTTGTCTGGACTGAAGTATTAAATAACGCATATAATAATATCGTACCTGATTTGTACCAAGACGAAGACTTTTTTCTTGAAAATTTAGAAGCTTTTGATTCAGCATTAGATAATTTGCACATTAGTTTTTAACATTAAAATCAATTTACTTGTGTTTTATATAATTTATTTCTGGCATTTTTAGATTTTAATTTTGTAAATGAAAAACTTTAATATTGAATCAATCTTTTCCATAATAATTGTCTTGAATACTTTTTTATATATTTGTATATATTATATTTTATGTTTCTTAATAATAAATACTTATTTTGTAAACATTTTTGTGATTTTATTTATATACGAGTATATTCATTCTAACAACCTTTTCAATAGAATTTATCAATAAAATAATTCTCTAGAAAAAATTTTCAAATATATTTTAATAATTTTCATAATGGGAGATAATTATTGTGTTTATAACAAAATCAAACAACTAATAACAAAACCAAATTTTTACAGATGAGACACTAACCCGATCGGAGATCGGCTTTCCTGGTACTAATCTTAAATTAATTAACTCCATTCGGATATTTCAAATGTTCCTCCTTCCAATCTGAGATTTTCATTAAATAATTTAATCAAACTTAAAAAATTCAAACATAATAAAATTGGTTCAGGATAATAAGATATAACACGTAGCTAAGTAATAAGAAACATAGAAATACTTATGGTTATGTACTGCTTTTTATTTTTGATATAAGAATGATGGTAAAATCATTCCATTCAGATGTCTAAATATATGTCCATTATTCGATTGATTGCCTCTAGATAAAAAAGAAAGAATGACATGAAATATATGATTACAAAGGGTTAATATGTAGTTTTAAAAAACTAATCATTGTTGATAGAAACTACACAGTGAGTGGTTACAATTTAACTTGTACTATGTCATTCCATTGACGTTAACTGTCTTTGATCACTTTGTAGTCACTAATTCACATATTGGAATCAAAAAGCTACTACGATTATTATCTGGCAAAAAATCAATATTATAAAGCTTAAGGGCTAAGGACGGAAGAGAAAATATTATAAATATAACATGGACCCTACCCTACTGGCTCTAAAAGATACAATTATTTTGTATCCTTACAGTTTATTTATTAATACATATAACAGCTGCTAAACAAAAACAATACTGAATGTTTGATCTGTTGTTTTTAATTATAGATCTCAATCCGTTCACTCATTCACGTACAATTATATTGACCCACCCACCCATACACGAAAATTGGTATTGATCCATCCACCGATACACGTACAGTAGTATTGATACACCCGCTCACCTATTCACAATGGTATTGTCACACCTATACGCATGCAGTTGTATTGACCCACCCACCGATACACGTACAGTAGTATTGATCCACCCACTCACCTATTCACAATGGTATTGTCACACCTATACGCATGCAGTTGTATTGACCCACCCACCGATACACGTACAGTAGTATTGATCCACCCGCTCACCTATTCACAATGGTATTGTCACACCTATACGCATGCAGTTGTATTGACCCACCCACCGATACACGTACAGTAGTATTGATCCAGCCGCTCACCTATTCACAATGGTAATGTCACACCTATTCGCATGCAGTTGTATTAACCCAACCGCCCACCTAAACACATTCAGTAGTATTGCTATTAATGTAGATATGAATCACAAGCCAAGGTCACACGAACACACAATGACGGGGTTGGGAGGGAAGTTTACAGGAGTGTCCCCTAGTATAGTAGATTTGTGAAAGTCATAATGACAAAGAAGTTAACCTCACACAACAAAAGTATAACAATATAATTTTAAAAATGTATAAAGTTTGTGGTGATAGATTTCAGCCAGCTAATTTCTTTACCATCCAAAGAATAGAGGAATTAATATTTAACAAATAAATTAATACACTTAAAAAAATATTGTTAATGAATTGGCAGCTATTTTATCTTTGTTTATAGTTATTATTTAAATGATTATAAAAATATATTTTATAAATTATTAATAATAATCTTAGAAATAGTTTTACGTGTGCGAAAATGTCAGGTTTAAGAAATGTGTTTGAATAGACGTGTACAACAAAATAGGACAAGTGGAGTGCAGTATACACAGTAGGTACGATATGGCAAATATTTAAAAAAATTAAAATAAACTTATTTATTAATTATTAAAACGCTTATTCATGAAAATATTTTACTTAATCTATTTTATACTTCTATCAATTTAACAAAATATTGTTGACTACCTCTAAATTCTTTTACATTTTTAATCACACATTTATATTTGTATTATATTTACACTAAACTGCTCAGCCATAACAAAAACAACACTTTAACGCATTGAATCATATTTAATTTTTGTTGTCTCCATCTGTCTAAAACCTTGTTTAAATATATGAATTTGTGTACAAGTAACCATTTTATGATCGCAGGGTTTCACATTGTTTATATTGTCCTTCACGTTTTTGTTTTTTAATATTTATATTTTATTATACTGTAGGTTGCCAGACGCAGCTGCACACCCTTGGCGACACAACACGTCAGAGCTTCTCTCAAAGGCCACTAAGCGTACTCATATTGAAAAAAAAGTTTGTTGTTTTTGTTATCAGTTTAGCAAATTAACTGCGTATATTCTTGTAATATACGTATGTAATTAATGTAAGAAATTACTTTCATAATTACTGCAACTACTTCATATTTTATTTTTTATTTATAATTGTATGGAACTAATTTGCAAAGTTATGGCAAAATGTAGTAATCTTTAATCATTCATTAGTGTTAAGTCAAGGTAGTTTTGAATTCAATTAGTTGGCAATTGTAAATCTATTGCTTGACAGTTTTAACTGACTAAGATTCAGGAACTAAATCTGATTTCCAACTTAAATATCTCTAGTTCATAACATCAAACATTACTAACAAATTCTAGGTCTTCAGGGTTCGAACGCGTCACTAGGCTATGTACTAACATTACCGACGTTTCGGCCACATTACAGTAAGCCATCCTCAGGGCGAGACGATCACTGTATCACACAACTCGACTGGCAGGGACGGGCCGGGCTCATAGGTTATATGCCCGCCTGGTGTTGGAGGGGGTATTCTGCTAACTTCCATACCGTTCCAGTCCTTCTTGGCTCCGACCGCTTCTGGAATGTTCTAGATTATTTTTTATGCGTGGGAACTGCTGGCCTCCCGTTATGCATTGTACTTTTAATTTGCTTAAAATTGCTTTCCATGTACTACTTAATTCTATTCCACTATCTTTATTAAAATTGTCAGTATGCTTTCTAATATCTATAGCTTCTAAGATTTTCCTTTCAAAATAATTATCAGAATTTACTAAAACGCTAACTTTGTCAATTTCTATTGCATGATTTGTTTTAAACGAATGGTCGGCAATTGCAGAATGTTCTATATCATCATTTTTAGATCACCTGATGTGTTCTTTTATTCTAGTTGAGACCAGTCTTCCAGTTTCCCCACGTAGCCTCTGCCACAGCTACATTTTATATGGTAAACACCAGAAGTTTGTAGCGGAAATTTCTCTTTTGTTGAACGTAAAAATTGTTTTATTTTTGTAAGTGGTTTGAACACGATTTTTATACTTTGTGAATGGGGTTGTAATTACGCGCTTTGAAGATATTATTTATCGTAAAGGCTGCACGGCGAACTTGTTGATGGCGTACCACGGCTCAGATGTGATTCAGCTACAGTTATGTGTTGCGGGTATTGCCTATCTGCTGGGGTTATAATTACGTGCTTTGAAGATATTATTTATCGTAAAGGCTGCTCGGCGAACTTGTTGATGGCGTACCACGGCGCAGATGTGATTCAGCTACAGTTGTGTGTTGCGGGTATTGCCTATCTGCTGGGGTTATAATTACGTGCTTTGAAGATATTATTTATCGTAAAGGCAGCTCGGTGAACTTGTTGATGGCGTACCACGGCGCAGATGTGATTCAGCTACAGTTGTGTGTTGCGGGTATTGCCTATCTGCTGGGGTTGTAATTACGTGCTTTGAAGATATAATGTACAGGCTCCTTGGTGAACTTGTTGACAGTGTAACACGGCGCAGATATTGTATAATGTTGTTTATGTTGTTACATCTCGTGTAGCAAATATGTGGATGTTCATTTTACCTCTTTTATGAAATAATTGATTACAACAGGTTTCACGATTTAAACCTATGACCATGATATTGAAGGAGCTATGCACATCACCAGTTTAAATAAGGCTAATTACTCGATTATTAACAAGGAACGTAAGACGAAAGTGAATATTTAGATTTTATATGATGATTATTTTAAAATTAAGGTCTGTTTCATCACAGTGAAATATATTATTTGATGTCATTCCATCCTGTAAGACAATGTAAATAAAAACTTCTGACTTCAGTGGAGACAGAAGACAGTTTTTCACCAAAAATATTTAACTATCAAATGCCTGGCATTCAATTGTGTTTCTCTTAACCAAGAATTTACTTAGCCTTCTTATAATGATACCTTCAGTAATCCATAATCTTCTATAATCCGACAAGGTCATGGTCCATATATATATTGGATTATTGAGAGCCTAGTGTAATACATAATTGCAGGGGTGATGAGGCTTTCATACACTCATATACATTCAGAGCTGATGGCCCTTCCATCCACCTACACTCGTTCAGTGGTGATGGCCCTTCCACCCACCTATACTCGTTCAGTGGTGATGGCCCTCCCACCCACTCATATACGTTCAGTGGTGATAGCCCTCTCACCCACCCATATACTTTCAGTGGTGAGGGCCCTCCTTCTCACCCATATACGTTCGTTCAGTGGTGATGAACCTCCCACCCACCCATATACTTTCAGTGGTGATGGCCCTCCTACCCACCCATATACGTTCAGTGGTGATGGCCCTCCCACTCATCCTTAAACGTTCAGTGTACGGTAATCTTTGCCTATCTGCTTATTTTTTGCATCCCTTTGACATATGGTAAAATGGTGTAGTTTTTTCTTCCTTCTTGTTGTTCTATGGGTGCTCTTAATTTTCCTTGTCTGTTGATAGCCTTGTTAATTTCAAATTTCCTGTAGCAATTGCATTTAATCATTTTCAATAAATTCAAATTTTCTGCTTTAATATGTTCTGAGTCTGAAATGTGAAATGCGCGATTGGGCAAGGTATTTAGAACTGTAGCCTTCTGTAGAGGATGATGATGAGGCTCCGCATCTAGGTAAAGATCCGTGTGAGTTTTCTTTCTGCATACAGTGTGACCTAAACTTCCATCCGTTTTCCTAATTACAAAAACATTGAGGAAAGGTAACTTCCTGTCTTCTTCAATTTCCATTGTAAACTGAATTTTAGGATTCATAGAATTTATATATTGATGAAATTCATCCAAAGCATGTCTTCCATGAGGCCAAATAACAAATGTATCATCCACAAAACGTAAAAATTACTTAGGTTTTAGATCTGCAGTGTCGAGAGCTTTACTTTCAAAGTTTTCAATGAATAGGTTAGCTACAACCGGTGATAGTGGTGATCCCATAGGTGTCCCTTCTATCTGTTCATAAAAGCTGCCATAAAATAAAAATATGTAGAGCGAAGACACAATTCTGCAATAATAACCCACCCATCATTATTGAGTGGGTCAGTACCAGGAATTATGATCCATGAGAGGGTGGTTAGGCCATTAATAGATGTGACCAATGGGAAGCTAAGTGTTTACCAAGATTCGTAACTGATGTATGAAGTGAAATCTTACAGAGCTTCAATTTGTGTATGCACATAATGGGGGCCAGACCCTGGCAAGTGCCTCAACATTCAGTGCCAGTGAGTGAGTGAGTCACGACATCTAGCTTTATGTGTGATGAACCATGTAACTTATTTCCTAAGTAAACATTTATCACATGTACAGCCTACCATTTAGCAAGTTGTAGAAGGCAGTTAGTTACTGGTAGTTCAGTGTTTGAAGTATTTGCTACCATTCGCTTAATTGGAGTTGTTCTAAATTCTAAAATATTTAGCCACTTTAGTTTTGACATGAAATTTAATATCATGCCTGTCCAGCCTCAAAGTTGTCTAATATTCTCCTAAACTCTTCCATTGGTTGTTCATTTATTTCATATATTTTGACTCATGTTTCTATAAGTAATCAGAGAAGAAACCTTTCTTTAAAACCTTAAACTTTAAAAAATTAAATGTCAAACATAATAAAAAATCTAAATATCCCTGAGGGAAATAAGAAGGTTAGCAACAAAAAATGAACCATACACTTCAATAAACGTTAATACTATGATGGATTTTCTCAATTTAATTTTTGAAGTTCAGTTAAAAACTGTACTAAACTATAAACATACAGTACAAGCAAACGTCACACAACACAAATTTATTACAATATAAGCACAAAAAGCACAAATATATTACAATATTGTGCCAACACGTATTATGCTAATTAAAAAGCTAAACTATAAAGTACATTATTAAAATAATAAAAATTGTATATTTTTTACTGCGTATCGTGAAATGTTTTTAAACATAACATAAAGAATTTAATTTTTTAAATTACAGTTAATGGAGAGGCCGATCTCTTTTTTAACCTTTTCCTAACCATTTCCCATAGACTATTGATTTGTGCAGAGTAAAGGGGATAACCAGTACGTTACAAGGCGAATATTACTAACATAAACTAACAATTAAGGCCAGGATTTGAGCCTGAACTTGTTTATGTATAAACACAAATCAAGCACTGGCTTTCTCATAAATAAAATGTATGTAATACGAACAAGGCATTACAGGTAGAAGTTTTATAATTGATGAGCATATTGAGGAATTACATTAATAAAAATAATAATCATATAGATTTGTTAGGTACAGTTTAGGGAGATGTTCTGGGAAAACATTTAGCAACTCGAGTACCACAAATTCCACTTAGTGGGGTTTCAGCCCCTAAGGCACACTACCAACACTTGGCAACTCCCCAATCACATTGTTTATGAGTCTTTTGTACCACAAACTCCACTTAATGGGATTGCAGTCCCTGAGGCATATTGCAAACACTTAACAACTCCCCAATCTCATTGTTTATGAGTCCTGTATACCACATACTCTACTTAGTGAAGGCTTCAATCTCTGAGGCATATTATCAACACTTGGCAACTCCCTGCTCTCGTTTTTTGTGAGTCTTAGCCACAAACTCCACTCAGTTGGAGCTTGAGTCCCTAAGGCATGCTATCAAAACTTATCTTATTGTTTGTGAGTCTTGGGCACAAATACCACTTAGTAGGAGCATCAGTCCCTGAGGCGTGCTGTCAACACTTATCTTATTATTTGTGAGTTTCCGTCATAAACTCCACTCAGTTGGAGCATCAGTCCCTGAGGTGTGCTGTCAACACTTATCTTATTATTTGTGAGTTTTGGTCATAAAACTCCACTCAGTTGCAGCTTGAGTCCCTGAGGCATGCTATCAAAGCTTATCTTATTATTTGTGAGTTTTGATCATAAACTCCACTCAGTTGGAGCTTGAGTCCCTGAGGCATGCTATCAAAACTTATCTTATTGTTTGTGAGTCTTAGCCACATACTCCACTCAGTTGGAGCATCAGTCACCTGAGCACCTGAGGCATGCTATCAACACTTATCTTATTGTTTGTGAGTCTTAGCCACATACTCCACTCAGTTGGAGCATCAGTCACCTGAGCACCTGAGGCATGCTATCAACACTTATCTTATTATTTGTGAGTCTTAGCCACATACTCCACTCAGTTGGAGCATCAGTCACCTGAGCACCTGAGGCATGCTATCAAAACTTATCGTATTGTTTGTGAGTCTTAGCCACATACTCCACTCAGTTGGAGCATCAGTCACCTGAGCACCTGAGGCATGCTATCAAAACTTATCTTATTGTTTGTGAGTCTTAGCCACATACTCCACTCAGTTGGAGCATCAGTCACCTGAGCATCTGAGGCATGCTATCAACACTTATCTTATTAATTGTGAGTCTTAGCCACATACTCCACTCAGTTGGAGCATCAGTCACCTGAGCACCTGAGGCATGCTATCAACACTTATCTTATTATTTGTGAGTCTTAGCCACATACGCCACTCAGTTGGAGCATCAGTCACCTGAGCACCTGAGGCATGCTATCAAAACTTATCTTATTGTTTGTGAGTCTTAGCCACATACTCCACTCAGTTGGAGCATCAGTCACCTGAGCACCTGAGGCATGCTATCAAAACTTATCTTATTGTTCTTGAGTCTTAGCCACATACTCCACTCAGTTGGAGCATCAGTCACCTGAGCACCTGAGGTATGCTATCAACACTTATCTTATTATTTGTGAGTCTTAGCCACATACTCCACTCAGTTGGAGCATCAGTCACCTGAGCACCTGAGGCATGCTATCAACACTTATCTTATTATTTGTGAGTCTTAGCCACATACTCCACTCAGTTGGAGCATCAGTCACCTGAGCACCTGAGGCATGCTATCAACACTTATCTTATTATTTGTGAATCTTAGCCACATACTCCACTCAGTTGGAGCATCAGTCACCTGAGCACCTGAGGCATGCTATCAACACTTATCTTATTATTTGTGAGTCTTAGCCACATACTCCACTCAGTTGGAGTATCAGTCACCTGAGCGCCTGAGGTATGCTATCAACACTTATCTTATTATTTGTGAGTCTTAGCCACATACTCCACTCAATTGGAGCATCAGTCACCTGAGCACCTGAGGCATGCTATCAACACTTATCTTATTATTTGTGAGTCTTAGCCACATACTCCACTCAGTTGGAGCATCAGTCACCTGAGCACCTGAGGTATGCTATCAACACTTATCTTATTATTTGTGAGTCTTAGCCACATACTCCACTCAATTGGAGCATCAGTCACCTGAGCACCTGAGGTATGCTATCAACGCTTATCTTATTATTTGTGAGTCTTAGCCACATACTCCACTCAGTTGGAGTATCAGTCACCTGAGCACCTGAGGTATGCTATCAACACTTATCTTATTATTTGTGAGTCTTAGCCACATACTCCACTCAGTTGGAGCATCAGTCACCTGAGCACCTGAGGCATGCTATCAACACTTATCTTATTATTTGTGAGTCTTAGCCACATACTCCACTCAGTTGGAGCATCAGTCACCTGAGCACCTGAGGCATGCTATCAACACTTATCTTATTAATTGTGAGTCTTAGCCACATACTCCACTCAGTTGGAGCATCAGTCACCTGAGCACCTGAGGCATGCTATCAAAACTTATCTTATTGTTTGTGAGTCTTAGCCACATACTCCACTCAGTTGGAGCATCAGTCACCTGAGCACCTGAGGCATGCTATCAAAACTTATCTTATTGTTCTTGAGTCTTAGCCACATACTCCACTCAGTTGGAGCATCAGTCACCTGAGCACCTGAGGCATGCTATCAACACTTATCTTATTATTTGTGAGTCTTAGCCACATACTCCACTCAGTTGGAGCATCAGTCACCTGAGCACCTGAGGCATGCTATCAACACTTATCTTATTATTTGTGAGTCTTAGCCACATACTCCACTCAGTTGGAGCATCAGTCACCTGAGCACCTGAGGCATGCTATCAACACTTATCTTATTATTTGTGAGTCTTAGCCACATACTCCACTCAGTTGGAGCATCAGTCACCTGAGCACCTGAGGCATGCTATCAACACTTATCTTATTATTTGTGAGTCTTAGCCACATACTCCACTCAGTTGGAGTATCAGTCACCTGAGCACCTGAGGTATGCTATCAACACTTATCTTATTATTTGTGAGTCTTAGCCACATACTCCACTCAATTGGAGCATCAGTCACCTGAGCACCTGAGGCATGCTATCAACACTTATCTTATTATTTGTGAGTCTTAGCCACATACTCCACTCAGTTGGAGTATCAGTCACCTGAGCACCTGAGGTATGCTATCAACACTTATCTTATTATTTGTGAGTCTTAGCCACATACTCCACTCAATTGGAGCATCAGTCACCTGAGCACCTGAGGTATGCTATCAACACTTATCTTATTATTTGTGAGTCTTAGCCACATACTCCACTTAGTTGGAGCATCAGTCACCTGAGCACCTGAGGCATACTATCAACACTTATCTTATTATTTGTGAGTCTTAGCCACATACTCCACTCAGTTGGAGCATCAGTCACCTGAGCACCTGAGGCATGCTATCAAAACTTATCTTATTGTTTGTGAGTCTTAGCCACATACTCCACTCAGTTGGAGCATCAGTCACCTGAGCCCCTGAGGCATGCTATCAAAACTTATCTTATTGTTTGTGAGTCTTAGCCACATACTCCACTCAGTTGGAGCATCAGTCACCTGAGCACCTGAGGCATGCTATCAACACTTATCTTATTATTTGCGAGTCTTGCGTACAAACTCTACTTAATTGAGGCTTCAGCCCCTTAGGCATACAATTGATTGACACTTGGCAACTCCCCATATGAACTCAACTCATGAATTTTCCAACGTTCTATGTAACCTTACTACTCACTAACTTCGAACATAATATGTTAACTACTTGGTGTCATTAATTAACTTTAAACTATTGTTTAAAAGTAGTTAGTAACTAATAACACAGGAAAGGCTATTAAGACATTAACTAGAATCTATATTTTCCAGTGACAACCATGTCAAGGTGCTATGTACATTATTTATAAAGTAAATAGCACCTTGATGCGGTTGTCACTAGAAAACATAGATTCTAGTTATGACATCGGCCGCTTAAGCCCAAGTTCCATCAAGACATTAAAAATACCAAATAAAGCCCTTTCTATGAAAGCTTTCTACTTTTAGGTGTATTAAATTTTTTTTTTTTTAATTCAATACCCTAAATTTGTGAAAAATATGAAAGGGTGTTGCAGAAAAATAATTAAAAGCTCACTACTCAACCTTTTGCAGAAATAATTGAGAAAGGTCTAGTTTTGTTATAACATAGCTTTAAAAGTTCACTACTCAACCTTTTGATATTGAATGGGCTGCATTTTGCTTAAGTTAAATGTACCTTTATTTTCATATCAACTTCATTTAAGCTTACATTAAATATAGTTAATCCAAGCATTCAAAATCTGAGGAAAAACCATGACCATTGTACAATCAACAACTTCAAGCAAAGTGGACAGTGTTAGTACTTATCATTTCATAGTTCAATGGCTATAACAAAGTTTCCTTCGTTTTTTACACAATCTACAGTTATATAAACATAATATAACATAACTATACTTAAATATATACATTATACTACTTCCTTCAGCCTGCTAAATTAAGTATTCATTCATGTACAACAACAATCAAACATTCAATATAGTTGGAGATAAATAAACACCAGGTTTGCTTCCAGTATGAAAGGGATAGAGATAACTTACAATTTTTTATTAATTTAAAATTATTTAATTTAGTAAATTACAAATATATGAATAAAATAATAAATAAATAAATTTTATAAATATTTAATTTAATATATTTTATAAATTAATTAGGACATTTCATTTAAAATGATGTGCTTAAAAATCACTCATATATAATAATGCATACATTTAACCATAGAGATAGCATGAAACAAATATTCATTGCCAAAATAGACGTGTCGTTTTTGTTAAACTTGCAGCAATAAACTTCATTAAATGACTTTTAATGTTTATTTTGAAAGAGCGTCTCTTATAGTACTAATTTATAATTTTTATATTCTCTTTGTTATACAAATAAAAATTCATTATCTATGGAGGATGACCAGCTGTCGCGAACGAAATACCGCTTAGCCATTGTGGCATTGCTCAATGTCAACAATGGCTATGTTTGTTTGTTTTGTTTATACATATGTAAATAAGTGATATTTCAAATTTATTATTTTATTTTGTTTTAGTTTTAACTACCATTCTTAAATAGATATTTACCGTGTTGATTTATTACGATGTATTGTAAATCTTAGCAGACTTGCGCATTTTGACAGAAAAGTAAATCTGTACACTTTTCCATTTCAGGTCATATACAAAAGAAAATTATACGTAATTGTTATAATAACTATGTATGTTTGTAATCAGAATAAAATTGTGGACAAACTATACATTTATGCTTTTGCCACAAAATGTACGAGATAAAAGTTAGTCAGCGGAATTGTTATCAAAATTAATTTCAAAATGATAAACATGTCTGTTACATGTGACCTTAAAAACATTATTTCTATAGAAACCTAAAATCAATCATATTATATTGTATACCATGTATTTATGAATAAAATTATATACATGGTTACATTTGAACCATTAGTTTTGAAATGGAAGTTATAAAAACGCCTACAAATAAGCCAAAAAGAGGCCACCAGTACAGAGGTGCACCATTACCAGCTGTAGGGATAACTCATTTTAAAATAATTAGTAAAAGAAGTATGTTTGAATTTGACCATGACGAACTGAAACAACAACAACAAAAACACATAGCAGTCCATAGGGTGAGAGTAAGTCAAAAATATATTTATCACACATATATAGAGTATATATTTGTGAAAAAGGTTATGGTCTTCCTACCACTTAGTTCTTTCTTAGTTTCATTTATTTTCAATTTAATTAACAATTCATGCTATTTTTCTGGTATTGATACACCTTGAACACTAGGTAGGTGTATTAGATTAGATTTCTTAATTATTTTGCTCTAGTAAAGTAAATTCAAATCTGTTCTCAAACTATCCTGATTCAAAAATGGTGTTGACCAACGGGTGCCTACCCATACTTGTACAGTGGTTTTGACCCACCCGTACACTTACAGTGATGACTAACCCGCCCACCTGTAAACATAAAGTGGTCCTGACTCACGCACCCACTAATACACGTACAGTGGTGTTGAACCAGCTGCCACCCATACAGATAGAGTTGTATTGACATTGTGATCGCAGTATATAACTACAGCTCAGCAATCGGTGCTCAATCAAACAATTAAATAGTTTTTTCTCATAGTTTAAACATCGCTAAAATTAATTAAGAAGGCAGTAGCTGTTGAAAATCTACTTGTATAGTATATATCAATTAGTTGAACATTATTTGTCAGTACAATGAACCCAACTTCTCAATGGAGTAAAAGAGATACTAGGGTTTGCCAAGTTAATTACAAAGTTTAAGGAAGATGTCTTTGATTGCAAACTCTGAGAGATAAAAGTTACCGGAAGTTGTTTATGTCACTTTACTTGAGAGTTCTCTGCAGAAATCACTTACAGTGACTTTCTAGGAACATAATAACAGTTTTTTTATTTGGCAATTTCCAAGTCGGTTGTGAAATGGATATTTTCCCTCTCGCTAAACATCTATATATTTAATTTCCTAAGGCGAATCGGTTGCGTCAAAATTCCAAGCGCTTCATTCCACCTACAGCCTTCTGAAGTGGGTCATTTTAAAGCGCTGATATTGTAGATGTAGTGTCTGTGTAAAGTCGGTATGTTGATCTCAGGTTCATCTAACACAAACGTTACACGTGATAACTATTGTCCCAGCTTCAATAACACAACCAGTTATACTAATTTTGTTTAATTAATTTATTTTTAATTAATTTAACATTTTATTTCTCATTTCTTATTGGTTTTGACCCAACCACCCAACCATACACGTACAGTGGTATTGACCCACCCGCCCACCCATGCATGTACAGTGATATTAACAATCCCAACCACCCATACAGGTACAGTGGATGTAGTGTGTGGTATGGTAGATGGCGGAAAAAATAAAATTTTTGCAATTCGTCTTTAGGACTCCGCCCCTAAGTTGGCCTTCAAAGTTCCCATGTTAATCTTATGTGAAGAGGGTTTCTAACTTTGGTTTGATTTATTGAATCCAGTTGTCAATAAAACAAATAAAATATACCAGCTGTTAATGATTATGTTAATGTTAATGATTACCCTCATTAACAAGGCACAAGGCCAAATCTTTAAGAAGCTGGTATTAGGAACCTTGGGTATTCACCTGAACAAACCAGCGTTTACACATGAGCAACTTTGCATTTAGTAGAGTAAAATCACCAGACGGAATTAAATTTATTGAATAATAATTTAATGAAAATACAGTCGACCATAACAACGAAACAGACAATCCTTACACAAAAAATATACTGTAAAGAGAACTTTTAACACAACAATAAATAATAATACCTGATTAATCTGTATATATGAGTTTTAAAAACTATAGAATATTAAATATTATACATTAAATATTTAACAGCATATTTTAATATTATTTATATAGTCCAACAAGCCACTAGTATTTATTTAGTTCTTATATAATGTGTTTTTTACTGTAACATGATGCCTATGAGCTCATCTATATTATTATTTAAGTATTTATATTTGACAACGTACTTGTTATAGATCATCACACCAAAATGTCACGTTTTCACTATTTTGTATTTATGTTTAAGTCAATTGTTGAGGAAAAGGTTAAAACTCTTACAATATATTAATTTACAGTAAGTTCACTTGTGCTGAATAAATCTCAATTAAAGTAATTCTCATTTCAATTAATTCAACACATTTTTTGTATTCTGTTTTATTAATTATTATTAATAAAACAGCATACATATTTATTACTACAGAATGGAACAACTCTTGTAGAACCTGTAGAAGAACAATAGGTATGTTCTCTCATTTCTCTCTAGATTCAGATCATATTTTCAGAGAAGAGTTAGCCCCTTACAAAGAATGGTTTTCCATTTTCATTGGAAGATATCTCTGTTTTCAATGATCTTAAGAAGAAAATTGGAATTGTAACACTGTTTCTTATCAGCTCTAATATATAATTTACTATTGAGATATGCGCTTCTGACAGAAAAATTACTGTGACCATCGCTCAAGATTGACACCCTGTGAGATTCTCTTCCTGAGGATTAAACTTCATAGTTCTTTAGACAAGGTTGGATACAGTATGAATAAAATCTTGTTGGCAATGATGTTCATATAAAACTTAAGCTGAGGTTAGAGGGTACTAAGTTAGAAATTAGGATAATTCCTGTCCTACTTACTAAAAGAAATTGCCATTGACACTGAAAATTTGTGTTACAAGTTATGCCTGTATTTGTTTTGTTGCTTATTGTGTTAGTAGATTTTTCTCTTTTGTAAAACTTTACTATTTATTATAATGTGTTTTATTCTTATTTTACTAAAACATATAGTTTTACTATTTTAAACAAACATGGTTACTAACATTATATTTTTTGTTATGAATTTTATATTTTTATTGAAACGAAAACATACAAGGAGTTTATTACAGTATTATGTTTTTAGTTTATAGTTGATAACACATTATAGCACAAGTCACATTTAACAAATTACACAGTTAAACTCTCCCAGTCATAAGGCGCTCACAGTGGAACAAGACTTGTTATTTCACAGTGTCGCGGGGAGATGCACGCTCAGCGGTCCATCTTTACTGCAACTTTTCTGTGTTGTAATAATTAGTTTTAATTTTAATGCTAAAATATATATAAAATACTAAAAAAACTTCTAAATAAATAAATCGAACACCTAAATTCGCCCATTTTCACCTCTAAACTAACGTAAAAATGATAAGCAGTGATTCAATCTAAATGCTATACTACAAGAAATAGGTTTCCTGAAGTATGAGAAAGTGTAGTAGTTCCTTTTAGAGCCGATATGGAGTAGCACCATATGAATAGTCAAAAGTTTAGTAGTTGGTCGGTAGCGTAGTTGGTTCAATCCCAGCTTCATGTGCTAAAGGTTCTCAGTTTGATCCCAATCAGAGTCATAATACATTTTGAGAAGGATCAGCTGATAACCACTGGCTGTTCATTTGTCATTGGGCTATTAATTAATGACACTTTCTAAGGAATAGTCGGCCTTAGTTTGTAACAATGACTACATTCGCTCATCAACACTCATTTGAAATCCATATTCGCCCATATCTTGATGATCGGCGTCTTAAGAATAAATAAATAAAATAAAGTTCCATTTGCAGCCAATGTTTGGCAGCACCACAAATATACAGTCAATAACGTAGAGCGTGGCGATCTGTAGCGTTTTACCTACAGTGGCTTGGAGCAGTATATGGCGTTTCGTGGCTTGTAATCAAGAGAAAATACAATATTTCTAAAGCTAAAAAATACTGACATAGAATATGAAATAGCTTCTTTTTTTATTTCATCCTAATGTTTAAGTTAATAAATATTTACGCCTGTTTCTTTTTGGTTTCAGTTAGACATTTTCTTGTTGTAATGGATTTGTCATAGTAGTATGTATATTAAAGGGTATACTAAAACCATAATAATACTTCTAATATATTTAGTCCAATTACTTGCAAAACAATCCTATACATGGATTACGAACCCCTAAAAAATTGCCATTTGTGGTACTAATTACACTTTAATGTACGGTAATGTGGGTGGAACTTGATATAAGTTCTAAGAGTTATTAGAGCCTTTTTAAAAAGCTACAGGATTTTCTAGATGTAAATTTTATCATACCAATTTAGTCAATCAAAGCATTTTAAAAAAACAAAATTTAGATAACCCAGTAGAATAAAGCATACAATTCATGAAAAACTCAAACCAAAGAATTTTATTTTAGAATACTGTAGCTTCAGGTAAGACCCAATAAAAATATCCTAGATTTTCTCCTCAGCAGAGTTGTGCTTTGAGGATTTGGGACTAAAATTTATCTCTGAAAGATGTATTTTACCAATTTTTTTTATATCTCCTATGAAAATTAAAATCTCAAAGAAATGGTCTTTATAAAAATTGCAGACCACAAAATTTCGCATTTAATGAAACCAAATCCATATTTATTGACTAACCTTTTCCATTGTACAGGTCCTCAAAGTTTGAACATTTTTTCTGGGTAGTGAAAAAGTGATGTTTTTAATCACCCCTTGCTGTACAGTCAAATTTCGAAGCTGGGCCACTTCTGAACATCAATAGAAACTGCTAGTTTCAACTCACGGTATTTACTCGGGATATTGAACATGACATATTATATATGTATATACTCAAGTTATATATAATACCTATCTTGTTAGAATGCTACTGATAAAATGCTGTTATACCAGTAGATATATTGTTGCAGAATCAAAACAAGATAAAGAATAAAATGGGTTGTATTAATAGAAAATTTAATTTTAATTACAAAAATGGCAATAACAATATATTTTTGAAATGGAAAAATTTAGTTTGATTAAATTCTTCACATTTTCATCCGTGATGGCTTGGGTTCTTCCCTTTAAAGTCAGGTGTGTTACATCAGAAGTAATTAGGTGGGTAAGTGCCGATTTTATCAATATTGTTAGTACTAAGGTTTTCATATATAAAATTCAGTAGTAAAGCATATTTATTATTATTAGCCAATTTCCATTTGGAGGAAAAACAAAATTTCAGAGTCTTAAAATATGTTAACACTATATTACATTCAATATCAAGTATTAGTATATAAGGGAGCTTAACGTTAACTTTTTTAAAATCTTAATGCAAAAGTTCCATAATGACCGAAACTTTGTACTTAACCCATCCCTTGGTTAGCATTGCACCAAATGATAATGCTTGGATACTTATTTGTTTTCGCCAAGAAGTTTTCTCTTTTAAGTTATTTGGCCGCAGCAATTAACCAACACATTTCCTCTTGGTTATTTCCAGCTTTTAATTTCTAATATACATCACTCAATCCTTCTGAGACAAAGAATGCTTTTTCTCAAATAACAAGTAATTTTATTCTGGATGAATAAGTGTCATAATGTTCTTTAAATTTAATTACACAATTTCATTTGTATGTAAATCAAGACAAAATTGAGATTTATAGTTAGTTATCTAATTACATTACTGGAATATTCATTGACATATACCAATTAATTGTACCGTTGTTAGTAAAATAATTGGACCGTTTAAAATAAAATATGGTTCACTGGGAAAATGTTCTTGGAAATCAAAGTTACAAGTCATTTTATTATTAGTTTTATTTAAAAAATAACATATGATAATAATTGTTTTTACATATTTCTTACAAAACTTAAATAGTAAATAAAATGGTAATATCCTCCTCATGATGAAGTAGATGGCTTGTCCTGTTTCCGTTCTAAACTTGCTTTGTTGTGGTTTTTCAAGAATGTCTTAAAACTGTCGCCTTCTTTCATCTCTTCTTCATCTGTAAATTTGAGTTATTTTAAATGCATTTCAAATCAGAAAAGTATGCTTGCTAAAGAAGGTAATTATTTGTTCCTAAGAAGATTTTAAAAATACAATAAATAACATTGAAGTTCAGATGAAAGGCAAGAGGAAAAGTAACTTACATGACCTGTTGAACTACTAGTTTACCAACACTTCTTACAGCATGGTACTCAGCATTTAATTCACAAATAATTCAATTGGAAACAGTAGTTTCTGGAACAAAGCTTTAAGACTGCTGAGGTATAACGGAAGGAATCCAAAACTATAATGTACTTGGCAAGTGACATTCCTAAAATGAAACAAATAATAACTCTACCTTGTTCTGATATTTTCATGACATTTTCCTCCCCTTCACTATCGTCAGAGCTCTCGTTGGCTGGATGTTTAAGGTAAATATCCACTATCTCTCGGCCAGAACTCACTTCTCCAATTAAAGGTACTGTTTTTCCCTCTCCTGTATCTCCAGCCAACATTTTTAGCCTTTCGTTCTTTTCTTTCTCATCTTCCAAGGTTCGCTGCTTCCTAACTTCTTCCCACTCTTTCCGATAATCTCTGTAAAAAACTAAACTGTTCAATTCTTTTTACTTTTCATAATACTTTTACATATATTCTCAAACTGTGTTAAAAATTATAACTTTAATTTAAAATATGTTTTTGTATGTTCCTTTAAGATTCTAAAACATTTTTAAAAATTACCTTCACGTTTCATTAAAATTTATTTTTTTACATAATTAAGCGTTAATTTAAAATATGATAAAATAATTTCCACGTGTGAAGGGTTAAGACCTTAATACTCTATTATTGTTTTTTAATAAAAGGAGTTGTTATACAAAAATGAGAGATTTTCTTAACACTAACGTTTCAAATTCTTTGGCAGCAACATCAATTAGCTTCAATAAGTCTGTAATGCCAGCTCCCGTCAGCCCAGAGACCCCTGCGCACTTGAGGCCTGAGTAGAACTCATCCAGAGCCAGTGACATTGAGCGAGTCAGATTGGACACATAACTTGTTTCTGATTCCAGGGCCTCTTGAAATGCTTCAAAATCATTCATCCACTCCACTGCGTAGCTATGTTCTACAACGTCTATCTGCAAGTAAAAAAATGAGTTTTTTTTTTAGTTTTCTCCATAATGTACACCAAGATTTAGAGGAAATATATGAGTTTTTTAAAATTATATTTAATATAATTACTATAAATAGTATAAATGTTATAATTGACAAATATTTGTAAAATTTAGGTTCATCCTTATTTCTTTACCAATATTTATATTCTTTGTTTTATTTATTTAATATTTATTGACAAGATTTTTACAAAATTGTATAATATAAACAAGTACAGCAGGTGGCTCATCTTATGACTATAATATAGATAATTTGTTACAATTACATCAAAGTTCCTCTCATTTAAAAAACTGAAAACAATAGTCAACAAGTTTATCCATGTTTTTTTCAAAGATAGTAAATTACCAATTCTACCACATAACACAACACTAATCAACCATAATTGTGTCAGTGTAAAGCTAATGAATGAGGGAAACTAGAAGATGCTAAACCCAGCTGCATTATTGTTAAAACAAAACGGTCTTTACATTCTGGATACTAATCATACATTTGTGACAGATCAGCATCTTTTTTTTTTAATAAATATAAATACTGTAGTACATTAACCAGCAAAGGAAATGCATTTTTGTTAATTTCCAGAAAGTAATATTGAACAGTAGTAATCTTTTGACTACCATTACTCCATTATTTCATAAATAATGCACTGTACAGTTATAATGTAAGAGTTATAGTCAAAAAGCCAAAGTTTTGAGTGCAAGATTTCGGACTGCACAAATGTATATAATCCAAAGTTCGATTCTTAAACTAAATTGAAGGTTGATATTTAACCCGTAGAATAAAGTTTGTAGGCCCATGTGAACTGGTGAGTAAATTTTCAATTAAAAGAATAAAATTAAGTATATGGTATGCGTTAGAGATATTACAATACTACCAATAGTAATGTTTAGGTCTAGTGGGGAGCAGGTAGACAATTAGTCTTTGGTTGTCTTATATAAAAGTAGATCTAAGATTAAGCTGAGTTTTAATTTATCTTTTCATTGCATAGCCAACAATTAATTCAGAAACTTACCTTGTTCATGGCTACAATGAAAGGTAATTTAGTCTTATAGAGAATAGAACACGCATAGAGCATATTGGACATAAAGGTAACAGGATTCACACTACGAACTGTGTCCATCACATATACAACCACTGTAGGGAAGGTGGATGCCAGAGTTTCTGTTATTATGTTGCCCGATGCCGACCACGTAAATACTTCAATCTGACCAGGCGTGTCAATAACACACAGTTCATGTTTGTCAGAAGCTTTTGATAGAAGAGAAATAACTTGATCGAATTTTGTTGCAAACAAGTTCAAAGATGTTACGATGGCACCATTCGGTCCTAAGCCATACTGCTTCATCACTTCTTTATAATTTACAGTGTCCCGAATATCTGAAAACAAAACAGGACATATATTTTTTTCATGAGCTGTTTAAATTGTTTCTATTCTTTACCAAACAGCAACAATGTAATAATTCCAACTTACAGAACAACCTATTTTGAAAAATAACTGTATTAAAACGGCATCACTATGTTCAATATAATCCCGAATGAGCTCAAGTTGT